>OX411543.1:14306274-14906274 GCA_948146395.1 Fragum whitleyi | reverse complement strand
CAAGAGCAAGACGGATATGCCTTTTCGCTCTTTGATTCTATGTAAAACAGGATGCACCCAAGTGGAGCCCAAATATGACCCCAGGGTCTTGATATGAACAAACTTGGTAGAGGTCCTTTAGATGATGCTAAACACTAAATTTGAAAGCTGTCTGCCTTCTGGTTTTAGAGAAGAAGATTTTTGAAGGTTTTCCTATTTTCACCCGTCATGCTCAGATGAGCTAAAAGGGATGCACCAAGGTGGAGCCCAAATATGACCCCAGGGTCTTGATATGAACAAACTTGCTAGGGGTCCACTAGATGATGCAACACACCAAGTATGAAAGCTGTGTGCCCTCTGGTTTCGGAAAAGAAGACTTTTTAAGATTTTTGCTATTTGATTCTATGAAAAAAGGGTTGCGCCCGGATGGAGCCCAAATATTATCCTAGGGTCTTTATATGAACAAACTTGGTAGAGGTCCACTAGATGATGCTACATAACAAATATGAAAGCTATCTGCCTTTTTAGAGAAGAAGATTTTTCCTATTTTCACCCTTTTTGTTAAGGGTAAAGGGAAAGTTAGGGGTGGATTTCATTTATTTGAACAACTTTGGTAGAGCTTGACCCAAGGAACATCCCTGCCAAGTTTCATCAAGATTGGCCCACTGGTTTAGGAATAGAAGATATTTAAAGAAATTGTGGATGCCAGACATTGTACGATCACAATAGCTCGTCTTGAGCACTTAGTGCTAAGGTGAACTAAAAAGGCTAAAAAGGGTCCTTGCAGGGGATAAGATTTTAAGTTATACTTACAGAAAAACATATTATGAACAGGGGTTTAGAATAAAGACGTTCCAAAAAATGGAAATTAGTTCTTAATCTAAATCTAAATCTGGAAGAAGTGGACAGTAGTGTTGAGAAAATAGAAAAAAAGATATAGAATCTGGATGATAACAATTTTGACACTCATACCAATCCACAGGCCCAAGACCTGAGGGTTTAGGGAGGACTGGTAGTTGTTACCATGCAGCAGATTCTTTAGGCCTGTAGTTAATAGCAGTACTTAGTATTTCAAATCTGTCCAGGTTTGAAAAAATAATTGTCTTTCCAATACTTATATTTGCATTTACAAATGGAAAACATTGTAGGAATTTCTTGTCAAAAGTAATTTCTTCTTTTCCAAAAATGTTTTCCTTGCAATTTTTGCAATTTATACCTTAAATTGCTAAAAATCAGACATGGTTTTCATGCAGGATCTGTTGTTATCAGGGAGGACCTGTAATATTTAGAGATAATTAGTCCTTCAGACTGGTGGCAAAAAGTAGTTAGTGTAAAAACCTGAATTAATGGATGTCAACTGATATTTATAAATTCAAGAATTAATGCTCTCAGGTTTCTCACCTTGTTATATCATATACCATCAATGCACCAGCTGCCCCCCTGTAGTAACTCCGTGTTACAGCCCGGAATCGTTCCTGACCCGCAGTGTCCCAGATCTGTAACTTTATCTTCTGACCCGATACTTCTATAATTCTGAAATGAATTGACAAGATATATGTGAACATTGGTTCTCCTTTTTATCTTATAGCCACTTAGCCTCTAAATGGTGGAGGCTCCAATGGAAGGTTCATAAGCCTGATAATAATTGGAAGGTAAACTTTGTAATAGGAATTAATGCTATGCTATTATTTCCTTATCCCACACTACTTTATGGGTGCCCATTTGAATTACCTTTATAAGAAAGGAATACCAATATTCACAGACAAAGAGAAACATAATTTGAATTACAGTAAAATCTCAGTAGTTCGCACACCGGTGATTTTTAGGTATGTGTTAATTCAAATATATTCTTTGATCCCTATTTTCTTCCTTCTTTATCTTTGTAAAAAGGCGCCGAGTAAATCGCACATCGGTGGTTCGTAGTTCCTAGCCTGTGTCAAGTCCTGAGAGTTTGCTAATAACACAGAATAATATGTTTAATCCGCAGGTGTGAATTGTGCAATAATAGTTGTCCTAGGTGTAACAAGTGACATTTACCTTGATTTTTACACCTGTTGATTGGTATTTATCGATTATTGTTATGCATCAATATTTACATTTATGTAATTTTTTGTGGGTTTAATCGAAAAAAGGTTTCAATCAGTGACCTAAATTGTTTTTCATTTAGAGTTCTCATACCGATCATGCATAAGTGAAAGTGCAAATCTTTGTAGAATTGACTGTCAACCTCTGTCTTCCACACAGATTCATCATAATGCCGAGATTTTGTCGTCCACTGATTGAGTACTCAGAGTGATTCGATTCAAAGGGAAAACATTCTGATGTATTAAAGAATTAGCATGTAAATAATTGAATAAATTTTCTATATTAAGGTTTTGAATGTAGACTAAACAAAAGATGATCATTGTTCAAGTGAGATTTTTTGCCTCTTAACTCTCTACAAAAGTGTCTTGTTTGAACTTGATTTGAAATATATTTGATAAAACTTAGAATCAAGCCACAAATATAAGGTACCTTAAGACCATGTCCAATCTGAGCCATCAATAAACTACCGACTGCTTGACATTGGTTGGTTACTACGTTTAGTTTGCATAAATTGTCCCGGTTCCTTGAGATACAAACTACCAAGAGTTGAATGTATGTAATTTGACATACCACTTTCCATTTAAATTATTACCAATGTTATAACTTTTATTAATTTTTCTAGGCACTGCTGATCAACTTGACCTTAATACTTACTCAACTTGCATTCTCACAAGCAATAGGCACAAGTCTGAGATATGCATTAGACAAAAATACCAGTTACAGTAACTTACAGATCATATTAGTAATATTTATATATTCAACCTTCAAAAAACGAATAAAACCTCCATTTATATCATGATATTATAAATACTACTTCATGTTAAAATTGTACTTACATTTAACAGTCTTAAGTTATGGTCAATATTAAAGTTTTGTAGAAAACAGACATACTGCACTGCATGAAGAATATTCAGAATAATTAATAAACATCCCACAGACAAGGACCCAATATCTTTAGCCCTTTGAGACTAATTAAATCAACACATTCGAGACTCTGGCTTATACTTACGTAACTCAATTAACACCATTTAGCAAAGTTTCCTATCTTCAAACATGAAAGATGCATGGTTATAATAATAAAAGGTTTAACAGCTTGGGTAAAAATCATCATCCATCAATCAAATCCTATCATATGGTTACTCATTGAAATAATCTTATTCAGACAAATCTAAATTTGTTTCAATGAGTACACACAACATAAAATTTGGGAGATAAATAACAGATTTAGATTGTCACAGAGCTATAGATAAAAGAGATACTTTGTATTTAGATCAATTTTTCAAGAATAATAGCACAAAACCTATGATGTTGGTACTTATTGGAATAATTTCATTTAGACTATTCATATGAGTACCCACACCATAGTATTTCATTGTAAAACTAGAACTGTCGCAGAGCGGACTAATACCCCCAACAAGCGCTTTGTCAGAATGCAAGTGCTATTAGTGCAGGATGTGTTTGTAACTAATATTGAGATCATATGTAGCATTTGCATGAGGTTTCATGATTTTAGGTTGCTTTGCTTTTGAGTTAAGAGTCCAGAATTGAAAATTGAAAATAAATTGACTGTGACCTTGACCTTTGACCTATATTATCCAAAAACAATAGGGCACTTCCTTGGATCATAAGCAACATTTGCATAAAGTTTCATGCTTGTAGGTCACTTGGTTCTGAGTCCGGAAACGAAAATTGAACAAAAATTTACTGTGACCTTGACCTTTGTAACCCAAAAACAATAGGGCACTTCCTTGGGTCATAAGGAACATTTGTATATAGTTTCATGATTGTAGGCCACTTGGTTCTTGAGTTATAGAGTCCGGAAACGAAAATTGAACAAAGGCTGACTGTGACCTTGACCTTTGACCTATATGACCAAAAAACAATAGGGCACCACTTCCTTGGGTCATAAGGAACATTTGTATAAAGATTCATGATTGTAGGCCACTTGGTTCTTGAGTTAGAGTGTGGAAACGAAAATTGAACAAAGGCTGACTGTGACCTTGACCTTTGACCTATATGACCCAAAAACAATAGGGCACTTCCTTGGGTCATAAGGAACATTTGTATATAGTTTCATGATTGAAGGTCATTTGGTTCTTGAGTCAGAGTCCGGAAACGAAAAGGTCTACGGACGGACGGATGGACGGACGGATGGACAGACAGACAGACATGGTGAAACCAATATACCACCTTCTACTTCGTAGGTGGGGGGTATAATAAAGATTTTAGACTGGCTTTATCCCCTCTTACCTCTACCTCTGTGTCATTAGTCCCTCTATCTGCAGCCCAATTTAAAGACAAGACCATTGCACTGGACACAGCATAGTACTTGATAGCAAGCAATTAACTTAAAATAAAATTTCACATCTTTATTTATGAATGAAACCATGTGTGTGTAATCGTTGCGGGTACCTGTTTAAATTGTGTATCAGCAATGAAGATTTTAAGTAGGTATTGTATACTTTCAAGTTTCAACACCTAAGAGAATGTTCTTTTTCCTCAAGATAAGTACTTTCATGTCTGTTTGTCTATGTGTCATATAAACGCGTATTTACCTTGTTCCAAACTCAACACCAATAGTGTGTGGACAGTCTGCCATGACTGTAAAAGAGAAGAAAACAAAGTAACTACAAACAAACCTACTGGTATATCAGAAAGAAAATCCTGAAACATGCACAACAAGAGGACCATGATGGTCCTGGATCCCTCACTCGAGTCTCTTTGGCCCCTGGGACATCACATTAATTAAATAGGCAGATGTCAGCAAGGACATTATCAATTCTTTGGGATATTTTCAGCCAAGAGCAGGGGGATATGCCTTTTGGCTCTTTGATTCTATTTAAAAAGGGATGCACCCGGATGGAGCCCAAATGTGACCCCAGGATCTTGATATGAACAAATTTAGTAGATGTTCACTAGATGATGTTACATACTAAATATGAAAGCTGTCTACCTTCTGGTTTCAGAGAAGAAGAAGATTTTTGAAGATTTTTCTATTTTCACCCATCATGCTCAGATGAGCTAAAAGGGATGTGCCTAGGTGGAGCCCAAATATGACCTCAGAGTCTTGATATGGACAGACTTGGTTGGGGCCCACTTGATGATGCTACATATTAAATATGAAAGCTGTCTGCCTTCTTGTTTCAGAGATGAAGACTTTTTAAGATTTTCCCTTTTTACCCTCCATGCTCAGAAGAGCTAAAAGGGATGTCCCTGGGCAAAGCCCAAATATGACCCTAGGATCTTGATAGGAACAAACTTGGTAGAGGCCCACTAAAAGATGCTACATACCATATATGAAAGCAGTATGCCTTCTGGTTTCAGAGAAGAAGATTTTTAAAGATTTTCTATTTTTGATTCTATGTAAAAAGGATTGCTCTCGGGTGGAGCACAAATACGACCCCAGGGTCTATATATGAACTAGATCATGCTACATACCAAATACGAAAGCGGTCTGCCTTCTGGTTTCAGAGAGGCTTTTTTTGAAGATTTTCCTATTTTCACATTTTTGTTAAGGGAAAGTTAAAGGTGGTTTTCAATTATTTGAACAACTTTGGTAGAGCTTGACCCAAGGAACACCTCTGCAAAGGTCATCAAGATTGGCCCACCGGTTTAGGAGGAGAAGATGTTTTCAGACAATGCACAACTGAGAATGGACGCCAGACATTGTATCATCTTTCTAGCTCACCTTGAGCACTTCGTGCTCAGGTGAGCTAAAAAGTGAGTCTTTATTACAGAAAATTTGCAATCATTTTGAAAGCAAATATTACAAATGAAAGGATAAATAATTTAATATGAGATAATTTTTTTTTCAAAGATTTTTGTGCTTTATTTCTATATAAAATCCAGAATCCCTTAGGGCTAAAATACCAAAATCACAAAAAATTAGTATGAACAATTACTTTTCAGTTGATAACCTAAAGAAAGATACAGAGTTCAAAAAGAGGTTTGTTGAACCCATCTGAAACATTGTTTACAGCTGTTTCTAAATATACTTAGCAAAAAAAGAAACTTTACATGACTTTAAGGGGGTTGTCGTTCCACTATGAAACAATATAGAATGCAAAGGCATATATTACATGAAACTTAAAAAAAATATCTGTTGGATTATTAAAGTATCAATTTTGGATTTAAATAAAATAAAAGTTTTACTGATGGTCTAAGGACAGAGGAGTCGATTTCAAAAATCACAAAAAAGAAAGAAAATGTTTGGGTGGTAAATTGAGTATCGGATTTCACATTTAAGGCCTATACAGTCGTTTCATTATCGTGTGTGACCAACGTTTGAGTCAAAGAACCATAATTGATTTGAAGGAAGTGTTCCTTGGATGAATTTATGAGGTAAATCTGCAATGGTAACAACGCCTAGAGCTACATGACATTATTAGGGCCCTATTTTAACTCGAACGATATCTAAAATGGTTTCGAATCATTTTTGTTTGTTTATATGGGTTTTATGTTGCTTTCAACAATTTTGCAGTTAAATCCAACGGCTGGTGCACCTACCCATGGTTTCATATCGCTTCTTACCGTACAACCAGAACATTTCATCCGAGTCACAAGCTGCCCTTCCGACTTGGGCATAGTTATTGCCCATTGGTGAGAGACAAAATGACGTGAGTCTAAATGAATTTTGTCAAATATGGGAATTAAATATGGCCGAAATGAGGATCGAACTCATGACCTCAGGATTGAGAGGCAGACGCTTTACGGACTAAGCTAAACAAGCTCAGCAGTTCCGAACCGAGTCGTTAATTTGTGTATTGCCTGCCACAAGTAGCCAACTGAAGGGTGGCTTGGTTATCAATCATGCCAGCCCTCAGCATACCCAAAGCTCAATTTCTGTCTTTTCTCAATATCTGTGGCATACCCGTTTCAATAAAAATGTGCGCACATTTTTTTTTTTTTTTGTTTCAGTGATAAGGAATACATGTGATTTGGTAACAAAAAGTACTCTAAATGAACTATGGGTAGCTAAACACGAGTATGAGACTTAAACCAAGTGACAAACGCCTGAGGTACGGTGAAACCGAGAAAAAATCTTGCATCGGTATAATTGCTTTCGTTAGCCTCATAGTGCATGCCAATTTCATTAGCACACAAATACTTTTAGCTATCAAAAACAGACCCAGAAGTATGTAAAGTTTCTTTTTTTGCTAAGTGTACCAAGTTCCATATTCAAACTCAACTCAATGGATATCTTTTTTTTTTTTTCAAAATATGTGGCCTAACATGAGAAAAGAGACCATTTGGGAGATGCAAAAAGTTTCCATCCTAATCAGACTTTGCAGGCTGACTAAGATAAAAGGGTTGAATCTACTCCACTTGTCCATGGGTAAGTAAAAGCATGTTTTCTACTTGTCCAGGATCAAAGTGAACTTGTCCTCAAAAAATGGATAAATAAATAGTGAGAAAACATTGTTTTTAATGAAGAAAATGCTGAAACCCAGCATTTCCTTCATTGAAAACAATGTTTTCTACTTTTTGATATTAACATTTTGATAATCAATTTCTACAATCTATTTAACTGCTATTTTATAGGCCTACTTTTATGAGAGTAGTCCTGAAATTTACTTGTCCACACACAAGTAGCCTAGAAAAACGCACTTGTCCACAGTTAAAAAAAGTATGTGTCGGACAAGTCGGACATGAGAATTCCACACCCATGTCAAAACTTTTTGCTTTCTGCATAATTTTTTATTTCAGAATGATCATTATACTCTCCTCTGTAATATTTTTGAAATACCAATGTTCTGTTTGTCCTCTCCTTAATTATTTAATCTCTTTTTTTTATCGATATCTATTGCAAGGAGTTCCCAGAATAGCCTCATTTGTGTAATGGCCACATATTTATGGGTGGGTGCAACACTATTGTATGTCATTCGGAACATCACTCGGCCATTTCCGTAAACTGCAACAAACCTCCGATGTATGTAAGGCGGATGGGTATGTAACAAAATCATGCATTTTGTTAGGGGGAACAGTGTAAGAAAAACTAGCACTGTAGATTTATATCGTTTACAGTAAATAACGGCTGAAATGTCTTCATTTTTGAGAATGGCGAATCATTCTCAAAAGTTAAGATTTTTTCAGCCGTTATTTAAGAATCTGAAGATATTTATATGAGGATATGATGGTTTCATGTCAGAGACTTAAACGGGTAGCGTTGGCGACGTCGAATGTTTTCACTGACAGTTTCGAGGGCGAACGCCATTTTAACTGACGTCTTCCAGTTTTTCCAAGGATTTCCCATAATTTTTAAAAAAAGACCGTCTATGTACATCTGAGGTTGATCGCGAGATTGGCCGAGCGGTGTTCCGAATTTATTGTATGTGTTTAAATATATTTTAGGCACTTACAAAAGTGTTGCACTGACCTCTTGAAATTTAAACTCGATGGACCCAAATTCATACTTACACTTCTTTTCTGTGAACTGATGTAGTAAACATGATTTTCCAACACCCATATCACCAATGATGATGTATTTAAAAATGTATGAGTAGTTATAGGGCCCTGCGGCCATTGTGGAAACCTCTTTGGCTATAAAGGAAAATAAATTGTTACACTATCCGGAAACAAAATTCCTCTTACTTTACAAAATGTACAATCAGACTTGGCACTAAATCTTCTTTAACTATTTTCATAAATAATGCATCAAAATAAACTATAAACAGTGTAATTACCAATACAAAAGAACTTTATTATCTCTTTTGTACATGTGATGAATCTTTATATTAAGCTTTAAAGTATTTACTCCAGAATTTTTAAGTAGCAATTAGACTTATATCATTACCATATTTGTCTCTTTATAAATGGGGTTACAAAATAAGGGATATAGACCTTTAATCTAGTATGCATTTTTTGAAGCAAACTTTTATCAAATTGATGTCTTCTTGTTTTTCCTCCTTTTATTTGAGATTGATTGATATTCTTCTAAACTATCATTTAAATGATTGTTTTGAGGAAATTAATTTCAAGTTAATCTCAACTGAATTGGGCTTTTCAGGGCATTGGCAGATCAAACTAACCCTCTATGTATCCAAATTACTTTGTTGTAATGGACAAATTAAATCAAAATTAGGCAATACAAGAACAATGACCCCTCTTTTTGTAGTGTTCACAAGAATCACAAATTCTACAAATAAATATGGTAAATCAAAACACTTTCAATTGTATTTGTTCACATTTTTATAGACGCATGTCTCTATCCTTTTGTCTTTTGAAGAGATCAATTATAGAGTCAAAGTCTTGATCTGATAAGGTATTCAAAAGTTGAAGAGGCGGATGTCTTAGGAATCAGACTTATGTTTTTTGCATCCCAGGAGTATTCAGAGTGAGACAAGCAGCTTTAAGATTCTGTAAATGTTATTGTACTTTCACTTTCAACATTAATTTGTTCACCTCTCATGTCATCTGAGGTTGACGGCCTAAATTCAAGAACACTCACATTTTCCTCCGTAGTTTCTGAATATAATATGGCTTTGAAAAATGTATCTAGTTTTTTAGTTTGTTTCCGCGTCTGATGGTCCAAGTTTTTTGTTGTAGTTTTACTAATTGTGCGATATTTTAGCATAAACCGTACACAAATGAATGAATTTGAGGTCAAAGATTAGTTTTTGAAGTAGTCAATATCAGGCAATCTTTATCCAGTCACGCCGGAACACAATATAATAGTTCCTGTTAACACTTCTTTCAGTTCAATTTTGCATTGTGATTGGTGAAAATGCAATTCGGAATACACGGCAACTATTGACCAAGTCGCAGATAACCTGGAAATCCCACATAGACTATTAATAAACATAAAGAAACGCGCTTAGCTGCCAAAATGTCGAAAAATAAGTTCGGGAGGGCAATTGCTATGCTTTTTATCTATTTTTGGGGGAATTTGCTCCTCGCAAATTGATAACTTCTCACCGGGAAATTGATTTTTTTGGGGAATATCTGGAGGGAAAGACGCCAATATTTGATGTCACTTTCTCAGAAAAAAAATCTGCTGATGTACAGAATTTGAGCAATTAGTCTCATAGTATCCCTATCTAAAAAGCTAAGGATACTAAGGGACTAAATTCTCAAATTCTAGGCTGACATGGAACCCCCCTTTTAGAAACTCTGGATCCAACGCTGCAAGGTAAACAGTGTTGGGACTACACAGTTCTGAAGTAACTATAGAGGAAAAGTTGTGCCCGACATGGGACTCGAACCCACGACCCCCGGAACACTAGCACGGCGCTCTACCAACTGAGCTAACCGGGCATCTGGTCATGAGTCTACCCAATAATGAACACTACACTCCTCCCCCTTTTAACCAATTGGAGCCAGTCCCATACCGCTCCCAAATGGCCGAACCCAGCGTTCTCTGTTTACTTCTGACACCATTGAAGTAACTATAGAGGAAAAGTTGTGCCCCACATGGGACTCGAACCCACGACCCCTGGAACACTAGCACAGCGCTCTACCAACTGAGCTAACCGGGCACCTGGTCATGTGTCTACCCAATATCGAACACTACAGTTCTCACATCAGAAAGAGGGCCATGTGCTGCTAGCTCATTCAGCTATAACTTGGGCTGTCAATTCTGGGGATGAACCCTAGCTAGGTCAACTTTCATGGAACATCTAATTTTGTTAGAAGATGGATGATAGTTGGCCAACACACTCTAGGACTGACAGGTAAATGTATTAACGATTGAGTGAGCCAAGCTCAACATGTCTCACTGTAAATATGAGACCTTTTAACATATAACATATAACATATAACTGACTGACATTCTTTTTTCAAAATCACATTAAACAGCCTAATATTTTGGTGGTTATTCGAGATATAATGAGCCATATTCACAGATGCTCGTGAACCTCCCACTTTCACTTTCAGAGGCATGATGTGTCGCCTTTCTAATGATGACTTGTAAAACCAAGACACAAAACAACAGATGTTGGATTATTTGAATTAATTGTGACCTTGTAAAAAATATTTCGTTCCATCCTTTTGAAATTAAGATGCTGACTAGAATTGACAGTTGCTCCGTCTCACATGACGCATAAAATTAATGCAACTTCCGTGTAAAATCTTCAAAATTATGGTCGTTTTTGAGTTTTTTCACCAAACAAACTTAAATAATCATTGCATGATTGTACAAGAAAGAATCAGCTGCATGAACTTGAGATATCAACCTGTGTGATCGCTGTACTTGCCTGATTAAAATAGCAAAAATCGTAATATATTTATTTCGCCAGATCGACCAAGATGGCTGAGAATGACGTCATCTAGCAGCGTTGACTGGGTTACTGCCCCTAGATCTATCGATACTAGAGACAGGTATTTTACAAATTTTCGTAAGGTCATGTGACCCGGTAGTGACGTCATTTGATCAACGTTAAATGGAAGCTAGAAAATCGTAAAGCGTTTGGTAGCGGATTTTCGACATGCAGTTGATCGAAAAGCACGATGGATGCAGCGAAAAACAACAAATAATGAGTTGATTGTTTGTTTTTCTTTCGTATGTTTATCTTGTAAAGAGCATATTTATATAAGCAACAGATTTTCAATCCTTCCATTTTAAATAATGCCGCCAAATTGCAACGGATATCGACATGCATGATGGGAAAATACTTACGGTTTGTAATAACTTACTTGTCGTGAAAAACACACATCCAATCAGATTGCCGTAAGATTTATACACTACCCGTTGTCTCTCACAGACATCGGGGTACCAGTTCACTAGCAGCGCCACCGTTTAGGGGTAGGGAATAAAATTCACAAGTTACAAAATCAAAGGACTGTCGATCATGATGAGCATTTTTAAGTGATCAGTAACTCAACTCAAGTATGGAAGTTAAAAGATTAAATTGAGACCTCTTTCAGAAGTCCTTCTTCTATCATAAATACGATGTTGCTTATTTCGATTTCAGGTTTATATTTTCAACCATCTTGGGAGAAAAGTTCTAGTACTTCATTACTTAAGCAGGAAAGATAAGACCTAAAAGCTTGGTTTAATCATGGGTGCAATTTAGCAGCGTTTCATTGTGGACCATATGGAAATTTTTGGCAATAGAATAGAATAGATTATATTTAATTTCAACTAAGTTGGCCCATCTAGGCTTGACAAAACATACCTTATAGATCTATAAAACAAAATCATGAAAATTTCTCATATCTTTCAATAAAGCAAAATTATTTTGAGGTCAATATTTGAGACATGTATGATTTGCTGTTGAAAAAGAGAGATTGATGGTGCTTCCTTCTTTGTTCCCTTGTAACATCAAGGGCCTCACAAACAAGGACTGGCTGATTTTTAAGTTGGCAAACTAAAATATTTTTCTGCTAAACATTCTTAGGAATACTGTCACGATCAAGCCAAAAAGCCGTTAAGAGTTTTAAGCCCGATGGTATAGTAGCAGACGATTTTTTAAAAAAATCGACTCTTTATTTCTATTCGGAATACCACAACACTAACATTTAAGTTTGTTTGAATTTTTATGATAAAGGGTCTTAGTGTAGCCGGGTTGAGTATAAGGGGTGTTTGTACTGCCTTGCCGCACAAGCTAGCCTTTATAGCGACGTGGTAGAGCACTCGCTTTGGGACACAGAGGTCCCGGGTTCGAATCCCGATGGAGTCGAATATTTATTTACGGGTTACATTTGGCGCCCACCGTAAATAACCCACATGAGGTGGTGGTTATGTGATTTGGTAGTTGATGATGTTGAATTGAGAAGATTCGTGGAAGAATCTTAATTGTCGAGGGGGTGTATGTAGCCGGGTTGAGTATAAGGGGTGTTTGTACTGCCTTGCCGTACAAGCTAGCTTTTATAGCGACGTGGTAGAGCACTCGCTTTGGGGCACAGAGGTCCCGGGTTCGAATCCCGATGGAGTCGAATATTTAATTGCGGGTTACATTAGATAAATATGTCCTGTCAAATATGATAAGTTTAAGCCTTGCGGTATTGAGAAGATATGTTTCAAGGTTTTGTGCTTTATTTTCTATGTAAAATCTAGGATCCAACAACATAGGATTGATTTTCAGAAACCATTTATCAGTTATTTTTCTACCCATGATATGTCTATTAAGTGCTTTCAGCACTTGGACTTTTTATACAAGCTTGCCATGTTTTTTTTATACAGCATGCTACGAAGGAAAGCTGCATTAGTAAACCAAAAACTCCAAGAAGATATCATGAATACAAAAAATAGTGACAAAACATTTTACAAACTGATAAATATTCAACGTATGTCTAGCAAAATGACTACCAACTGCCTCAATGTGGAGGATGCATTTTTATCAACAGATGAGGAAATAACAGAGGGGTGGGCTACCCACTTTGAGAACCTAGCCATGCCAAAGACAAACCCAAGATATGACGTAGAATTCCTAGAAAAGGCACAGGAAGATGTAAAATTGATAGAATATTTGGACAATGACCAACATCCTATTACACCAGCTACCAAAGAAGAAATTTCCAAAGCTATCATGCTTCTAAACAACAATAAAGCTGCCGATCACCTTGGACTTCGATCCGAACATTTAAAAATAGGCGGTGATCCCATCTGTATTGCTGTCCAAACTTTCGTTAATATGGTATTTCTGAATAAGCAAATTCCTGATACCTTAAAGAAAGGAATCATAACCCCTACACACAAGAAAGCTGATGCAAAACAACCTGATAACTATAGAGGAATAACTGTTACACCTGTATTGCTGAAAATCATTGAACAAGTCCTAAACCAGAGGCAAAAAATGTCCTTCTACAATCTCAATCAAGACTCCAAACTGGATTTACGAAAGGAACCTCATCAATGAGACCAGCCTTAATCGTATCAGAATGCAGGATGGAATCTAAACAAAAAAAGGAAAACTTATATTTTGTAACTCTAGACACCAGGAAAGCGTTTGATGTCGTTAACCATGACATCCTCCTAAGAAACCTCTTTTTTGACAATATCCCATTAGCTGAATGGAAACTGATTAAGGACACATATACAAACATGACAGCCTCTGTAAAGTGGAATGGCCATGTCTCAAGACCTTTCTGTATCAAGCAAGGGGTAAGGCAGGGTGGTGTACTCTCTACAGAACACTACAAGCGTTATAATAACCCCCTCCTGACGAAACTGGAAAACTACTACAATGGTGCAAAAATTGGGACTATATCCATCCCCCATACAACATGTGCAGATGACATTGCACTCATGTCACACTCAAAACAAGAAATGGAAATGATGTTGAAGACAGTAGAAAACTACAGCTCTACACACAGATATGATATCAATTCCCAGAAAAGTGCCTGTCATGTATTCAAGAATAAAAGAACTGATGGTACCCCTGAGCTCCTGCTTAAAAAAGAGCCCATTCCAATCGAAAAGAGCACAACCCATCTGGGACTAATCAGAGAAACAACAAAAAGTACCGCCATAGAGCAAAAGATTAGCATAGGAAGGAGAACTGCATACTCATTACTTGGAGCCGGGTTTCATGGGTTTAATGGTCTCAAACAAGACACAAAAGCACATATATGGACTCTCTCCGTCATACCAAGAATTCTCTATGGACTAGAAGTTACAATACTAAACAAGAAAGATATACATACTTTAGAGAGCTTTCAAAACAAATGTCTAAAGCAATTACAGCATCTACCGGACAGAAGTGCAAATTGTGCCGCCACTGCAATGATGGGCATTATACCCCTGGAGGTTCAAATACACAAAAACATTTTAAACCTTTTTCATGATATCTTACAAACACCTGAATCTGTAGAATATGTAATCGCCATTGGACAGCTTGCAACAAAGACCCTAGAAGAAAATAGTTACTTCTCAAACGTAAGATCCCTATTAAAGAGATATGGCCTCCCTACTGCATATACACTTGTAAAGGAAACACCTGGAAAGATCAGATGGAAAGAAATGTTAAAAAACTCCATTTCTGCACATGTAAAACAGCGATCGAAAGAGGAAATTTCTAGTAAACCATCACTAAAATATATAAATGCTGATGCTGTCAATGTTGGACAAGTTCATCACATCTACAGGACTGTCCGTCCAAATAGAGAGGATATAAAGAGATCAGAACTTAAAGCTAAAATCTTACTCGGTACCTATATCCTACAGTCGAATAGGGCAGCCTTCAACCAATTCCAAGTGGATCCAACCTGCAAACTTTGTCATAGTGAACCGGAAACAAGAGAACATTTCATTTCAAAATGTCAGTCTCTTTACCACATCAGGACGAAGTACAAAAGGTTGCTTCAAAAAACACTTGAGAATGCAGAAATACAACATGAAAACGTTCTGGAACAGCCAAACTTATTTACACAGCTTATATTAGATTGTTCACACGCAGACCTAGATCTCTCCCCTAGTGACACTACAGTCGAAAGATTAGAATTTCTCTCCAGGGAGTACTTATGGAAGATCCACATCTGCAGAACCCAGAAAATTGCAAAATGCCAGTGATGCTTTAAGGACTACCAAACCCTATGTATAAATATATGCGACTAAAATAAGCTCAAGCTCTGGCGGGCATTTTCTGAATTAAAAACTTATAAAGGGTTAATATATTACCCTTTATATATGTTTCCTGGGATAAGACTTAACCATTCCAACTATAACTTCCTAAAAAAAAAAAAAAATACTGAACTTTAGCATCCAATAAATAAACATAAATATTGTCAAGGATATCTTATTCTCGCGACGTATATAGGCATGCTCGTGGGTATATCGTATATAAACATTTATATGTTATGTGTGACCTATTTGTGTTATTCCAAAAAAAGGACATCATCACAGAAACCGACAACTAACCAAGCTGAAACTTGGGTTCTCCGAAACAGAAACCGGAGGAAACAACAACAACAACAACAACAACATGCCAAGGGTTGATTTTAAAAATCTTACTGTTTACACACGTTGCTTGTGAAAAGAAAGCATTCCATGCACAATTTTATTTCTTGAAAAAAACAAGGGGTGTAAGCACGATAATCTTGAATTGTTCATTTTGCATCATTTCCATTTTCCCATGCAATAAGGGGAAAATAGACCCTAGACTACTTTATGACAACAAAACTAGAAATTCACAATCCTACAACATAGAGCTAAGAGTATATATTTGTAAATTGTGGACAAACGGATTGACAGAATGATAGACATATGGACGGGCGGACGACGGACATTGATCGACCATAAAAGCTCACCTTATACCATTTTTCTTTGAAATAAATAAAATATATAAACATGTATACTATTTATATCAGGATTATAGTCGTGCATATGAAACGAACCGAGCAGATAGACATACGTGATCCTTTCAGAGAAATGGATCCCAAACGCTAAATGGGTCGACGCTGTCTTTATACCTTATTATTAACCACATATCTCAGGGCAGGTCTACAAAATTTGCATATCCGCTGCAACTCACCTTCCTTATACCGCTATAACTATGACCGTCTTATGTTGTTGCTTAACTTCTTGTGCTCATGAATAGCTTCATTTTGATATATAATATATAGGGATGGTAACAAGTATCAATTCAACTAACCGATTACCCGTTCACCTTTCCGATCTAGAACTCGAGTACTCGGATAGAATTGATGACTTTTGATCATTAATTCTATGTCTTCACACGTTAATCTTCTGTTGAATGGGCAGTTAAGATGGCATTTGATTGCTAATTTATTTGAAGAAATGGAAATTGTAAAATGCATGCTAAGAGAGTGTTATTTCTCGCTAAGTTTGATACGTAGTTTTTGGTAGACACCAAGTACCTACAGCATCGATAAGATTGTGTTATTAGATTTTGGAACGACATTCATTTGATCAAGAACCAAGTACATTGCACAGTCCCTGACCAGAGTACCAAAATTCGAAGGTGCGAAATGTAACATAATGACGTGTATTGTTCGACAGCAAGAACAATGACAAATGGCACTTGATTGCAAATTCGGAAAAATGTCGAGGAATTAGACGATCGACAGACGATCAGGTAATGCATACATCATCTTTAGCTGTAAATCATTTCATATGAAAGATCGATATTTTGTGAAAATATGAAAAAAAATAGATTGGAAACGAATTTCCCTATAACTTCATTTTTTAACCGATTAATCGATAAGTGAAATTGGTAATCGATAATCGGATGTACGATCGAGTACTCGATTAAATGAATACTCATCCCTATCCCTAATAATGTAGCCGGGTCGACTATAAGGGGTGTTTGTACTGCCTTGCCGTTCAAGCTAGCTTTTATAGCGACGTGGTAGAGCATTCGCTTTGGGATGAAGAGGTCCTGGGTTCGAATCCCAAACGGAGTCGAACATTTATTTGCGGGTTACTTTGACGCCCACCGTAAATAACCCACATGAAGTGGTGGTTATGTGATTAGGTAGTTGATGATGTTGATTTGAGAAGAATCGTGGAAGAATCTTAATTGTCGAGGGGGTGTATGTAGCCGGGTTGACTATAAGGGGTGTTTGTACTGCCTTGTCGTTCAAGCTAGCTTTTACAGCGACGTGGTAGAGCATTCGCTTTGGGATGTAGAGGTCCCGGGTTCGAATCCCAATGGAGTCGAATATTTATTTGCGGGTTACAATAATATACCTTGAAATACTGCTTTTTCTAGGCTAATGAAGTGCCCTTGAAATTGGGTCTCAAACACTGTACATGAATCTTAACAGTGAAAATATTATTGGCGACAATACACTCCCTTGAGTGTTTAATCCATTAAGTGTTTCCACTGTTTCAGTGATATGTCCCTCATACCTTACTTTTATTTTTTCTTTTCACTAAAAGTCTTTTAACCAGTTTAATAGTCTGCCTTTAATACCTATCTTCTTCAGAGAAAGTATTGCAACAGAGATCCACATTTTATCAAAAAACTGCTGTAAAATCCAAAAATATCGCAAGTAGAAAGTCTTTACTCTTTTGTGCTCTTCGTATGTCAGAGTCTAATCTAGCTTGATTATCTTCACATGAATGACCAGAACGACATCCTGATTGATATTTGCCCCCCCCCCCCCCAAAAAAAAAAAATTTTTTTTTTCTAAATCATTGAAAAGTCTGGGTTAAATCATCTTTTACATGAGTTTCGTGAAAGAATATGTCAAAGAAATTGGTCTATATGATTCGGGATCGTGTTTCGGCTTATTTGGTTTAAGTAGTGGAATTATTGTTGCTTCGTGCCATGAGTCCGGAGTTTTACCTGTTTTCCATGAGTTGTTGAAAAAGTTTGATAATTTGATTTTAGAATTATCTGAAAGATTTTTTGAGGACTGAGTAATGAATTCCGTAATCACCTAAATATTACATGCATTTGATCCATGAATTTTAGAAGATTTGCTTATGGTTTGAAAGGCTTTGTTAATTTTTGACGAGCCAGCCCAACGTAAACGAGCCGTATGTATGAGTGATAGAACGCCAGTGTGTTAGCCCGTTAGTTCGATTTTGTACGGACGAATACTCATAGACTATGAGTTAGTATACGATCCCTTCCAAAGTGGGATTTTTCAGGATTTTGTTTTTCAAACCCTAAATGTCTATAGAGTATTTTCAGAAAGCCTTCTACTTGGCGGTTGGGACTTTGATGAATTATTGAGGTCAAAGGTCAGATAGTGAACTTTTCTATGTAAGAATAGATGAACTGGATTTAAAATGGTATATTCAATTATTTATTTTTTTGTGAATTTTACAGTAAATGGTTCTAAATGAACCACTGAATATTTTTCCGTTGGGCAAACTCATTTGTAGGATAATTTCAAACCACTTTTTTTTGTGAAATCATAGTACCGAAAGTACTGAAATCTGTTTGTATATGGTGCGTTGAATAAAGAATCTGTTCTGTTCTGTTCTGTAAACTGATGGCAATGAGCCATTCTATGGACAAAGAAGAATTTTCCCTAATATTTTTCTTTCAACATCAACAATAATTTGTGAAAAGATAATTTCCATCATTTACTATTTAAATACTTCAGCATTTGTTGGTTTAAGTCTAAGGTCAGATAGTGCTATCATAGGCATAAATTTGTATATTGAGTGTCCCTGGTTCAAATGAATATCATATACATGTACTTGTGTCGATGAATTTAAAGGAAAACTTCCGTTTTATTTGGTTTCTGCATATAAAATACATTACATCTACACCCATTATATGTGCACTCGTTTATTTACATTACTCCAATTTTAATGGAAAAGGCAAACCTTCAATTGATATTTACATCATTATTTTTGCCTCTCGTTTCTATTTTTGCCTCTCGTTTCTATTTTTGCCTCTCGTTTCTATTTCTGATTTCATGAATGTGCACCAGAACTCAAGTCGCATCTTTGAACAATGATCTAAGATATCTGAGCGCTAACGGCTATCACAATTGAATAATATCTAATAGAGTAGTCAAACGTATTCCTATCAATGACCATCTACCTGATTCTTATCAAATGCTAGTGTGTGCTTACTTGCTTTTTAGCAAATTGATAAATCTCACCTATTTAAGCACTAATCAACCATAGTACAATGTATAACCATATCACACAATTTAAGTAGTGATAAGAAATCTTTGATTAAAATTTAAAAATTACCCGATCATTATACGCCGCCAAAGATGGACGTATATTGTTATCTTCTTCTCCGTCCGTCCCGACGTCAGTACGTCCGTCCGTCCGTTGATTACAATCTAGTAAACGCCTTCTTTTATGGACCGATTTGGAAGAAACGTTCATAAAAGGCTCATATTCGCCTGAGCTAGCACATACTATCGCGGTTTTGTGACTTCAGCCGTGTAATGGAAAGGGAGCCTTCATGTAAAAATTCCTGTGCACACAACTCGTCCTTCATTTATAGACCGAATTAAATGAAACTTTCAAAGGGGTACCTAGTCACCCTACCTTGCGCATGATGTCGGTTGGGTGAGTCTCAGTATTCATGTAAAAAATCTTGTGAACGCAACTCCTCTTCCATTAATGGACCATTTTGGATGAAACTCTTCACAAACGGTTCCTAGTCAAATGACCTTTCCCTTTTTGACTCAGTTTGGTGAAATTCAGCCGCGTCATGGAAAAAATGGGTTCTTCGTGTTTAATTTGTTGTGACCACAACTCCTCCTTATTTTATGGACAGAATTGGACGAAACTTTCACATAATGTTCCTAGTCGCCTGTCTTTGTGCATATTGTCTCGGTTTTGTGAAATTCTGCCCTGTCAAGAAAATGGGGCCTTCACATCAATTTGTTTATATATATATATATATACGTCCAAATCTTCGGAATGTTCCAATTCACCTACGTTTCGCACATAGTCAGTGCATGGTGATATTCCTTTTTATCATAGAAAAGGGGGCAGTAATATAATATTTCTTGAAAACTATGGATCATACATTTTCATGAAACTTTCAGTCCATAGATTTTCACGAAACTTTCACATACTATTCATTATTATATGCAATATATATCGCTATCAAATGGTCATATGCACATTGTCCTGGTTGAGTGAACTATGCCGTATCATTATTGTAATATTTTTTATAACAATTGCACAATACAGATGAAATGAAACAACTCTTCATTCAATGATTATTTTGGTTGATACTTTGATAGGTTATATTAAAGTTATCTTGTGAACAGGGGCATAACTCAACCTTTCATTCTTATGATGCAGCATCACAGTAACGGGGGATTTCATTTATATGATTATTCTTTTGGCGGCGTATCTAGACAAGTTATTTGATAATCATGTATACTATATATTTTGTATTATAAGTATCACGCTTACTTTTTATCACCATTGATTAATATCTGTTCGACCAATTACAGATCTATCTAAAAAAATTGGTTCGCGTGAAAACATGAGAAGTATAGGTGCTTGATTTTTAACGCAAAATTACCTAAGAATGTGTTTTGTTAATCTCTAATATTGCGCATTAGTTTTTTACATTGCCTGTAATCCTATTAAATTAGGACGCAGCTGGTCAAACCTGTACGTTATCGTAAGTATCACGTGTTACAATTTGTGTGAAGTAAGTCAAATATTGTCTAAAATGCATTTGTTGTTATTTGAAGTTCTTTGAATTCAAATTATTGTTTTAAGATTATCGAGATCGATAATTTTGGGCGGCTATACAATATGTTCATTATCATAAGATCATCTTCTTTGCCAATTGGTTGAAAAACTTTAATGGTAAATAAAATACTGTACGCCTAATAGTATCAACAATTGTGGGCTGTGTACCTAGAAATAAGCTATGAAAATTACATAAAGATATGTTTCTTTAAGTAAATGAAGTCTGAAACCCACCCTTTAAGAAAATATCACTAAATTGATATTAAAGACGGTTTTATTTAAAACTGTCTGCTTTTATGTGCATACTCTACTACTATCCAAAGTACTTTGAAATAGAGAAAAAAGATGCGAATTACGTCAGTCAATGCAAAACTGCATTATGTTGTAGGTAGTACTGGCTTTTTGTTTTATTAGAATCGTCTGTCATTAGCCTAGGATAAAACTGCAAGTAGCTTGTAGTATATAAATTATTTTCAAATAAATGATTAGAATTAGGAGAAAATGAATTAAAAAGGGTGCATGTACTCTTAATTGAAGATGGTATGGCGCACATGTGAAAAGTAATCAATAAAAAGTTACAAATTATCTTGAAACGGTCAATATAGGTGTCTCTGTATAACTATAACCTCATATTTTTAAGAGATCGGTTATTTCATACTTTCTTTACGAAAAATTAGATCAATATTCATATTATCCTTTTGAGATGGCAAATAGGTTAAGTTTTCTGTGAAAATCTTGTAAATGTAGCGTATGTTGCACTCTTTTACGGTAAAATCAAAATGTATTTATTTATTGTCCATTAGTTAATACATGAAATGTTCTCTACTACATGTACATATGTAATGAATTGAATCGCCCAATTTTGAAGGATGATTTATCTGGAAAAACTTCGATTGTCTGCAATGCAATTCATGTTTGTAATCAATAGAGAGCTTTGGTTTGCTTGAATGGGGTTTAAGGCCATCTTAATAGTATTACATTCATATCAACGCAGTCTAATGCCATACCAAGTCAAATGCGCAATGATCGCGTCTAACAATGCGGAACATTTCTAATAAGTACTTTTTATCAATCAAACTGAAGAAATATTACTGTTAAAAATTTGATCAGAATAGCGGCTATATGACAACGCCTAGAAATAAAGTGTAACGTAGAGGAATGAAGAGAAGAATGAATTGAACTTTGTTCGATTCCTTCGGTACGAAATGTTTTACACCGATAAAACATACGATTTCGCCGGATATAGCCGCGATTTGAGGGCAGAAAAATCTAAACGATAAAGTTTGATAAAAAGTACAGAATCGTGTAGAGTAGATCTCCATCTAGGTCTACAGCTGGTTGGTTTGTCTGGGAAAATTCGCATTGAAGAGAAAATTAGGTCCGAATGTGTGTATTTCTCATCTAAGCAAGACATTATACATATGACGTCATGATCGACGTTGCCATGCAATCGCGCGCGAAATGACGCGCTTTTAAGAAACAATCCTACAATTTCCGCATTTCGTGTTATTTTTGTAATAAAGGAATAGGATAACCGTTTTTAATTTTCTTGTAAGGTAAATAATTCCTTGTTTTATTGAACACCAAACGCTATATTTTCTTTCAGATGTAGCCTCAACACTCGTGAAAACTTTTTGTTCACTCAATTTAACATAAAGCCTATCGATCTTACACTGTTTTATTTTCTCCTTTTTTCGCAAACAGTTATGAATATGATCAACCGTAAATGCATCTTCTCATCATTTCTCTCCTGCGAAACCCTTGAGGTGTCGCCCACCTAGTATTGTTCATGCTTTTCATATCACGGCAAGTGATTATACAGTTAATATTAATACACGAAAACTACTCTAAAAAGTATTAGTTCATTATTAATTTCAATAAAAGGGTATTTCTGGACCATTTTGGGCTATCTGACAATATGAGACACTTCAGTATTTATAAATGTCAGTTAATTGTTTCAAAGTAACGTATTCACAAACGACCGAAATGCCGGAATAATAATGATAATAATAATAAATACAACCTTTCAGATTTCACACACACAAAAATCCCATTGGGTTATTGGTGAATAAATAATGTTGTTTTGCATACAATTGATTTAAAATATCTTAACGTAACTTACCTCCATATAATAAATCAGTGAAATGGATTTATTTTCAAATCATATAGTAAATGGGCTTCAAAGTTCTTCAGAATTGCAAATATTGTAAAATGAACCCCAACATAGTTGATCAATTCAACTTATATACTATTACTATTACCAAACAAGGCACAAAATCGTTTTTATTAAATTATGATTAGTAGGTTACATTAAAGTATGGAAACTTGCAAACACCTTAATTGCCAGACAAGTCTCAAAATGTTCAATTTCCAACAGGCTTTAGGAAAAGCGCTGTTAACAATATCCCCAGTGGAGGCAAAGATGAAAACAATCATTTCCGTTTGCATATTTTTCTTTGAATATGAAATTTACGTATATTACTTCAATATCATGCATTGTAGAATAATTGATATTCAAAAAATCTTTATTTGAATTTCCGACAGGTAAGTTACTTGAAAGTTACGTATACAGTTTATAAAACGCACTTCTAGCTAGAGTCAGTGACTAACAAAACTCAAAATGTTTGATTTATGAGAAAAGCACCCTTTAAAAAGACTGAATTCCAGTTTGGCACCGATTCAAAATGCTCTTTTGCTTAATTTGCTTGAATTTTAATGGTAACGTATTTTACTTCATTATTACATCTTTCTAGTAGAACGATTTCTTAATACAATGCCATAAATGAGCTCTGATACTCAGAAACACAATATTGGGTAGAAGAATATAATTTTCTGTCAATTTAATTTTGATTTTGAGGTCTGAAATCTATTTTTAAATTCTAAGAGGGTTTGCTACTATAAAGTAACGTATCTTACAAAAGTTCCACTCGCAAGAGTGCCAACCCCTTTTAAAAAAGTTCTATAAACCAAAGGCTTTCAGATGATTTCCACTGTGGGGAAACAAACCCCTCTGTTTCATGGACGGTCGAAACAACATGATAGAAAGCGCGCGTTTAAAATGACGAAACAATCAATCACTGTCCAAATTCTAGACTAGGTTACTGCCCCTAGATCTATCGATGCTATTGTCTCTCAGACAGCTTGGCTGGCGAACCTGTCTTAATCTATCGATACAGTATCGGAGGGTAGCGTAGATTGGGACAGGATAGCCAGTTTATCAGACAGCGGGCTACCAGTTTAATCATATTCTAGACGACTTCTGACGACGACAACATTCTGTGTTTTGGACCATATCAGTGTTCTTGTAGAAGTTGTAAACAAATAAAAATATCACTTTTAACCCTTTGCTGTTTAATCCCTGCTTTTTACGTGTCTGTTATTTTATGATTGAGAGAACATTGAGAAAAAAGAAGAAATTGCTTCTGACAAGCAATTTCTTCTTTTTCCACACTTTTTTCTACCCTACAGAATGGTTATTTTTCAAATTATATCCACTTTAAATTTCCGTCTGCAACACCTTTGAATATTGACTGGTCCAATATTTTGTAAAACAGGAAAGGGTTAAATAGAATGATCTAGCGATATATCCACTTCATAATGGCAGAGGCTCGAGCTTCTGCGTCAGAGACTGAAACAGTTTTACAAGAGGTAAAATTGCTGTAGATCTAAAGGTCATACTCCATATTTCTTTCAAGCTGTCTTTTGAGCAGTGTACTGACAAGTGTCTTGTCAATTCGACCCTTCTTGTCATTTCGACCCTTTAAAAATTACCAAATTCATACGCTTATTGATCATCTGACTGTTCTGTAACAGGTTAAATATTTTCAAACTAAGTTTCTGATAGCGAAATATTCGAAAATACCGATGCTTTTTCTAACTTTTTTTTTAAATAGTTACCTTAGAAATAATGATGAATATAACATTCATTATCCCTGTTTCTCATCAATTCGTGCCTTTTCATTGGATTCGTGCATGTCAAATATCAAATATGATGAGGATACATGAGGATTTTTTTAAACCTGACAGTGTAAAATTTTACTTTGTGTGAAAAATGAAGAAAAAAACTACGACATGTTTTCTTTTTCAGTATCCTCCAGGTACCCATTTTCACGCGATCTAATAGTCACGCACATTTGATATTAGGGTGATTGTGAAGTCAATGCAAAACTAAATGGCACAATCTTCTGATGTCAATCGAAGTAATCCAATTCTGATATGAAAAATGTCAGAAAGTTAACTTATTAGTATTTTTTTGCATTTTCTAGCTTAGTTTAAGGACGATTGCTAGAATTAATTTTCTGAGATAGAATTTTTTTATTTTTTCATATTTTGTAGATAAAAGTATGCCGATTGCAAAATTGGAAAGAAAAAAGGGGGTCACCGAATCAGATTTTACTAAAACGTCATAGAATGTCATAGGTATCGAGTAAATTTTTGTCCGATTTTTTCGCCGATTTTCATTTCTTGGTAATGACATAAAACTATAACACAATCAAATCTAATCAAACAACTCATATCAATTTTATATTAATTTCATAGACAGGAAGTTATTTGCATTGAATCTAATACACAATTATCGATTGAAAGGAAAAATAATGATTGTTAATGTATTTTTTCCCAATGCGTAAAAACTGGTATATTGAAAATGAACGAGAATATTTTCAAAACTTATTACTTTTGATTTAATTCCTCAAAAACTCTGAGATAGAAAATTCTATTTTTTCTGTATTTTGTAGATAGTTATATGTTCATGTGATATTCACATAAGAAAGGTATGGTCACCGTGCTATTTTTTGAGAAAAAATGCAAAATTCTAGGTCACCCAGTTTTAATGCTGAGGAAAAAATCACTCCAGATTCTTTTTCTCGTGCCAATTTTATGTACAAAATCAATGATATTCAATCCTTCTTAAATTAACTGATTGTGGAGTTGAATTCCTCGACAATTAGGGTATACATCACTTTGTTTTGCGTCAACGGATCCCAAGATCAAATCATATAATAATAATAACTTTATTTAGGTAAAAGAGTACAAAACATGGTATAATAAGAATAGCATTACAACAATATTGCACAGATTACATTCGGAAAAAAAAGAACCATGTTATGCGCCCCATTACCAAGGATAGCACAAAAAAGAAGAAATTTAAATCTTCTTATTTCCATTGTGGTCCTGGGCAATGGAGGCATGACACTGAAAGTCATGTTTATAATTTAATAATTTAAGATATGAATTTGTATCAAATTAAAAGAAAGAAAAAAATATTAATAAAAATAATAATAATATAAATGATAATAAATAATAATAATAAATAAATAAAATAAAATAAAATATTTCACATTTGAGTATCACAGACAAAAGTATCACACTTCAAACAGTAATAGAAGATCATGCTTATCACAGTGGCTTACTATACAGTTATAAAAAGCAGTGGTGTACTTTAGAGTTAAAAAAAGCATGTCATTAAAAGAATAACCTACATAAGACAGGAGGTTACAAAGATGTAATAAATTTTAATGAAAATGACGAAAAGATCTTAAAGAGGGATGTTATAATATGTCCATAAGATATTTTTTCACGGCAGTTTTAAAGAAGCAGGTGCTTTCAATGTCTCTGAGCTGCTGTGGCAGGCAGTTCCAGGCGACAATACCCTGATATGCAAATGTCTTCTTACCAAACGTCCTTACTTTAGGCAAAGCAAACCGGCCAGTGTCATTAAAGGCAATATCCCCATCAAAAAAATCAGATGAAACAGCGGATACCCTAGACCTAGTAAGACGACCATGAACTTGTCTCAGGCGAATAAAATGTTCTCTTAGGTAATCAGGAGCAATACCATTGTGAATTTTGTGAACATGACAAAGAGTTAATTGTTCAACACGCCTGTTGACAGGTAACCAATTTAGCGATTTGAATTGCTCGGCTCCTACATGAGACCTACTACCCAAGTCCAAGACAAAACGAACTAATTTGTTCTGGGTGGTCTGGAGCCTATCTTTCCAGTACTGGCTTAAGCTTGGGTACCAGAAGGAACAAACATAATCAAAATGACACTGGACTAAGGACATAACCAAGAGCTTACGAGTTTGGAGATTAAAGAAATGTCTGTTGCGAAATAAAAATTTCAAACGTGCATGAGCCTTGGATACAAGTGACCTAGCAATTTCATCACAAGTTAAATTCTGATCCAAAATTACACCAAGATATTTTACAGAACTGGTAGCTTGTATATTTATACCAATGCATGATACATTTAAATTACTTTGACTTTTCAGACGTGGTTTTGAACCAAAGAGAATTGATTCGGTCTTGCCAAGATGAAGTGAAAGCTTGATATCAACAAGCCATTCACTCACCCTTTCCAGTTCTGCAGATAGAACCGACTCAATTTCACTGGTATTTTTACCAGAGACAAGGATGCCAGAGTCATCAGCATATAAAAGTAATTTATTCTTTACCACAGCAGACATGTCATTGACATATATCAGAAATAAGAGAGGTCCAAGGATTGAGCCCTGTGGAACACCACATGATATAAAATCTTGATTAGAGGATACCCCAGAAATCTCAACTACTTGAGTCCTGTCAGAAAAATACGACTGAAACCATCTTATAGCATCTGAAGTAAGTCCAATGGCTTCAAGTTTCATTAATAGAATATTATGATTAACAGTATCAAACGCCTTTTGTAAATCAAGTAAAACCATTCAAACCAATTTACCCTGGTCCATATTAAATTTGACGAAATCCGACAGATAAATTAAAGATGTGGCAGTAGAAAAACCACGCCTAAAACCTGATTGGAAGCTATATAGGATATTGTTTGCAGATAAGTACTCTTCCAGCTGATCATAAATTACCCTTTCAAAAACCTTGGGATGGGGGTGTCTCTGGGGGTATGAAAAGGTCAAGGTCATATATCAAGGCCAGCGTTACATAAATCATGCAAAAATCTAGTATTTTCAAAAATCTTCAAGCCTGTTGAAAATAAAATACTCACATATGGAATAATAATTGATCTTGTCAATAAGCATCATCAAATTTCCTGATCGAAGTCATATGATGTGATCAAGGTCATCTATCTCGCTCACTCCCCCATCCCTAAATTTTCAAACACAACCACGTCTGTTAAGAATTTATCCAAACATTTGAAATTAAAAATCTGACAAGATCATTTGACAACGACAGGATCGTTTATCAAGGTCAACCTTTCAAAAATTAACATGGTCAAAATGAAATGTGACAGTTACATGTAGCTATCGGATATACGACTGATAACGTTGTTTGATGTCTCATAACGTTGCGGGAACGTTAACGTCACAAATACCTACAAAAACAACGCTGACGTCATATCCTTTATTCTATAAAATAAAATGGCTGCGATAATTTATATGATTATGTTTTAGTGACAGGATTAGTTGATCGTCTTCAGGAAAGCATTTTCCGCGAAATATAGAAATTAAGAGGGGTTTTGTAGTGTTTTTGTTACGTCCGAGACAAGTGCAAGTTTGGAGCAAATACTCCTTTTTGAAGAGTTTGGTGCGCAAAGACGATGCGCATGAACGAACTCCCGAAATCGTCCTTAAAACAAGAGTGTCAATTTATCTCATTTTTCTTATGTCCTACTTTGTTACATCCTAATATGTCATCTTTTTCTTGGTTATCCACCTAATGTGGTAATCTTTCTATTTTTGGTACTTGTTGTCATTTGAGGCTTTGAAATGACACAAGCATTATTTAGTGTGTCATTAATTGAGGATTTTATGGGTAGATAAACATATAGGGGATCCTTATATTGAAACAAGAAAATAAGGCAACATTCTTACCTTCTAGCTCAGATGCTTTTTCTAACATTGTGATGTCTTTTAGATAAAATAGATTTATGAAAAATGGGTTATTTTATCAACAAATATCTTTTTTAATATGACAAACAATAACATAAACTCATAGTTTGGAAAAACTGTTTGTGCTAATATCAATTCATGGGGAACCCCTTTTCAAAATAGAGATTGACTGACCACTTTAAGTCAGTCAGAATATTTGGAAATCTATAATTCAAAATAGAAACCATTTTGGGTTTACAAACAACTTTTTTTTGAATAATGGATCAGAAAATTGTTGTTTACCAAACATGGGTGATATTTGAGATCCAAAACAATTTTTCACCATTTTTTTTTTTTCATTTTGCTTTTATTCTAAGTGCGTGAAAATTGGTTCTCTTTTTACTGATCTGTCATTTTTGGTAGGCTTTTTGAAAATTGTGACTTCTATAAAATATGATTGACAAGTTTCATGTTTTATTGAGATGAAAATATGTAAACAAAGATAAGTTATAGGAAAATATGTTCTTTTTATTCCAAAAAAAATTTTATTTGAATAATATCCCTTATGTGCGTGAATATGGGTTCTTCGTGGATATAAGCTACTGATTAATGAATTTAAAGAATTTACCGGCTTTCCTAAAATGGCCGACTAACTTCGTCATACCATCTCTAGAATAATGTCTGTGTCTGCAAATTGTGCAAATCTAAGCATTGAAAATAATCAAGTGGACTAACTTTATGTTAAAGAGAATGAAGAGAAAAAAGAATGGGACAAATTCTTTGTAATAACCCCAAATAAGCTCACTCAATCAGATGCACGAATCCAATGAGAAACTCTGGTCGGAATTAGACTGGCCACCCTAGTCCACTTTAGTGTAATATTTTGAAATAAATGTGTTGACTATGATTATTTTTTGTTTATTTCTCATTACATAATATAACTCTGCAACAGAAAATCAAGTAAATATTTTGATGTTTTCTTTTTATCAATCTACACACGGGTGTTATTATTAAGGTGCACGAATCTAGGAGAAAAGAGGATAAATTTAACTTATTAACAAAACAAAAACAGTTGATTACTTTCGTTTTGACTTCGGAACTAGACAGGAAGAAATTAGAAAATGTCACCTGCGCATGCTCAGGACCTAAACATTCATGCCCCCTATCTAATCTCAGCTGCTTCGTAAATTTAACTCTGGACCCATAATTCACCTGACCAATCAGAAGGGTCGAATTGACAAGACAATCAATTGATTGGTTTAGAACAGCTACCTATGTTATTCTGGTGCAGAAAGCTTCACTTTCTATTCATCCTAGACGATCTTTGAGTTTGCATTTGACTGTTCATATGACATTTCGAATTTTCATTACTAAAAAGTTTAATAATATACATTATGATTGCGCATGCGCGATGTTTTATTTCTTAAGGGGTTGAAAACACAGGTCACAAGGCTATAAATGAGGGTGGCAGTCATTTCACTATTTAGACGTTTCACCATTTGACATTTCCTACCAGGACATTTGTCCAAAAGTGAAATGTCCCAATAGTGAAACGTCCCTAGTAGGAAATTTCTCAATAGTGAAATGACTGACATTCTATAAAAGATTAGGATGTTTGAAATTCTTCACAATCCTTTCTGCATGCAATGCTGATTGTTCCACATGGGCTTTGGTGTTTTTATTGAAAATAAAAAAAATGTTTATTGATGCTTAGAAAGGGGCGGATCCAGAATTTCCTCATGGTTGGTTTGAACGTGTCAACATTGTGGTGAACAGACACATATCTATCCTCTTCACCTCAATTATAGTGACCCATAGTTCCGAAAAAAGGACCCTAGAATTCACTGGTGATGAGTCATGTGGCCAACAACATGCAAAAACAATCTGAAGCTCCGTATGATGTTTTTGGAAAAGTTACATATAGGATGAGTGGTTATTGAATACCGAATTTATTAAACGAGTCATCTATAAACAGATAAAAACGAGGCTGCGAGTTTTTTTCTGTTTTAGATGACGAGTTTAATAAATTCGGTATTTTATGAGCACAAATTTGATATTCTTTTTATAATTTGACCCGAGTTTTTGCTAAAAATCTTCAAAATTCTTGAAGTTCGACATTTCAATTTTCCGCGAAACTCATAACGCCGTTTAAAACTAACATCACAAATGCTATTTGGCTCTGAGCTCATTTGCATAGTTATTCAACTAGTGTAATAACAGTAATAACAAAAATATTCAACGGGGTTATTTCACTCCCGCGACATAGGTCATATTATACAAAAGCAAACAAACCTATTTATCCTTTGTTTCAGCCAGGGACAAGTACCCAGCAGTCAGTCACCCTGAAACTGAGAAAACCAAAGCAAGACAAAAAAGTGAAGTGGACAAATGAAACAGTGGACAATGAACATATGAATAAAAAGAAATCCAAATGTGAGTCCCTTAACGTTAATCCTCTTCGTGTTGTCCATGGCACATTCCTATTTGCAGCTTTATCTCAAACATAAGTAATGACTAAGATCAGCTGGTACCTAAACCGCCAGCTTTCTAATTAATTATTGTGTGAAAACTTATGCCAGACTGGCAAAGATGTCTGCAGGGCTCGTGTTTGACCCTAAAACAGGGTTTTGCAGACATGTGATATCTCCTGATCTCGGCATATTTTCCCGATATTTTACCCTTCCTCCCGCTGTCCCAATCACGAGACCATTTCTCCCAACCTGAAGAAATTTGAGCTGAGAAAAACCTGGGAGCCAAAAATGCAAAATTGCCGGTCTGAAGGCTGGAATGGCGAGGGAGAAATCCAATATCGGGTAAAGCGTTGTTTATCTGTCTGGAAGTGTCATCGTTTATCGTCATCGGGTAGATCAACTATTGCTGACAAACGGGTGCTACTTTTTTACACTCTAGAGGCCATAAATTCTTGTCAGCTCTCAATGATGAACCCAATTGAAAACTGAAAAGTTTCCATTTGATATCATGGGAGAGAGAGCTTAAAAATTTTTTTTTATGTTTTTTTTCCTCTTTTGTTCATGTTTTATTTTCTGTAAAGCTATTTTGGCAGATTATAGAGAAAAAAACATTGGTTTATCATCTGATAATCTCATCGCCTAACCAGTGAAATTATTAAAAACTTATACCCAACCTTTGTTCATTTCACCCTGTCTGACATTATCGAAATGGAGCACAATATATGAGGTCATCATGATGTTGCATAGTAATCAATTGAAAATGACACGCTTACAAAATCCTTAAATTTTCACAATTGGTCTCTTTTTTTGCATTAAAGAAATAAGGTTATCGTTTGTTTTTCAAGTAAGATTGGTTGATATTTAATTGCGTGAACAAGAAAACTTATATTTGTTTGGCAAGATTCTCAACTTAAGTAACTTGGGAATTTTTGGGAAGTGAAAAAGAAGAGATAAACATGTTGTTTCTCTGTTCAATTTCATTTCAAATAACAGAATAGGCAAAGAAACCTTTATTTTGATGATAAGTTATAAATAAATGTAAGTTTTTGCCAAAACCATACTGATTATATTTTAGCCCAATCTTTGAGAAATTAACACATTTTCCCAATTAGCCTGGTATCGGACCCGTTCCCAAACTCCAAAGAAAAACACTGAGTACCCATAATCATAGGATTTGTGCTAGTTTAATTAAAATGTTTCAATTTGTAATTCCAAATACCCCCTCTAACTAGAATTCTGATTGTTCACAATTGATCATTAAATGTCACTTGACATTTCTGATAATGCTGGATTTTACTTCTTTGAATTTTATATATGAGATAATTTTGTGAAAAAAGGAGAAATTGATTTAAACAAGCAATTTGTCTTTTCCTTCCAATATTTTGTTCAACAACGGATGATTATGAGGCTGGTTTTTTTTCAACTACCGGTATGTTAAATACTGAGTCAAATGTTGTCATGTCTGTATTGTAGGTTGTTGTATATATGAGAAACCTCGAATGTTTGGAGAATCCTCGGATGAGGACGAAGACGATTGTACAGGTCATTGTCGAGGTCACAAGAAAAAGTGTTACCATGGTGACGATGGACATGATCATGGTGATTTTTTTGTTTGAACCATTTAATCTTATTAACTGCCCTACTATAAAAATGTGTATTTTCCATTTCTAACTGTTTCATAGGGTTTTTTTGCATCATCAGTCACATGACCCGACAACAGTATGAAGTTTTTCGTTCATGCACACTAAGCACAAACTGTTGCCTGCTGGCAAAATTAATGTCATTTTGTTGAAGAAGTGACATTCTTTTATGATTTTTATTACAAACTTGTCTTTTATGCCCCTATATCAATAGATATGGGGCATTCTGTTTTTGGCCTGTCTGTTTATCTGTTTTTTCTGTTACTCTGTTTGTCCATTTGTCTTAAGAAAACTTTATCAATGGCCATTACTTCATATTTCAAATGGTGATTGCTTGGGAAAAGACCTTTCTGTGGGTACCAAGCTCAAGGTCATTTGCCAAGGTCAAGGTCATTTGTCAAAGTCAAATTTGTGAAAAATAAAAACTTTAACATTTGTCAAATTTCTGGATTGGTAAATGATACAGCCTTGACATGTCACATGTGCATTACGTGTGACAAGACCTTTCTGTTAATACTTGATTCATGGTCATCAGTCTGGGTCATTTTTTCAAGGTCGCTATTTTTTCAACAGAAAACTTTAACATTTGCCATAACTTTTGATTGGTAAGTGTTAGAACTTTTCTTTTTAATTTTTCACTTGATGAAAGCTTAGGAAAAAAAGACCTTTCTGTTGATACCCAGATCACATGTCAAGGTCAAGGTCATTTTTCAAGATCAAATTTGTGTAAAAAAATAAAATTTCAACATTGGCTATATATATCTTTAGATTGGTAAGTGATAATGCCTTGATATTTCACATGTGCATTATAAGGTTGTCTGTCAAGGTCAAAGTCATTTATAGCTCCACTGGCCGAAAGGCCAGCGTGCTATTGTCAAGGCGGGGTGTCCGTCGTCCGTGTGTCTGTGCTTCTGTCCGTCCATCCGTAAACTTTTACTTTAAAAATCTTCTCCTCTTAAAGAACTGGATGGATCCAATCAAATTTCACAGAAATGTTCCTTGGGTGACCCTCTATCAGATTCCTTCAAAGATTTTTAATTGGTTTAAAGTCATGGCTGAAGTGGGCATGGCTAATTTCAATATATTGAAATAGGTGGCTTTTCTTAGAAACTATTTCATGGATATAAAGCAAACTTCACGTGAATTATCCTTGAGTGGCCCTCTATCAGCCTGCAAAAAATCATTGTGATCAGATGAAAAATATGTCTTTTTATGGACGGAGGTCATTTCTCTATATGTTATATAGTGGTAACTTTGAAAAATATATTCTCAGAATCTAACAGACGGATTTAACCAAATTTCACTGGAATGATTCTTTAGTGATTCTTTATCAGTCTACAAAAAATTATTGTGATCAGATTAAAAATATGTATTTTATGGGCGGAGGTAATTTCTTCAGATAGGTTATATGGTGGAATATTCAATATAGGGTGAAACAAACTATCCTGAAAGTTTAAACAGATGGATTAAATATCATGGGAATTTTATTTCTGTGAAGGTGTATCAGTCTGCAAACAATATTTTGGTTAGATGAACAGCATAATTTTTTATTGGCAAAGAACATTCTAACATATAAAGTGAATACTGTATTTGATCACCCGTTTGGTATCACCAAAATGATGAATTTTTCTAGACTTATAAAATTTAATAGGTGTAAAGATTATGGATTAGACGGAATAAAACCTTTGCTGAAATCTGAATGTATAGAAACTTTAGTTGAAATAAGTAGCCTGAGAATTAGTCAGTTTAGTTGAGCAAAGGGTGACTCTGCACAAAGAGTTCAAGTGGTGTAAAATGACATTCTGACCTCCTTAGGTTCACAGTGGGGTAAAAAGAGCTGAGTTGACTGCACTCTAAGGTACTTGGCAGAATAAAATAAATATATTGGATTGAATATTTTACTTCTTATCATCATTAGTTAGAATTTTGTTTTGATGACAAACAATAATTGTGAAATAACACCCTTTTAGTTATGTTTAATGAAAAGCAGAAAGATCTACTATCAAAATTTTGCAGACAAAGTACCAGTATATTGTGCAGTAACATTCAGTTAGTATTGAAATTCTTATTTTTGGATTTCAACCAAATTTCACTAGAATGATCCTAGAGTGACCCATTATCAGACTGCACAAAAGTAATATGATTAAATGAAAAATATGTGTGTTACAGGAAGAGGTCAATTTTCAATGTTATTCACTTATCATTAGATTTTAATGTAGAAATATTTCAGCATATGACACTTATAAACACTTATTTACTTGAAAAAACATTCACTCATTCATTCATTTCAATTCTCGTTCAAACAGACTTATCATTCTCTAATAATCATTATCAGGATATTCAGGCCTGTGGAGCGAATCAGGCGATCAAGCACCTCTAGTTCAAGGTCTTAATTGATCAATACAAAAACTTTAACATTGGCCATAACTTTTCATTGGTAAGTGATAAGTCTTCATATTTCACATGAGTATTGCTTTGCTTGGGACAAATCCTTTGGGATGGCACAATTCTTTAGGTCATATTTTGAGGTCAAGGCTATTTTCAAGGTCAAATTTTGGAAAATCAAAACTTTTGCCATTGCCTTAGATTGGTAAGTCATAGAGCCTTGATATTTTACATGTGCTTTGCTCATGACAGATCCTGTACTTGCATATCAAAGTCAAGGTCATTGATCAAGGTCAAGGTCATTTAATTGAGGTTACTCATAGATGACGTTTGATATCCATGCAACAAACCACAATTTAAAAAAAAATGGCAGTTGTAAGGGCATTTGTGTTTAACAAACACATTTTTTGGGGGTTTTTTTCTGGATGAAAAAATATATTAAAACAATATTGATCAGGTAAAAAAAAAAACATTTCATGGTGGTTTGTGTAACAGTGTAAAACTATTGCCCTGGGTGTCATGGATGATATTTTGAACTGTTGCCCCCTGCTTTTGACATTAGGAAATGGTTCAGAACACCACAGTCTCCTGTTGCATACAAAGATTTGGTGTAAAGTTAGGACATGCAGTCAGGTCTAAGCCTATATAGTCCTCTTTTTTTCTAAATGTTTGTGTAGCCTAAAAGAAATGTAAAAAAAATGGGCAATTTGTTTGAAAAATAAAACAAAATTCAGCAGGATTATTATTAGGGATAATTTTGAATTATTTTACAGAAGGAGGTAGTGGAAGTCATGGAGAGATGTCAGGGCCAAGTAATGAGAGTTGACAGATGTTGAATTGATCAAGTGTACATTTGTTTTGTTGCTGCTGATTATTATACAGGGGGTACAGATAGGAGCAGTATTCGGCAATTATTTCAATAATTATACGCCCGTCGTATTATGCAATCACTCGTGGCTTCCGTGTGTCTGGGCGTCCGGCAGGGTCCACTTCTTTGTCCGGAGCATAACTCTGTCACTTGAAGTCCGATGGACTTCAAACTTGGCAATTGTATTCTTCTCATCATTGCGGAGTGCAGTGCACAAGAACCATAACTCTACCTGGCCTATTTTTTGAGTTATTGCCCTTTGTTGTTTTTCATACTTGAATCTTGTCCGGAGTATATCTGTAAAAGTATAATAGCTATAATCATGAAACTTAATGGGTGTATAGATCTCACCAAGGGGGAGTGCAGTGCACAAGAACCACAACTCTACCTGGCCTATTTTTTGAGTTATTACCCTTTGTTGTTTTTCAGACTTGAATCTTGTCCGGAGTATATCTCTTAAAGTATGATAGCTAGGATCATGAAACTTCATGGGTGAATAGATCTCACCAAGGGGGAGTGCAGTGCACAAGAACCATAACTCTATCTGGCCTATTTTTTGAGTTATTGCCCTTTGTTGTTTTTCATACTAGAATCTTGTCCGGAGTATATCTCTAAAAGTATGATAGCTAGGATCATGAAACTTCATGGGTGTATAGTTCTCACCAAGTCGGAGTGCAGCGCACAAGAACCACAACTCTACCTGGCCTATTTTTTGAGTTATAGCCCTTTGTTGTTTTTCAGACTTGAATCTTGTCCGGAGTATATCTCTAAAAGTATAATAACTATAATCATGAAACTTAATGGGTGTATAGATCTCACCAAGGGGGAGTGCAGTGCACAAGAGCCATAACTCTACCTGGCCTATTTTTTTAGTTATTGCCCTTTGTTGTTTTTCAGACTTGAATCTTGTCCGGAGTATATCTCTAAAAGTATAATAGCTAGGATCATGAAACTTCATGGGTGTATAGATCTCACCAAGGGGGAGTGCAGTGCACAAGAGCCATAACTCTACCTGGCCTATTTTTTGAGTTATTGCCCTTTGTTGTTTTTCAGACTTATTTCTTGTCCGGAGTATATCTCTAAAAGTATAATAGCTAGGATCATGAAACTTCATGGGTGTATAGATCTCACCAAGGGGGAGTGCAGTGTACAATAACCATAATTCTACCTGACCTATTTTTTGAGTTATTGCCCTTTGTTGTTTTTCAGACTTGAATCTTGTCCGGAGTATATCTGTAAAAGTATAATAGCTAGGATCATGAAACTTCATGGGTGTATAGATGTCATTAAGGGGGAGTGCAGTGTATCTTGTGACAATTTGGCACCTTGTTTATTATACAGGGGTACAGATAGGAGGGGTATTTGGTAATTAATTCAATAATTCTCGCACAAACCCTGTTCTGTGGGTACTCATTTGAATCATATTGTAGAGACATTTTGATAGAGTACCCACAACTTCGTTTTTTTTTTTTAATTGAGCAATAGATATATTTAGAGGCTTAAACCAGGGCTCGTGTTATTGTTTGATATTTGGGAGTCATTGAGTCCTCACTTTCGAAATTCTGGGGGTCAAATTTGAATTTAAAAGAGTCAAAACGACAGAAAAAGCAAATCTTATGTAGAATTTTGAATATTAAAGAGTCCATTTAACTTTTTCTTGAAACGATATAAAATAAGTATTTAATTTGTTGCAATTCACATAGTAATTTTTGAAAATCATAGATGTAAAACCATGTTTTGACTCTTAGTACTCAAAATGACCCACTTGGGCAAAATGTCTAGGGGTCAAGTTAAGGTAATTTCAGATTTTGGGGGGTCAAAACCCTGGTTTAAGGGTCAAACATGAGCCCTGTTTAACCCTTTTTATGTTTACCCCTGATATTTACCCTTGTATGCGATAAAAAATGGGATCACTTTGGTATCACTACTATCTATTTAGGTTAGAAATGAGAGTTTTAGTCTACTACCTGTTTTCAAAGTTGTTATGGTCAAAGCAAGGTTATCAGTTATGCATCTCAATAAGTCCAGGGGCCTGTTTTACTCAACTTCTTACGAAAAATGAATCGTTAGTCAAAATCACAAAACGTACCTGGTGTTTTCATTCATTGTTAGATTCTGCCTTGCAATATCTCATCAGAATCGTCTTTCAAAGACGATTCCAGTGGGATGATGCATGGCATAATTCCATATTTAGTTGCTCATCAAGAAGCAACTTTAATTCTTGACTTACCAAAAAAAGGTTATGGTTCGATGTTTAGTAAAACGGGCCCCAGGAGTCTATACCTGCTACCATTGAATATCCTTTCCAACATTTTTTCACATTCAATTGTTGGAAAACAATAAACGTAAGTGAAATGAGCAGCCGTAGGCTTGGAAAAGCTGTAGCCCTGGAATGCCAGGAATCTCTGGTTGGACGCTGCAATTGCTGTGATATGATTTCAAAACTGGTATTAAAGCCCTATAACCAAACTTTTTGTTTAGCTGAGAAGCAATATTCATTTACATGCTTTATCTACACAGTATTTTACCTGTAGCTGAAAATTGAAGCAATTCAGACTAAACAATATTTATTGCTCATACTTGTTAAGACACATTGAGGGGTTAGCGCAACACTATTGTAAGTGCCTATAAATTCAAAGGCACTTACAATAGGGTTGGGCTGACCCCTCGAATTATCTAACGAGTACCAAATAATGTGAGGTTCTGAATGAAAAAGGCAGATTCAGAATTTCATCTGGAACTCTGTTGCCCTTACTCACTCATCCAGTTTTTATAGACCCATCAAAAGACGGATGTATGTAACTGTGATATGCTTAAGGGTAGCTAAGATGATTGTACAGTTACCCTTGACTGTAGCCTAAAAATGTTTGAAACATCTCCAAAATGGGGAACAAAATCTTTTAAAAAGTCTTTCTCTCTGAAACCTGCGTCCATATTTCAGCTTTGCTGAGGACATTCCATTTTACATAGAAACACAGACGCAAAACTTTCAAAAGCAATCTTCTCTGAAGCTAAACTCAGATCTAGAGGGTATGGATATTTGGTTTAACCCTTTCCTGTTTTACAAAATTTTGGACCTGTCCAAATGCAAAGGTTTTGCAGACGAAAATTAAAAGTGGATTAAATTTGAAAAATAACCATTCAGTAGGGTAGAAAAAAATGTGGAAAAAGAAGAAAATGCTTGTCAAAAGCAATTTCTTCTTTTTTCACAATGTTTTCTCAATCATAAAATCACAGGCACGTAAAAAGCAGGAATTAAACAGCAAAGGGTTAAAACATGCCCTAGAGTTTTAAAATTCTGTAATATCCTAGGTCTCAAGGAGACTCGGGTTAGTATTATAGAAGCAAGATCATCTTGTTGAAAATTTTTAAGGAGTACAGATGTATTCAAGAGCTGAAAAAATAGACACGAATAAAACAACAACACAATGTACATGTATATATGGTGAGAGTATTACCAAAATTGTTACAATTACAGATTAAGTATAATAACCCCCCCCCCCCCCCCCTCCCCCTCACCTACAATGTAGAGAGAGAATATTGGTTTCACTATGTCTGTCTATTTGTTTGTAGATTTTTAGCTTGACTATTCGAAGAATAGGGGACTATTCCAGTCAACCGGGCGTCGGCGTCAGCGTCGGCGTGGGCGTAATGCTTTGGTTAAGTTTTTACGTGCAAGTGTTTAAAATCTCTGTTTCTATTAAAGCTATTGCTTTGAAACTTTGCACATGCTTCTGTGACCATTATATCAGCATCTAGACAAAGATTCATTACTCTGATATTGAATTAAGTGGAATTATAACCCTTTTCGGACTTAGAAATCTTGGTTAAGTTTTTACGTGCAAATGTTGTTTATCTGTAATATTTCTGTTTCTATAAAAGCAATTGCTTTGCAACTTTACACATGCTTCTGTGACCATAATATCAGCCTCTTGACAAAGATTCTTTTCTCTGATATTGAATTTAATGTAATTTTAACCCTTTTCGGACTTAGATCATCTTGGTTAAGTTTTTACGTGCAAATGTTGTATTTCTGTAATATCTCTATTTCTACTAAAGCTATTGCTTTGAAACTTTGCACATGCTTCTGTGACCATAATATCAGCCTCTAGACAAAGATTCAATACTCTGATTTTGAATTAAGTGGAATTTTAACCCTTTTTGGACTTAGAAATCTTGGTTAAGTTTTTACGTGCAAATGTTGTACATCAGTTATAGCTCTATTTCTACATAGGCTTTGCTTGGAAACTCTACACATGCTTCTGTTACCATGATATCAGCCTCTTGACAAAGATTTATTTCTCTGATGTTGAATTTAGTGGAATTTTAACCTTTTTCAGACTCAGAAATTCTTGGTTAAATTTTTAACGTGCAAATGTTGAACATCATTTATATCTCTAATTCTATTAAAGCTATTGCTTTCAAACTTTGCACATGCTTCAATGATCATAACAACAGCCTCTTAATAAAGATTCAATTCTCTGGTATTGAATTAAGTGGAATTTTAACCCTTTTCGGACATAGAAATCTTGGTTAAGTTTTTACGTGCAAATGTTATATTTCTGTAATATCTCTATTTCTACTACAGCTGTTGCTTGGAAACTTTACACATGCTTCTTTTACCATAATATTAGCCCACAGAAAAAGATTTATTACTCTGATATTTAATTTAGTGGAATTTTAACCCTTTTTGGCCTTAAAAATCTTGGTTATGTTTTTATGTGCAACTGTTTTATGTTAGTTGTATATCTGTTCCTACTAAAGCTATTGCTTTGAAACTCTGCACATGCTTCTATGACCATAATATTAGCCTCTAGACTAAGATTCTTTTCTCTTGACTTTCATTTTATTGAATTTCCAATGTCGATATTGATTTGCTGTTACTATCCAGCACTAGGAATAGTCGAGCTTCGCTGTCCTCCGACAGCTCTTGTTTCACTTCCTGACTAAATTCTGTAAACTATTTACTTAGCTCTTGATCCAAGGGAAGTGCCCTAATGGTATTTGGGTAGTGTAAGTTACAACTAAACTTTATTTGAAAACCCTATCTGGCAATTGGACAAAGCACTAGTGTTGGTGGGGATGGGGGTGGAGTGGGTAGGGGCAGTCTGTTTGTTAGTCTGCTTAGTGACAGACAGAGTTCAACCTGTATTTGTGATATTCTTTGAACCCATCAGCAATTATAGACATCAAATTTGAATATATATAAACATTGTATATATTTATTTATCTTACAGCAACAATGAATGTATCCTTGTTTCTTTCATGAAAACTTTCCTTGAAAGCCATCAAAATTGTTTTGAACTTGGCTGTGATGTAACTGATAGACTAGTAACCCTTTTCTAGCAAATTTCTTGATATTTCGTCCTTGTGAGTAATCATTGTAGTAAAAGAAGAAATTGCTTGTGTCAAGCAATTTCTCCTTTTCAAACAACATTTTCCACTACACAGGACTTGGTTTTTTAAGTCGCTTGCGCTCGCGCTGCGACTTATTGTGGCCGTACGAAGTTTTCTGGACAGGTCAAAGGTCATAGACAGACCTCTTAACGTCTTCTGTATTTCTGTTTTGAGACAAAGTAGATCTCTGATTTCTTGTCCGCACTTTATGGTAATAAACATAACGAAATAATGCCACATTTTGCGATCGTATGAAAGTTGTAGAAGAAATATACATCATATTTCTTAAACGCCATATGAGGCAGAGAAAGAATTTCAAAAACTAACAAACAAAAACACCGTAACCACGCCTGTTTAATATGCAGTTACGAGTTTTTTTCGTAAACCATTGAAAAAATAGTGCACTACGCGCAGTAATACAGACGCGTTTCAGAAAAAGAATAACATCGGTTTTCAACGAAAAACTCGTAACCACAATTTGTTTTTTATATACAGTTTAGGGGTTTTCGTTGAAAGCAGGGCTGTCGGAAACGACAGTAGTGTCGACTGAGACGACAACTTTTCTCAGCGGACGACAAAAAATCCTATCAAAGGATTCCACCGGACGACAAGTTTTTCTAAGGCACGCGTCCCGACTTATAACCTCTCGGCTGTGTATAATGTATGTATTTGATTGTTTACGTAAGTTAGGCTAACTGTCGCGTGAAAAATCGATAATAGCCATATCTGAAGTCCGATAGATGGGCGCGGTAGGCGTGGCGTTAATTGACGCCAACAGCCAATCGTAATCGACTATTCGTATACCTTGTAGGCGGAGCCTGACTATCAATGAATTGAATCTAGACTCTGCCCGACAATGTGTTTTGGCGATTGTTAGGCATAAACGAAACACGTGACATATATTGTTCGAAGCAGTTGATTCACTAACTATATACCGGTAATTGAATTCGAGCAGGGCCCTAATTTAGACGAAGACAATCGTAAGACAACATAATTGACCCGATTTGTTCGTAACAAGTAAATGATTAGTCCGTGTCCTTCGAACTGTCCCGAATCTCTTTTACCTTTTTTAAAATCGGTATTTTGACTTAAAACAATTATTTAATTAAAGAAATGTTCCGAAAAAAACACGAAACGAATTACCACTACCGGCGAATCTCTGAAACGCCGTGCATGTGCTTAATTCCGTCGGATACCGTATTTCGAAAATCGAAAGCTCCGGATCAGCCTACTGATCAGACACGTGTTGAAATGAAAAAAAAAAAAAAAAAAAAAAAAAAAATTAGCACAAATCAAGAGACAAGTGGTTCGGAAAGTTTAATTGTTTCAATTAAAAAAAAAAAAAAAAAAAAAAAAAAAAAAAGAAAAAGAGAGAGATAACCAATGCAGTTCAAACATACAATCTTTTGTAATGAAAATGAATTCTGAATTTTTTCTCTCAATTTGCAACATCTGCAAAGAGAATCATCGCATTGACTTATATGTTGAGATTTTTTAAAGTCTAAGTAAATATAATAACATTTTTTGACCTCTTTTTAACTTCTGGCAAAAAGAAGATATGACTGTTTCAAAGACTTGCTTCTGTATTGGTTTTATATGGTTTTAAACTGAACCGGGAAAAGTTTTGTCATCTACTGACCCCATCTGCAAAAATGAATAAAAAAAATGTAAAAAGCATTGGGATAAAAGAAGAAAATGTTTTTTTACAAGCAATTCTTTCTTTTCAATCAATGTTTTCCTTAAGATAACCATTCTGGTGACTAAAACATTGGATTGCATAGAAAAGGTTAATAAATTGTTGTTTCAAAATCATAGTTTTGCATGGTACAAAATCAACCCTCATAATGATGGAATCTAACTTTTTTGTGTTGGATCCAACTTTTTCTGAAGTTGGATTCCTGGAATCCTACTTTCAAAACCCTAGTGAGAGCCCTGGAAAGCATTGAAAAAATAGTTCGCGCACGCGCAGTAAAATTTTCAGACACGCTCTCATATAGATCCAGTTGCCATTTTCTCATCGGTTGTTATTCGCTTCGTTTTGACAGAAACTCTGATTTAGGACCAAATAAAATTAGATATTCTTAAAAATTTATCTATCAACATTTCTAGTCAATCGATAAAGAAGCATTATTCTCGAAAGAAGAATTTGATTCTATGGAATATTTCCCAGATATGAACAAATTTTTCCACAAAATATTCCACCCACCAATGTTAAAATCCATCAAAGTCAAAATAAGGAGATATGGTGAAACTTGTGTATTTTTTTTTTAATACTTGAACCAGAATAGTGGTAACATTTTCATCTTTTTCACTTCGAAAATTATTATTCTGTTCAATGAAAACCGATGATTGTATTCATCCCGTCTCAAAATGTCATTTGTGACAGAAAATAATAGGCCGGTTAGAAGTTTTGACAAGTATGTTTTATTATACCCCAGCAAAACTTTTTGTAGCTCCACTAAAAGAATGTCACCCATATCGTGAACCTATGTAGAGGAATAGCAGGAGGCTCGGTTAGGGTATTGTGAAAGTACTGGTATGAAAAAATCTAGAATCCAAGGTTTGGTGCTCCAGTCGCTGCGGTATGACCATAGCAGTTGAAAACGGCGTAAAACCCCAATAAACCATACCCCCGCAAAACGATTGTCAGTGTTCTCCCCAGCCCAATAAGCTGTATCAGCCCCACTACAGCTTCATCTAAAACAGTGTTATGCCCCTACAGCTTTAAAACTACCATACCGCTTAATTTCTTCAAAATGGTCATCAAATAGAGAAATTTTAGTTATCTTATGTCAAAAACCGATGAAATAAGGCAAAACTTGATGAATTAAGGCATTTTGTACAATAAATATGCATAAAAACATTATTGGAAAAGAAGAAATTGCTCAACATGAGCAATTTATTCTTTTCCTAAATGTTTTTATTCACATAATCACAATTACTTGCATAAACACTGTATTGTAAGCTTCCAACGATGCTGCCACTACAGCTTCCAATTATTCTTAGGAGAACCCTGATTGTTTTAGGGGTTATACTGGCATCAGCCTGTCTGTCCGTCCATGTACAAATCTTGTCTTGCACATAGCTCAAATATTGATAAAGGTACATGTATAGTTGTGACCCATCACACTCAAAGGGACCTTATGGCATGTGTGAAAAATATTGACCCTAGTCAGTCTGTACTGTCCGCGCAGCCAGACTAGGGCCGACGCTTTTCACTTTTATGTAATTTTCTAAATCTGGGGTATTTACACTATCTTACTCTGTATTCACTTTTCGCATACGGGATCTGGTTAACCTGCGCTGGGTCTGACAAGTTTGTCAAAATTTGGATGTTTGGAGTTCGGATAAGGTCCCATTTAGCGTGACAGGTCACAATTTTGAAAATTCAAAGGTGCATAGAATTTATTGTGGAGAGGTTCAATAGATCTAATTTTTAAGAGACAAACATCTCTTGTTATATACAATTCAATATTAATTTCATTTCCTTCAATACTTTTTAAAACCTTCTCTGATAAAGTCATAAAAAGCAAGTCTTGTTTAACTAATACATCTGTTGAAGCGACTTTCAGGCCCTTCAGGGCTTTGATTTTAATCATTGTCATTCAGATTACACACCACTTTTCAATGTTGTCTGCAATATCTTTGAATTTGGACTTTTCTTAAGGTCCATAATAGTTATGCAACATTTTTGACCACATGTTCTTTCACAATGTTAACCGAGGTTTCCTAGTGAATCACTCAGAAACCTTGGTTAACACTGTTAAAGTTCATGACTTCTGAAACATTCTTGAACTATTACAGGTCCACTACCTTAAATGGGAAGACTTTCAGATGAATATATAAACTAGAAGGAATTATAAAAATTGGAGAACAGCAAAAAAAGAAAGCTGTTTATATTTTGAAATTTGAACCACCTGCCTTTCAAATTTGTTTGTTTGACTGCATATTTGTACAGTTAACAATATTGTGAAATAGAAATGGTGAATTATTTTGGAATGATTTAGGATTAATTGAATGAGTGTGTGTTGCGAGTTTTTAGTGAATTATATGGGAGGTAATCCAATATCGCAAATTTGGTTCATGATGAACAAAATTAGTGATATTGATGACCTCCCTTTAATATAATATACATACAAGTTCTATAGATAGCTTCCTATTTCTCCAAGAACCTATAAGATGGTAACATTTTGAATTATGGCAGTGAAGTCGCGATTTTTCTCTAACCCAACTTATTTTGAATAAAGTTGTTGCTTATATATTTTTCAATGGGTTTGAGCGTTTTGGAATCGTTTGAGTGAGTGTTTGGAATGAATGAAAGGAGCGCTAAATGATCAATTTAGAATGGTTTGGATTTAGGCGAAGGTCAATTTCACTTTGTAACTAACTGTACAAATTTGTTAAAAGAATATGATAAATCAACACATCTGTTTTTATATGTTTGTAAATATTGTTACGATAATAAAAGATGAAATGAAAAAAAAAAAATGTTTTCTTGCCAAACTAATTAGATGTATGCGATTTTGTGGAAGGGGTTCGGTTTATTTAATCTTTGTAACATTTATTCTCTATAATACCGACATAGATCTACATCATGGAAATGGCATAAACCTGCTTGCATTCAGGATGACAAATTGATTAATTGAATTGATTGAATGAAGTTCAACGCTCTCATCATTTTTAGCTCACCTGAACACGAAGTGCTCAAGGTGAGCTTTTGTGGTCGAGTGAGGTCCGTTGTCCGTCGTGCGTCGTGTGTCGTCAACATTTACCTTGTAGACACTCTAGAGGCCACATTTTTTGCCCAATCAAGCTGAAATTTGGTCAGAATAATTGTTTTGATGAAATCTCGAAGAAGTTCAAAATTGGGTCAAGTGGGGTCAAAAATGAGGTCATGGGGTCAAATATAAGAAATACCTTGTAGACACTCTAGAAGCTATATCTATTGCCTGATCAACCTGAAATTTTGTCAGAATGATTGTCTTGATAAAATCTTGGACAAGTTCGAAATTGGGTCAAGTGGGGTAAAAGATGAGGTAACGGGGTCAAATCTAAGAAAAACCTTGTAGGCACTCTAGAAGCCATATTTTTTGTCAGATCAACCTGAAATTTGGTCAGAATGATTGTCTTAATGAAATATCAGACAAGTTCGAAATTGGGTCAAGTAGGGTCAAAAATGAGGTCACAGGGTCAAATCTTAGAAAAACTTGTAGACACTCTAGAGGCCACATTTTCTGCCCAATCAAGCTGAAATTTGGTCAGAATGATTGTCTTAATGAAATCTCGGACAAGTTCGAAATTGGGTCAAGTGGGGTAAAAAATCTGGGATAAGTTCAAATTGGGTCAAGTAGGGTCAAAAATAAGGTCACAGGGTCAAATATTAGGAAAAACTTGTAGACACTCTAGAGGCCACATTATTTTTCCAATGAACCTTAGATTTGGTCAGAATGATTGTTTTGATGAATCATGGACAAGTTTCAAACTGGGTTAAGCTGGGTCAAAAATGAGGTCACTGGGTCAAATCATAGAAAAACCTTGTAGACACTCTGAAAGCCATATTTTTTTTGCTCAATTAATCCGAAAATTGGTCAGAATGATTCTCTTGATGAAATCTAGGTCAAGTTTTAAATTGGGTCAAGTGGGGTTAAAAAACTAGGTAACGGGATCAAATCTAAGAAAAACCTTGTAGGCACTCTAGAAGCCATATTTTTTGTCAGATCAACCTGAAATTTGGTCAGAATGATTGTCTTAATGAAATCTCAGACAAGTTCGAAATTCGAACCTAACAATGGTTTCCTGGTATTCCTCTCACTAGTACAACCACCACAACCTTTCCTAGCCTCCAGCTGCTATCTCACATAGGTCTATGATTATCAACCCATTGTTGAGAGACAAATAGTCGGAAAGAATGAGTGCCGCCATCGGGGATCGAACCCGGGACCTCTAGATTGAAAATCCGACGCGCTACCAACTGCGCTATGACGGCGGCTTTCAGGATGACAAAACTTTGCAATTTATGCAAGTGCACTTACAAAGCGAAGTATAATTTCCAAACAGTTCAAACTGGTTTGTCATTCTGAACGCAGGGCTGAAGCTGGTCAAACATTACTTGCTCGATGTTTGTTTTCACCCAAAGTCTGTCTTTTGAGATGATTTGTACAAAATGTTTTCTATGTCATCCACAATTCATTTAGCATTTCCTCTTAAACGATGGGCCAATCTGGATGAAACTTGACAGAAATGTTCATGGGTGAAGTCTTCAAAAGTTTTTCAAGTAAATGAAGTCAATCTTTAACAATCGCAGGCATCTTTGGTATCAAAAAAGTTGACCACTACCCAGCTTGTCCATGTCAAACAATAGAGCTTAAAGTTGCTATCTGCTTAGGCGCATGGTATTTTACGTAGAATTAAAGCAGGACGTATTTGTAAGGCGGATGGGTATGAAACAAAATTGTGCATTTTGTTAGGCGGAAGGAGTGTAAGAAAAACTCGCGCGGAAACAACCAGTGGCTATCTTTAGATTTATATCTTTTACAGTAAATAACGGCTGAAAAATCTAAATTATTGAAAATGACGAAATTAAGATTTTTTCGGCCGTTATTTAAGAATCTAATGATATTTATATAAGATGGCTTCACGTCAGTCAGTGACTTAAACGAGTAGCTTTGGCGACGTCGAATGGTTTCATTGAAAGATTCGAGGGCTAAGGCCATTTTAACTGACGTCATCACCCTTTTCCAAGGTTTTCCCGTAATCCTTAGAAATAGTCCGTCTATGTACATCCAAGGTTGAATGGAGATTGGTCGAGTGGTGTTCCGAATGGACATAACGCATCCTTTCCGCCAATTGGTAGATAATAGTAAACATAATTGGGAAAGCAACTCGGGCTAAGATTTGATGTAATGATAGCATTGCACCAGAAATACGACAAACCATTATTAGGTGCTCAAGCCTCCACGCTAAAACTGAAGTCAGTAGAACGGAAGTACTGTTGAAAACGTCATTGAACTTCATTCAAACAATATACAAAGTTTGTCCTTGTCCTACCCATTTGGTCATAGTTGAACTTTTTCCGTTACATATTCCGATGAATGTCCATGCTACAGCGGCCTTCGCTGATTTCAAGGTATCATAAAATCATATTAAGAGGTAACTATTGGTGCTTCTGTTTAATATAATTCACATAAAAAATGGCGCATTTGTATGACTTAACTTAATGGATACTGACTGGTCCTCTGTTTACATGAGTGATGATACCAATGAAGCCTGGCTTAATTTCAAATCCTTGTTTTTGGGTGTTTCAGACAATATTGCACCTTTAAAGGAATTGAGAATTAAGCAAAGAACAGCACCATGGGTAACAAATGAAATTTTTACCAGTATTCAAAATAGAGATAAGGCATTTAGAATTTTTATCAAAGAGAAGACTGACGATACTCAGAATAATTTAAGAAGTTAAGAAATGCAACCAAGAACCTTATCAATACGGCCAAAAAACCCATTATAAAAATATCATCACAGAAAATCAAAAGGACTCCAGATCTTTATGGAAAGCTCTGAAAGAACTTGGCTACTTTCAAAGAAGAGTAGCAAATCTGTGACTAATATTGGCCTAAACATTGAAAATAACTTAGTTTTGACAGCATGGAAGTTGCCAATCATTTTAACATTTTTTTCACAACTGTAGCTTCAATTCTTGTTACTAAATTACCCACTGCCCTAGGTTATTATGGTAGAGATTTTGTATCCAGATTTTACAGAAACCAAGGTATTAGCCTGAACAATTATTCTTTTTACTTGATGAGCGATTTTTGTTGTCTTCAAACATTCAAACATCTTAAATGGCAGCAAGGCCACTGCGTTAGATAACATCCCATGTGGTTTGTTAAGGATGGCGCTCCTGTTATTGCAAGTCTTCTCACTCATTTTTCAATTTGTCATTGATACAGGGTATTGTTCCCGAAGACTTTAAAGCTGCCCGTGTTGTTCCTATCTATAAGAAGAATGATAAAACAGATATATCCAATTACAGACCCGTTCGATATTGAGTATAATTTCAAAAGTATTGGAAAGAATAGTTTATGATCAAATAGAAAGATATCTGAGTGAAAGGAAAATATAATATCAATTTCAGTCTGGCTTCAGGAAGCCTTATTCTACTGATACATGCTTATTGCACTTAACAGACTTAATCAGGTTTAATCTAAACAAAGGAATGTATGTTGGGATGGCTTTGCTCGACCTACAGAAAGCGTTTGACACTGTTGATCATGCTATTCTTTTATCTAAATTGGAGCTCTTAGGTTTTAGTTCTGACATTTTAAATTGGTTTAATTCTTATTTAACAGATCGTATTCAATATTCAGATATAAACCACGTCTTTTCATTACCATCAACCGTCACGTGTGGTGTACCCCAGGGTTCGATTCTAGGACCGCTTTTATTTTTAATCTATATCGATGGTATGGCAGGAACAGTTAAAAGTAAGCTTCTTCTGTATGTTGATGATTCAGCCATTCTAGTAACTGGTAAATCTAAACTTGAAATTGAATATCTTTTAACTCAAGACCTTCAAAATGTAAGTAACTGGTTAGTAGATAATAAGCTGTCTTTACACCTGGGGAAAATAGAAACTATTTTGTTTGGATCGAAGCCTAGACTGAAAAAATGCTCAAATCTTGACATTCTTTGTGATGGAATAAGGTTTAAATCAGTTGAGTCTGTGAAATATTTGGGTGTTTTGCTAGACCAGGCTTTGGATTTTGAATCTATCACTTCTTCCATTATAGGTAAAATTAATGCAAGACTTAAATTTTTATACAGGAAACAGAAATTCTTGCTGTTTCACTCCTAGTTATGTCTCTCCTACAATGCCATCTTGATGATACATGTTTTGTCTGGTATTTCAGCATCTCGAAGATACTAAAACAAAGGCTCCAAATAACTCAAAATAAAATGATCAGATTTGTTCTTAATTTGGATTGTCGGCATCATATTTCCAATGATCATTTTGTTGAGCTAAATTGGTTACCAGTTGAAAGGCGTGTTAATCAAATTGCTCTATGTCATTTATATAAAATTTTCCATAAGTCTTCCCCCTCTTATTTACAAGAGCATTTTATCTTAGCGGATACCTTCCATGATCATTACACTAGATTTAGTTCCGAATCATGCTTCAGAATTCCCGAGGTCAAAGGTTTTGGTAAGAAATCATTTGCTTACAACGGGTGCTCATTGATGAATCAACTGCCATTTAACATAAAATCTTCCGAAAACTTAGTTACATTTAAGGACTTGGTCAAAAAGTTTTACCTAAATTGATGCTTTTATATTTGATTTATTGCTGTTATAATTTCTGTGAAATTTGTTAAAAAACTGTGATCAAAATCTCATCAAACTTTTGCAACCTGACTAGAAGTAAACTTATTGTGTGCCCTGCTAGGACATGTCTTCGTTTATCTAATGACCACAATGGAAAAAGGAAATCCCATTTCCTTTTTGTGTTATCCTTGATAAATGAAAGCATGCCCTAGTACAGGATTAAATGAACTATTGGTTCATCTGAAAGTGCCAAATTTCTTATGCCATTTTATTTTCATTCTTAATATGTAATTGTATTATGTCAGCTGTTTTACTATAGATTCTTGTACTGTGCATATGTTTTCATTTGTTGAATAAAATCTATCTATCTATCTATCTACCGCGCATTTTCCCGAGTATTTTTACGTAGAATCGCCAAGAGTTCTCGATTGGACACTGTGTTCCAACGGTAACCCTCAGTAATTGTACGATAAGGGCCTCGTGAATGATAAAGGGACAGATATCAAATGCATCATTTCGCATGCTTGCTATGCAGCTTTATATAAAAAAAACAAGAGGATCATGACAGTCCTTTATCGCTAACATTTGCCTTTTTAGCTCACCAAGGTGAGCTATTGTGATCTTCCAATGTCCGTCGTCCACAATTTCTTTAAACATCTTATCCTGAACCACAGTGTCAATGTTGATGAAACTTTGCAAGGATGTTCCTGAGTACCATAGTTGTTCAAATAAATGAAAACCGCCCATAACTCTTCATTAACTCTTAACAAAAAGGGTGAAAATAGGAAAATCTTCCAAAATCTTCTTGAGCCTGGGGTCATATTTGGGCTCCAGCCGGGCGCAACCCTGTTCACATAGATTCAAAGGGCGAAAATCTTTAAAAATCTTCTTCTCTGAAACCAGAAGGCAGACAGCTTTCATATCATCTAGTCGACCTCTACCAAGTTTGTTCATATCAAGACCCCGGGACCATATTTTGGCTCCATCCGGGCACAACCCTTTTTACATACAATAAAAAAGAAAATTTTTCAAGTCTTCTTTTCTGAAACCAAGAGGCAGACAACTTTCTTATTTTGTATGCAAAATCATCTAGTGGACCTTAATCAAGTTTGTTCATATCAAGACCATGGGATCCTATTTTGGCTCCACCTGGGCGCATCCCTTTTTACATAGAATCAAAAAGTGAATTTAATCTTCAAAAATATTCTTCTCTGAAACCCGAAGGTAGACAGCTTATTTATTTTGTATGTAGCATCATCTAATGGACCTCTAAAAAGTTTGTTCATATCAAAATCCTGGGATCATATTTGGGCTCCACTCATGTGCAACCTGTAATGTCCCAGGGGTCAAAAAGACTCAGGTGAGCCATCTAGGACCATCATGGTCCTCTTGTTGAATCCTCTCTTGGCTAATTGAAATGAAAATAAAGATCAATCATCATAACTAAAGACGATTTTATTCAGCAAAAATGTTATAGTAATGTTATTATCGATTTGAATGGGATGAAACAAATTGGGCCAGCGTGTGACATTTCCAACATTTGACTCCAGCGTGAGGTGCAATCATTTAGTAGCCTAGACAGTTATAAAGTATATAACTAGATAATTGTAGAACTGTCCACATATACCTTAAAGCCTTTTCTATGTAGAAATCGCATAGTGAAGACATTGGTCAGACTGTGCGGATGCACAGACTGGACATAGTCTTTCCTTTGCGCACATTTGAGAATTGTCAGAGATGTCACGCACAGGCTCATTCTTCAATATGGTTCATTTTTGTGACAAGATAGACATTCTGACCAAATTTTGTGATCATTCGACCGTTATTGTGACTATGAAGATCATCCCATATTTTTTCTAAGGAAAGTAAACAAGTAAATTGTCATGAAGGCCCTTTTCCCGTGAAATCGTATGGACCCTTCCCATTTTCAAAAGTGTTTATCCTTGTGAGTATACAAACATTCTGACCAAGTTACATGAAGATTGGACCATATAGAGAGTAAACACTTAAATTATTGACAGACAATCAATGATCTCAAAAACTCACCTTGAGAACGTTGTGCTCAGGTGAGCTAAAATCACACATAGAAGAGTATAGAATAGAATCAGTTGAAGTATTTAATGTGACCAGTTACAGGCAATTATAAGATTGCATTTCAACTTTGTAGGCACATTATTTTACACGCCATTTCTGTTCATTTTTTCCCAGCTTGTTTGACGGTACAATCTGTGGTTATCTGTCCGTTATCGCACCTACATAAGGCCCCAGACGGAGCAATACCGTAGGTGCCGTCTGCAAAATACCCCTCGGGACCATAGCAGCGACCTGAAACGAAAATAAAAATTAATTAACTTTAGATAAATAAGTACTGATAATAAAACTGCTGATAATTATATGAAAAACACTACTGCTTATGAGGCACTTATGTTAATCCCTTTGAAATGATTAATTTTTTGTGCCAGCCAGCAGCGGGTTGAGCCGTTGTCTATATTCAAGTTTTGACACTTTTCTGTCTTGTTTGTTTAAATTGGCTTTAACACAACCTTCAACATAGTTGTAATTTTATCTTATAACTATACAAATATCCATGTGATAACATCCCGTATGATCTTTTTTATGATATCACATAGTTATTTTTAGAACAATGATATAATGCGGTTATTTTTAGAAACTTGCATTTCAGTTAGAAACATCGACGAAAACAAGACAAATAGATGGTATAAGATAAATATAATACATACATAGCGTATTGTATGAAAAAATATCTAACTCGGTTTTGAGAATTGATAATTGTCACGGTAGAGCCTCGACAAAATCAATTCTCCCAACCTCAAATATAGACAGATAATTCCCGTTGAGCTACAAAATGTAGGAAATGTGAAAAAAATCAGTTTGAAACCTCGTTTTTTTCACACCAGACCATATTTGAGCATATTCACTAGATAAAATGGTTTGCCGGTTGAATTTAAACACCATTTTACCATGCCTCCTATTCTTTCTGTTTCTCCTTTAGTCAAAGGTCACACAAAATTGACAATGTTTTCCAATTTTTTTCTTGGTCTGGGTTGCAGCTAACGTTTTGCGGACTTTGATTTGTTGAAAGTGTAATATCCAGAGCTCTATTAAGATTTAGAGCTTTTTGAGCTTTTCCTTTATTGCACATCCAAATTTGATAACTATTGGTAAATCATAATGGAAATCCACGTACGTTATGCTTATAAATTCATACATCAAATTCCATTACATGTTTTAACTTAAGTGGCCGGTTAGAACTTTTGGCCAGTATATTTATATCGCGACGACCGGTTTCCTGTCGTTTCTCACCCCAGTACAACTTGTGACGACTTTTCGTCTCAGCCACCAGCTGCTCAACCCCACGTAGGTATTCTGCGTTATTAATGAACTGGCAGGGAGGGGCTTAGCTGTGACGTAATTTGGCGAGCTTACTTTTGAGTATTTTGGGTTCATTGAAAAGTAAGTCGGTAATAATCGTGAACGATAGCAATTAACTGTATACTAAAACCAAAAGGATTCACGTGTCTAGAGGAAGTGAACACATTTCATCGTTGGACAAGCTGGAGTTACGAGGGTTTGGTTACCAACCTACGCGTCACGGCCTCAAGTTAATTATATCGACTATCTTTAGAAGTAAATAATTACGAATTAACGCTGATTTACCTTAATCTTAAGTGCAACGACCCATTACTTAGGCTCCGCCCTGCCAGGGCCTTTCTCATGGATCATATACTTCTTATACGCTGATTAATCATTCGGAACATCACTCGGCAATTTCCGTAAATTGCAACAAATTGCAACAGACCTCGGATGTATATAAGGCGGATGGGTATGTAAAAACCAGCCTAACCAGCCCGATTAGCTCAGTTGGTAGAGCACCGGACTTCATGGCGGGTCCCAGCAGTAGTTTCGTCATGTATCCTTGCACTATCCCCCGTAACATCTGACCGTCTTCTTGGGGCGTCGCTCATATGGGCATGTGCTACGGTGGCGACGATAAAAAAACGGAAATACACACACACAACAACCAGCCTGGTTAGCTCAGTTGGAAGAGCACCGGACTTCAAAACCATTGAAGTTCGACGGCGTGTTCAAACCCGGGCTGGTACACTAACAAAACTAATTGTCTTTCGGATGAGACGTAAAACCGAGGCCCCGTAAGACGGTGCTTTACACCGAGCACGTTAAAGAATCATGACGGATCTCAGTAGTTTCGTCATGTATCCTTTCACTATCCCCCGTAACAACTAACCTTCTTTTGGGGGCGTCGCTCATATGGGCATGTGCTACGGTAGCGACGATAAATAAACGGAAATACACACACACACACACACACACACACACACACACACACACACACACACACACACACACACACACACACACACACACACACACACACACACACACACACACACACACACACACACACACACACACACATCAAAACAGTGCATTTTGTTAGGCGGAAAGGGTGAAAAAAAAACCTAGCCTGGTGATATCTTTAGATATATATTTTTACAGCAAATAACGGCCGAAAAATCTTAATTTTTGAGAATGTCGAATGTGCCGTCATGCATTACACCGGTTATCTTGTTTATACCGACGTTGCTGGGTAAATTTATGACGACACACAATTTAATGCGGAATTTAGAGCAACGTCTTTAGGTATGCTCAATAATAATGTTGGACAAGGAAACTGATAAAGTGTATAGGCCCAGACCGAGACTTTTTAAATTAAAAAGCCGGGCGTTAACGGCACGTGAATTTACTGATTAATCTACGTTTTCTCTCGTTAACGCCCGGAATTTGTTCGTTAACATATGCCTTTAACGACCCGAAAACATACATTTTAAGCAATAATGAAAGAAAGCTGAGTCTAGGAGCAAACTCGCGACCTGAAGGTTGATAGCCAAACGCGTTACCGCCTGGGATAATCGATATTGGAATTGTAGGCGATATGTGGACTGTGACAAAAGATGAATGTCCTCCGTCCGCTTTCCTTTCCTATGATTTGAGCGTTGGTGAATCATTTAGACATGTTTTTTGGGAAACGTCTATTGTTTCTTTTCGGGGAAATAAAGACATAGATCTATAAATTGCACGCGATAATGGTAACATGTACACGGTTGTATCGATATTTTCTATAGGTATAGTCTGGTTAATTTGACCCGACTTTGACCTCTGTGGAAAAAATGCTTAAATAACAATTACCGACATATTTTATCAATAAACAAAATGTATAGTACATTCAATATCATTTATTATTCATTCCTATGAAAGCACGTGCAAAGCCAAATAGGAATAATCATGTTTTTATTCATCTAAATAGCAGGGGTCAGATTCAAGTTAATAAAACCGCAATAGTGCAGGTTACTTATCGAATATGTAATCTCACTGTACAGAACCTGATATAATATTGTAACGACCCTGGGGTACGGTGCTAGGGTAAACTTGATTTGCCGACCCAGGTCGCGCCGAACGGGGTGGTGACCTCTGCAGTATCCGTAACTTTGGTAGAGTGAATGACTAACAACACCGGATTTCCATATAACGACTTAGTTTAATTAACTCAGAAATAGACGAATACAATCCGCTCTCGCACAGAACTATCTCACTGATCGGAAGTATGACACGCTACGGATATATTGAAATAAATACGGTAACAAAATGATAAAACGCGCGGCCCTTCACCTATGGGGATCGCAAGTGTGTAACCAAGCGTCGAGACCTGGCTCAGCACAGTGAAGGGTGCCCGCCCAACCCTGGCGGAGTAGCCTACGCCCACTCCTGGAGTTCCATCACTCCATGCGTGACCTTTATCATGCACTGCCCAGTCGTGTCTCACCCAAATGACGCCCACAGCTCTACGTCCCGAAGTCCCTCGGGTACCCAACCCCCCAACGAAAGTTAACGAACTAAAATGTTGAATAAAAATCACAGTCAATACGCTCTTTAAGTGCAGAAATTACTGGTTCTTGGGTTTTGAATACTTACTTCATTCTTATTTGAACAATTCAATTGTATCAATTATGCCAATGAAGTGAGATCTCTTTTGGGATTTGAAGAGTTTACTAGTTTCTCTTAAGTCGCCAACTTAAGGTTGTGGACCGGAACCGAGAAGTCGTCCGACCGCCAAATGCGCTCCTATTTATAGGCTACGGTTGGACGGTCGTCATGGACTGTCCAGGAATTCTCATGCTTGATTGGTCCACGGACCACGGTTTCCATGCAGAACGATCTGTCCAGGAAAAACACCAATCAAGCGCGACTGTCCAGAAATACTGCTCTCCGATTGGCTAGTTGCATGAACTGTAACATAAGGGTAAAGTCCGAACACCCATGGACCGAATGAAAGTAATGAAGGCTCTCAATTTCAAGTTTACAAAATGTTTCCTTAAAGAGACTCGCAATGTGCAAGAAATTTGGTTATTGAGAGTACCAAAGACAAAGGTTATTCTGTCATAGAAGTGCAGAGAACATTCACCACAATTGAATTGTGTGAATCAGGCCATCAAGATGGCGGATGACAGAATGTAAACAACGGATACGAAGGGTAACTCTTTCTTCGTCGATTCATTTAGCTAGCTTGATAACGACCGATAATCGTTTTAAATGACTTGAAAAGCGCATATAACTGAGGGTTATCGTGTTCATACTTCCGTTAAAGACAACACAGGACATATACCTACGGCCATATGATCGATTAGTCTCGCATCATATTGAATTGTTTTGGAAAAATAGACCAAAATAATCTGACTTAGCTTTAAGTCAGGTATTCTTCACATCCCCCCGCCTTTCAAAAAGTTCGTCCCGAACTTCAGAAAAAGCAGAGGAAATATGATGCAAGACCAAATGAATAAAAACATACACACATATAACCTTAACATAAGGCAATTGAATATAAAAAGAAATCCCTAATATAAGGTAAAGTTATTGGCATTATTTACAACTCCTTAATTTGCATCTAAGACAGTACTTTGACAATAAATAATTAACCTTAAATAGTCTAAGATTGCAATTACTAAACAATTCTTTGCTTAATGCAAATAAGCAACTTTTCAATTCTTCAAATCAATGTACTTGAAATATTTACACTTAATAGTAGGACAAAGACAACTTGCTTACTTCTATCACTCATAGACACCACACTACAATTCATAAAAAGCATTTAGTTTTAATCTTTATTCCCTAAGCAATGTTAGAAATTTTCTGTCTGAAATATCTGTGAGCAACAAGCTTTGTAACTTGGAATACTATAGTTAAATAGGTCTAAACAGTGAATTTATTTAGATAATTCAGTATCAATTACCCGTTGCAATTATAGGTATCTTGCCATTGAATTTCATTTGGAATTTACCAACATATATTTAAACATGAAATATTGCGTATCTCTGATATTTAGAAGACAAATCTTCTAGTACTTAAGAAATATTTATCAATAGAAATTGTCAACTCTTGACATTGACCTATTATCCTACTTATTGAAAAAAAAATCTCATTTTGAAATATGAATATACATAATTAACATAACTATTCTGTCTATATGGTCAGTCAGGTAGAATTGGGAGGATCATATTCACTCATGCTAAATTTTCTCATGAAGATGTGACCATTTCCTAGTATAGAACCAGTACTTCAACTTTCCAAAGAAGATAAGGTGCAAGGAAAGGTACTAAGTCCAAAACAATTTTTCAGCTATTGCAGTACATGAAAGAGAGATATAACTTTTCCTGGTTCCAAAACCAGTACTGCACTATAAACCTTGGTCATTAGGGTGGAGATATTTTGCCAGGGAATTTTACTTGCCACTTTTTTCACATGTGGGCTTTTCTATCCAGAAGGAGGATAGGGCATACCGTGTACCATCTGGCATGGTAGCCTCTTCCACCCTCTGGATACATAGCAAATTACTTGCTATGAATTTAACTTTTGGGTTTGCAACCCCGGCTTCGAGAGCCCTAGACTTTGCCTGGTGCAGAACCTGAGCAACCTCTCCACCTTCGTAAACCGAAGGTGCACCCAAAAAGAAAAAGTTTGGGTCATTAGCAAATTTGTCATTTGCCCTCTCCTTTCCCTTGTTTGTATGACCTTTCCCAACCACTTTCCTTGTTCCCTTCTTCCGTTTGAAACGGGCCTGATTCTCCATGAGGTGGATGATCTCATCCACCACCTCACGAGTCCTCAGGTCATTCTTCTCCTTCTGGGTTGCAATGTCCACCCAATCCTCGTCGGGTTTGTCCCTGTGGTCTTGTCCATCATCTGTCTCCGTCACTGTCCTTAGTTCATGTCCGTCATCAGTCATTGTCACGTCTTGTCCATTGTCCGTCATCGTCATGTCTTGTCTGTTGTCTGTCACGGTCGGGTCTTGTCCGTTGTCTGTCACTGTCACAATCGTGTCCTCTCCGTTGTCGGTCATTGTCATGTCTTGTCCATAGTCCGTCACAGTCGTTGTTGTGTCTTGTTCGTTGTCCGTCATCGTCATGTCCTGTTGGTCGTCCTGGGTTGTCTCCGGCTTTGGCTCCTCCATCTTCTCCTCCTGCTGCTGGCCTTTTTCTTCATCCTCCTTCTCCGGTACGTCCTCGGTTGTCTGTTCTTCCCCGATCTGTCCTTGGTTACCCGTCGATCCCTCCGGTTTGTCTAGTTGGTCCTCGTCTTGTTTTCCATTTTGATCATCTGTGGATACTTCCTGGCTATCCAGTTGGTCCTCGACAGCACCAACCTGGTAGCTGTCGGTGTCTGGGGTTGGAATATCAAAGAAGTAATTCACTTCAGTGGAGCGTTCAGGTGCCGGGAAGGAGTGCTTCGTTGCCATATGGCGTTCCAGCTCCTTGCCCCTACTCCTGGCAACAGAGTAGGGACAGAAGTCACAGGTTACCCGTGCCCCATGTTTGTCCCGAAAGTGCCTCTTCAGGCTGTCTAGTTTTTCAAATTTGCGCTTACAGGTCTGGCACTGGAATTGGGTTGGTACTAGCTTATACCGGACGGCAGGCAGTCTGTAAGGGCTACAAAAAGAAATTGTGTGTTTTGAGTTCAGTGAATAAGAACTTTTTCACTGAAGCTGATTACCTAATCTTTTGCTGCACTTATGCACTGAACCATGCAGGGAGGTTGCCCAGATATGGTTTCAGTTTGTTAACATGAACTACCTTGACCTTTGACTTAATATTCTTTTGTATCTTGTAAGTTACACCAGAAATAATTGATATTATTTTAAAAGGCCCATCCCAACGAAATTGTAATTTCGGGGATTTTCCTTTAACCCTTGTATAAGTTCGCAGCCAGACTGCATCCTTGACTTTGAATTTAGGCAAAACCATATTCCTGTCGTAATTCTGCTTTTGTTTAGCACTCGCTTTGAGCAATTTCTCCCTAGCAATTTCATGTGCAGATCGTAAGTTTCGTTTCAGATTGCTCAAATATTGGTTAACAGGAAGCTTTGAACTACTATTACTGTCAGAAGAGGTACCAAATAGTAAATCCACTGGTAAATCAACGTCTCTACCGAACATTAGAAAGTTTGGGGTAACCCCAGTACTTTCATGTTCAGAGGACCGGTATGCCATTAACATGAAAGGTAAAAGTTCATCCCAGTTTTTCTGTGAAGGGGCAATGTATTTGCTAAGCATGTCTATAATTGTCCTATTAAATCGTTCTACTAGCCCATCACTCTGTGGATGAAAAGGTGTTGTCCTAGTCTTATCTATTTTGAGATAACTACAAAGAGATTGGAAAAGGTCGGACTCGAATTGTCTCCCTTGATCAGTATGAATTTCTTTGGGCAAACCAAATCTAGTTATAAATTGTTCAACAAAATGTTTGGCTACAGTAGAAGCATCAATTGTCCGTAATGGGATGGCTTCCACCCATTTTGTGAAGCAGTCAGTTATAACAAGAATGTACTTTTTGCCCAAATTAGTTTCTGTAAGTGGTCCCAGAATATCTATTTCTATTCGCTCCAGTGGAATTCCTACATTGTACGTCTTCATTCCAGCCTTAATTCTCTTAGGGGGCATTTTTCTTGCTTGACATTCAAAACATTTGCTGCAATGCTGAACTATGTCATCCTTATATCCAACCCAGTAAAAACGACTGCGGACTCGTGCAATTGTTTTCGAAATTCCTAAATGCCCTGCGCATACATTATCATGCAACAGATTTAAAATCTCTCTTTTCCAATTTTCAGGTAGAACCAGTTGTAGTCTGCAATTACCAGAGTGTTCGTGCCATTCTCTATATAAAACGTTTTCCTTGAGTTTCAACCTCTCCCATTGAGCAAATAGGAATTTACATTCTTTGCCCAAATGTGAAATGTCATTCCAGGTTGGGCGAGCAAGACCTCGCTCCAACCAATCTATAACTGGTTTAAGTATTACATCAGATCTCTGGCATTGGCTATTATCAGATAAAGATTTACTTTTTAACCAATTGGATGCAGAGATAGTATCCTCCAAGTCACCAGTATCCATTGAGTCCGAGTCCGATCGCAAGTTCATTTTACGGATTAACGTCGCGGTTTCCTCTTTCTTTTCTTTTTGAGCATTTTCGAAATTTTGTTTTTGCAGGCAATGAGAACAAGTGTCACAGGGTAGCCGAGATAACCCATCAGCATTGCTGTTCAAGCGCCCTGCCCTGAACTGTACAGTGAGATCATATACGGACAGAATTTCCAACCACCTTGCTAACTGACCCTCAGGGTTTTTGAACCTAAATAACCATGACAAAGCCCCATGATCAGTCCTTACAAGTACTTTGGACCCATAAAGATAGTGGTGAAAATGTTTCACGCTATCTATTATGGCCAACAGTTCCCTTCTAGTGATACAGTAATTTGTCTCTGGTTTTGCTAGGGTTTTACTGTAATAGGCTATTACACGCTCATGGCCGTCTTGAATTTGAGACAGGACCCCCGAAACTGCGCAGGAGGATGCATCTGTATCAAGAATATACGGTTGACCCAGAATTGGATAGGCTAAAATTGGGGCAGATGTTAGTAACTGTTTTAGCCTATCAAAGGACTCCTGGCATTTGTCATCCCACCCTTTAATCATTTTGCTACTTTTATCACAGAGTTTATAAAGGGGCCTGGCTATATTTGCAAATGACTGTACATAGCGCCTATAGTATGAGCAAAATCCTAAGAAGCTTTTCAATTGCTTGACAGTTACAGGTTCTCGCCAATTTTTAACTGCAGAAATTTTCTCAGGATCAGTGGAAACACCTTCATTGGAAACGACGTGTCCTAGGAAAGTGACCTGTTTTTGAAAGAAGTGGCATTTCTTGGGTGAAACCTTTAACCCAGCCTCGGATAGGCGGCTTAAGACTTTCCCCAAACGTTCTAAATGCTCATCAAAAGTTTTTGAAAAAATTATGACGTCATCTAAATATAGTAGGCAAATGGTCCATTGAAGGCCTGCGAGCACATGCTCCATTAAACGTTGGAAAGTGGGCGGCCCATTGCAGACCCCAAAAGGTAAGACTTTGAAGTGATGAAGCCCTGAGAAAGAATAGAAGGCGGTTTTCGGAGCATCTTCTGGATCCATGGCTACCTGCCAGTACCCTTTTTGTAAATCTAAACCATTCGGTACCCCTCAAAGCATCAAAACAGTCATTGATGTTTGGTAAAGGGTATGAATCTTTTATAGTAACTGCATTTATTGCTCTGAAATCAATACAAAACCTAGTCTCCCCTGATTTCTTTGTTGTCAGACAAATTGGGTTCGCCCATGGGCTTGTTGAGGGTTCAATTATATTATTTTCTAACATTGCTTTGATTTCCTTTTCTGCAATTTCCCGTTTATTGAGCGGTAATCGTCTCATAGGCTGCTTTATGGGTTTACTGTCTCCAGTATCAATTTTATGCTGGACAATATTTGTTTGTCCAAGGTCAAATTTGGACTTGGCAAAAACATTCTGGTGTTTCAATAAGAGATTATAAAACAATAACTTTTGAGATTCATTCAGATTTGAAATATTTGAGTCCCAGACTGTATGCAAATGCTCAGGCAAAGTGTCTAAGTAATTTTGTGAGCTTTGGCTTAGATTCCTAATTGAACCCTTATCAGGCTGCATACTATTGGAAGAATTTATGTTCACTGGGGAAATGCATTCTACCAATTCTGCCAAGGCGGCAGTAGTTTTTGGGTGAAAAGTTTGGGTTTCTCCAGACAGATTAATTAACCTTAAAGGTACAGTATCGCGGGAAGGATTTATAATCGCTCTAGCCACCCAAACCCCCTTTTTAGCCAATGAGGAATCGTGGTTGATCTCAACCAAGGCAGAGCTATGGCAAAGGGCTGGGTTTTTCATACCCACAACACAGGCATTTACCACTCGTTCTGTCCCAGGATGAATGACCACTCTCGTTCCTAAGCAAATTCTGAATACAGAGTTAAGTTCACTCTCTAATTTACACTTAACAGGCCTACCATGGATTTTAACACTATCATCTCCCAAGTTCAAATGAAAATTATTGGTTTTCATGAAATCCCTGCCCAAAATCACGGGAACCTCAATATTTGCTATTACAACATTGTGAACAAAGTTTTGCTTTGTTTCACAAATAGTGACAGGCAGGACGACTTGACCAGCCGCACTTGATTGCTCTCCATTTGCCATTCTCAAATTACTAACGCAGTCATTTACTAACGGTTTCATAGAATGAGGTATTTTCTCGAAAATGCTCTTATTCATGACAGTAATTGTTCTGCCCGAATCCAAAAGAGCCTGCGTTTCCACCCCGTGAATACTGATATCTATGAACATTCCGTCTCCCTTTGAATCATTATTCAAAGTACTTGAAAAATTTGTGATTACGGGTCCTTTATTTTCAAATTGAGTAGCTGAAACTTGACCCTCAGTATCAGCTACTATTAGTTTCCCTGATTGAATGCACCAGTTTGCGACTGTGCATTGTTTTGCCCGGTGACTTTCAAAGGGCAATTCTTAGCGATATGCCCTTGAACGTCGCAATTAAAGCATACTCGGCGCTCGACGAATTTTGACGAATTCGAACCGGTGTTACTCCTCTGATTAGAAGAGCTGTTTGTTTGATTCTTACTATTACGGTCGGAACCGGAACGTTCACTAACGTTAATATCCCGAAGTTTACCGAGTATCTGGTCGAGTTTTTGGTCATGATCCTGGAATTTATTCTCAAAGTGCGCAATATCATTGCCACTTTCATTTTGGATAAGTCGCGTGAATTTATTTTGACGCGAATTCAATGTCTTCTCAATTTTAAGACCCGCACGCACGGCCTCTTCGACCGACCTAGGTTCCCTTACTTCGATAAAAGCTCGCAACGATGCGTCGTTGATCGAGTCCAAAAAATGATTTACAGCTAATTCCTCCCGCACGTCATCGGGAATACGAGGGTACGCTTTCCGAGAAAGTCGCTTAATCTCGTCCCCCATCTCAACTAGGCTTTCCGAAGATTTTCTGAGCCTCTGTCGCAATTTTTCACGGGCCATAGCGGTCTGTTCGCCAGGCTGAAATCTAGCCCTTAATTTATCTACTATATGGTTATAGTTATTTCTATCCATTACCGACATATCGTATAACACTGAAATGGCCGGGCCTCGCAAGCGAGTGCACAATTGCCGGGCCATAGTTTGCGAACCCCAACAATTTTCTTCGGCGGCGATTTCAAACTGAATTAAGTAATCGTCAATATCTTCGGATCCGTCGAACGGAGCTACTTTACAAACGGTATGATTTCTAAAATTTCGAGAATCATGCTGGAAATTGTCATTTCCATTCTCGAAATGTCGATTTCTAAAGGTTTGTCTATTCCGGTTGAAAGGCACATGCTCCGATAAATGATATCCTGGAGAATTCGATCGTGAACGCGGGCGTGCAGCCAGGAACGGGTTAGTTCTGGAAACCCGGCGTGCATCCTGATCGGCACTCAAAAATGATGGAGATTCGTCCGCTCTATTCTGGTTACGATCTCGCGGCAAGTGATAATTGTGATCATAGCGATCCGGACTTAAACGTTGCCTGGATTGCCTTGTCCTTAACGCCGAATTTTCTGCTCTTAATGCCGCGATTTCTAGTCGTAATTGTTGTTCTCGTGATGGTGATCTACTCCGATCCCGATCTGAATCTTCACCATATTCGGACGACTCTCGTCCCCTATGCGAATCGACGGACGAGGTCTGGACAGTTATAAAGCTGTCATTAGGGAGGGTCGGGACCTCGGTTCCGGTCGTAACAGTGCGTCCGATGTTACGACCCTCCCCGTCATACTGGTGAAAGGGATTCCCTGCATCCTCATGGTTCAAACTGTTTGAAGCCATGATAAAGTGAGTTTAATTCTTTGACAATACAAATACACAAATTTATTTCTTTTATTGGTCTATGGAACAGATAGGGTAAAGGGTTTTGGCCTTGTTTTATTCTGCACTTAAAGGCTTTTCAGTAAACGAAAAAAAAATAAATAATCCGCTTACTTCCGATCTATAACGCATTGATTCAACGTACCTCGCTAAATTTCTTGCGGATTCAATCTATTTTCAACCATACAAATTTCCTAAGGTGCAATGCGTATTCCAATGAATGGGCCCGATTTCAAAGGAATAATTGCAGCTTAAAGAGATCTTTGAAGTATTCAACCGGTTTAAATATCCGAACTGGTAAAGATCCCACCTCTGCCACCAATAAAATATCTGTAACGACCCTGGGGTACGGTGCTAGGGTAAACTTGATTTGCCGACCCAGGTCGCGCCGAACGGGGTGGTGACCTCTGCAGTATCCGTAACTTTGGTAGAGTGAATGACTAACAACACCGGATTTCCATATAACGACTTAGTTTAATTAACTCAGAAATAGACGAATACAATCCGCTCTCGCACAGAACTATCTCACTGATCGGAAGTATGACACGCTACGGATATATTGAAATAAATACGGTAACAAAATGATAAAACGCGCGGCCCTTCACCTATGGGGATCGCAAGTGTGTAACCAAGCGTCGAGACCTGGCTCAGCACAGTGAAGGGTGCCCGCCCAACCCTGGCGGAGTAGCCTACGCCCACTCCTGGAGTTCCATCACTCCATGCGTGACCTTTATCATGCACTGCCCAGTCGTGTCTCACCCAAATGACGCCCACAGCTCTACGTCCCGAAGTCCCTCGGGTACCCAACCCCCCAACGAAAGTTAACGAACTAAAATGTTGAATAAAAATCACAGTCAATACGCGCTTTAAGTGCAGAAATTACTGGTTCTTGGGTTTTGAATACTTACTTCATTCTTATTTGAACAATTCAATTGTATCAATTATGCCAATGAAGTGAGATCTCTTTTGGGATTTGAAGAGTTTACTAGTTTCTCTTAAGTCGCCAACTTAAGGTTGTGGACCGGAACCGAGAAGTCGTCCGACCGCCAAATGCGCTCCTATTTATAGGCTACGGTTGGACGGTCGTCATGGACTGTCCAGGAATTCTCATGCTTGATTGGTCCACGGACCACGGTTTCCATGCAGAACGATCTGTCCAGGAAAAACACCAATCAAGCGCGACTGTCCAGAAATACTGCTCTCCGATTGGCTAGTTGCATGAACTGTAACATAAGGGTAAAGTCCGAACACCCATGGACCGAATGAAAGTAATGAAGGCTCTCAATTTCAAGTTTACAAAATGTTTCCTTAAAGAGACTCGCAATGTGCAAGAAATTTGGTTATTGAGAGTACCAAAGACAAAGGTTATTCTGTCATAGAAGTGCAGAGAACATTCACCACAATTGAATTGTGTGAATCAGGCCATCAAGATGGCGGATGACAGAATGTAAACAACGGATACGAAGGGTAACTCTTTCTTCGTCGATTCATTTAGCTAGCTTGATAACGACCGATAATCGTTTTAAATGACTTGAAAAGCGCATATAACTGAGGGTTATCGTGTTCATACTTCCGTTAAAGACAACACAGGACATATACCTACGGCCATATGATCGATTAGTCTCGCATCATATTGAATTGTTTTGGAAAAATAGACCAAAATAATCTGACTTAGCTTTAAGTCAGGTATTCTTCAATATTAATAAAATACCTTGACGTATGTAATTGACTGCGATGGCCCAGTGGATACGCATGCTTCACTATTGACTGATTGTTACCAAAACGCTCCCGGTTCGTATCCTGTCAGCATCAGATTTTGTTAGTGTTGTTATTTCGAGAAAATTAAGTTTATAGCATCATAAATACATGCAGACAAATTTCTTTTATACGCGTTTCTTTATTTTTTAGATGAATCATATGATCAAATATACGAGATAACACCGTTCGGAGAAAGCTTTATCGATTCTATGCGACAAAATATCGAATTATGAAACAATTGCCTTTAGTCTACAATTGTTTTGACCATTTTGCATTCTATTTATAAGCGTGAAATCATTTCAATGTTGAATCTTCGAATAGTCAAATCGCAGTTTCAGTCTATATCTAAGCTGGCTTTATATTCATCCACACGTTGAAGTTAATATAGTATAAACCTTTTCAATCCAAAGAATACAAAAAGTGCAGACCATTGAAGCATTTTAAAAATTAGCACATCATTTTACATAACTTAAAAACAAAAAAAAAAACAAAAAAAAACATGCCATTTAATGTATGAACTGAAAAAGATAATTTTCATGTCGCAATGCAGGATCGAACTCGATCCGCTTGGTCAATGATATGTCGCCTTATCCACTCGACTACGACACTCAGATGAACTACTGCATGTTTAATTTTTTCAGTATAATAAAGACAGCCAATTGACATGAACAATGATTACTATAACATGGATTGATCAAGTGTTTATATACACTATCGCGGTTATCGCGCGAGCTTAATAATCAATAATTCAAAATTAAGTACACGCGAATAGAAATCTGGGAAATATTTTAAAAAATGTATTCAAAAAGAGATTGATTCTTGACGCCAATCAAAATTTGCTTTTTTTGAATGCTTAAAAAAAGATAGAATGGCCGTTCACAGGTTCAGAGAACCCGTCAAGCAATGTGCGAAAAGTTTCGATCCTATAGTGAGACGGCGCAAACCGCGAACTTTGCCTCGGGTCGATACAATACTCTTACTAAATTGTCTTTATGGTATGGGCCGCAAAATGAATGAATGAATAGATAAAACGCGTTATTATCTAAGTAGTAATTTTGCCATAAGTTCACAGTTTTTGTCTCACTTTTGTGAGTTTAAACCCAGATTTAGCTGTATGAAAAAAATCAACATCTCATCCACATAAAAAAATCATAATCTGTACCATTTTTCAGACATATAAGTACAGCTATTCTAAAAAAATATTTCAATTCAAAATTCAAAGGAATACAGATTGAATATGGCAAAGTTCGTAAATATACGAACTTTGCCGTTTTCAATTCTTCATTACCGAATACTGAATTTTCCTTTTCCTATCAACGAGGAAGTTTTTTTGCAGCAAAATCTGAGTAACAAAGCCACAAAAATGAGACTATTTAATTCACTTCATAATAAAATCACTACTTCAATAATGACGATTTTTAAATAAATAGACAAGTAAAAATTCCGTAAATAAAAGAGATGAAAAATTAAACCTACCTGAATAAATTAGTAAATGAATAAACAAACATATAAATTATAAACAAATAAATATATATATAAATACATAAATAAAAACATTATATAACTTACGTTGCGCCTCAGCTGTTGGCATCACCAGTAACAAAGCGGCAAAAACAACGAGTACAGCAATCTTCATCTTTAGCAAATCTGAATTTCTGTCGTCTAAGAACTTGGGTTCTCAAATATACACGAGCTATATCGTGCTTTTGGTGACTGACGAACACTTTTATATATTCTCTGAGCAGATGTTTACATGTAATTACATATCGCAAATTGCGATGTAAGATAAGAACAGGATAGGTAACACTCCCCGAGAACAACAGTAGGCTTCCATTAGAGGTTACACCTGGTGTATTTCTGTTTTCAAGACTCTTTTCCATATATCACCAACAAAGGGGAAATAAATCGTACAGTCTTTAATAGAAATGGAATCATTATGACAAGCTATGATTTTTAAGTTCATAATAGCCCTGGCTACTGTATTTTATATTACACGGCTATTATTAAACTGGGGTAATAATAACCCAAGAGCGCTTTTACGTTTACGTGAAAATGACGTCATAGTGAAGATTATGACGCCATTTAATAAACGGCTTTGTGTGAATCGTAGAATAACTTTAATCAAAGGATTTTTTAAAAGAAATATCTTCTTGATTAAAGTCAATATTCGGACCATATAATAAATGAAATATCAAATTTTTGCTCATTGGTTAAATTCACCCTGTCATTATGATTTAAAACAGATAAAAAAAAAAATCGGCGAAACTGCTTAGCAGTGTGTTTGCTATCAAACATTGCTGTCCCCTCTTATGCTCTGATGAAGATATATATATATATATATATATATATATATATATATATATATATATATATATATATATATATATATATATATATATATATATATATATATATATATATATATATATATATATATATATATATATATATATATATATATATATATATATATATATATATATATATATATATATATATATATATATATATATATATATATAATACGTACTTAGTGCATGTATGAAAAAAGTATCTAACGAGGCTGGGAGAATTGAGAATTGTCGAGGCTCTGCCGAGACAATTATCAATTTTTACAACCGAGTTAGATATTTTTTTTCATACAATACACTAAGTACGTATTATATTTATCTTATAACCTCTATTTGTCTTCTTTTCGTCGATGTTTCATCAGAAATGCAAGTTTCTAAAAATAACCGCATTATATCGTTGTTCTAAAAATAACTATCTGATATCATAAAAATACCATACGCGATGTTATCACACGGATATTTGTAAAGTTATAAGTTAGTCATTGATTAAAGAAAATGTAACATTTTATTTGTTTATTTCTTTATTTTTGAAGTCAGCCCTGCGTTCAGGATAATAAAACCGTGCAAACTGTTTGTCTATTGTACCCCGCTTTGAACGTGCACTTGCATGCAAAGCGGGGTATAATTGATTAACAATTTGCACTGTTTTGTCCCCCTTAACCCGAGGCAGGTTACCAGTCTCTTCAAGTATCAGTATCACCAAAGAATTTCAAAAGAGGAATAAGTCAGTCAGTCAATCATGGGCAACCAATTAATTCCCTTTGTCTTTAAATGGAAAGTCTTAGTTCAGCAATAAATGTCATAGTAGGCTAAAGGATATTGTAGAGCCATGAACGAAGATTGAATGATATAAAAAGCTCAAATCGATAAAACTGCAAGTAAAAACGACTGTGGCAAGCCTTACATTTATTCGGTTTTTTTGTATTTTTTGGAAAAGACATTAATAAAAGCGTTTGGAAACAAGTTTTTCATTTCTTTAAAAATGATAATGACACGGGTAAAAACATTGTGAAATCAACTTAGTGAAAAATTTTGAAATGATTTCAGAATGAAATTGAATGGGTGCACAATGAGCGAGTTTTAAATGATATCAAAGCGAGGTTATACAGTGTCTATATTCTAACCTAAAAATCTTTTCTATAAATAGATGTTTGTACCCTCGCGGGAACTGGGAAAAAAATAAAATACAAAGAATTATTTTATTGACTTTTAGATTAAATTTGGAGAGCATTTAAAGGATTTCCGAGGGTGTTTGAATAACTTCGGAGCGTTCACGGCCGATTTCATTTTCTTTTTCATTTTTATTTATCTATTGTTATTAAATCAATTTCTGTCTTTTTGTGGGGTTGTGAGTGGGTTGGGAGCCCAACCGCTTAAGTAAGTGCTGCAGTTGTATCTCAGTAGTTGGCGCACCTATCCATGGCTTACTGTCGATTCTCACACTAGTATAACCACACCAACCTTGCGTTCAGTATGACAAAACGGTGCAAACAGTTTGCCAATTATACCCCGCTTTGCACGTACACATACGTGCAAAGCAGGATTAATTTGAAAACTGCACTCTTTTGTCATCCTGAACGCAGGGCAGTTTATCCGAGCCACCTGCTAGTTATACAACCTAGGTGAAATGTACTGAAAAGAACTTATGAAGTTCATTTCTAAACATATTGAAAAAAGTAATTTCCTTGCCTTATCAATACTAGATATGTTTTGGATTTATTCAGATACACGATTCAGATAAGTAGAAAAAACACCTGAAATTGAAATCGAACTAATTACAAGTAATAGAGGTTGTGAATCATTAAATATTGTGATCTGTCATGCGAAAGAGTGACCATTTTCGGAACTCCAATGAGAAATAAGATATAAATGAATCAGCATAATGCTAAAAATATGCGAAACGTCGGTGATTCCTAGTTTTCATCAGTTATTGTAACTTCAAACAGCTAGTACGGTTGAATTTTCGACTTTTTTAAAACCTCACGAATATTGCTAGAATTTATCTTTATAGTGTGGGCATTAAGTAACTCCAATAAAAAAAGGGATTGAAGCTCGTTTATTCGACGTCGTGACGTCATTTAGGGACCAACCCCTTTTCGACCAGCCAAAATCAGTGTTAGCAAATAATTTCAGGATTAATGGGCTGATTTTTCCGAAAAAGTTTCATTTATAAAGTTCAAGATCGTCCGAGCGAGCTAGTCGTCTTATTTCTGAGCCCTCCCAGACATAATAACTGGCCTGAAACGCTATCTATTTGGTGATTTTTAAGATTTTACTCTCAAAATTACATTCCATTTTTTATGTAAATAAATAGAAATTTCTCAAAAATTTTGTCCGGTGGCATATGCTGTTTTTTGCATTATTGTGGCGAAATAATTATGCTTTATTTTTTATCAAATAAGAATGATATGTCTTCGGGTTAGAGTTTTCGTTATATTCGATTTTAAGAAGTTGTTTCAACATTTTTCGACGTCGAACCAAAACTATCCTTACTATGTTTATTTGACACCAATTAATGGGGAATTTTGAAATATTTCAAATTAAGATTTATACTAAAATAAAGACTTCAGAGTTATTGAATCTAAATTTAATTTTGATGACGTCAACGCTACGTTATGAAACCCCCTTTCTTTGCCCGTTAATTCAGAAAATATTTTCAAATACTGGTTTTACATTAAGAACACCACTCGGCCAATCTCAAGATCAACCTCAGATGTACATTGATGGACTATTTTTTTAAAAAAAACGGGAAAACCTTGGGAAATCTCGATGTTAAAATGGCGTTAACTAGCCCTCGAAACTTTGAATGAAAACATTCGATGTCGCCAATGTGAAACCATCCTATCCTTATTTTAATATCTTTAGATTCTTAAATAAATCTTATTTTTGAGAATGACAACGGAAAGTGAATTAGTTCTCCTAGACCTAAAAAATATTTGCATCGGACATAGACTGCATGATTGAAACGGTACGCATACGATAAATGGGTCTGTGATGTCTTGGAAATCGACCGAAACCCATTCGATCGCTCCCGTTTTAAGTCGTCGATTAAAACCCGACTGTCATGTCAGCCCGATTAGCTGAGTTGGTAGAGCACCGGACTTCAAAACCATTGAAGTTCGACAGCGTGGGTTCGATTCCCGGGCTGGTACACTAATAAAAACTAATTGTCTTTCGGATGATACGTTAAACCGAGGCCCCGTGAGACGGTGCTTTACACCGAGCACGTTAAAGAACCATGGCGGATCTCAGCAGTAGTTTCGTCATGTATCCTTGCACTATCCCCCGTAACAACTAACCGTCTTCTGGGGGCGTCTCTTATATGGACATGTGCTACGGTAGCGACGATAAATAAACGGAAATACACACACACCGACTGTCATAAATCTGAAAGAAGTCAGGAAACTTAGAAAAATCATGTGACCGCTTCATATTGAATCGGCCTATCAATCTCCGACAAGTCGGCGTTTATCACTAAATAATTTACAAAAAAATAGTAGAATTTTATTTTATTTTATCTTATATAGTACATAAATTAGTCGGCCAGGACTGTATCGCCGACGCGTCGGATCGTTTATTTGAATACATCGTAAACTTGACATTCAATTCTTCATTCTAAGTCGCTCACTCAACGCTCCGTATAATCATTCCAAGCTCTCACCCAAACCACTCAAAAAAGCCCAAAAATGATAAAACTCAACAGCTATATTCGAATGAATATAAAAAGAAAAAATCGCGATTTCACTGGCATAAATGAAAGGATTTGATTGGTTCTTGAAAAAATAGGGAGCTATCTATAGAACTTATATACATGTACCTATTTTATTCAAGGGAGGTAATAAGTATCGCGAATTTTGTTTCACCCTGGACAGAATTGGTGATATTGGATTACCTCCCTTTAATTTCAGTCAAAATTCGCTCCACACACTCATTCAATATCATTCCATAATCATCCCAAAATCATTCACCTTGTCAATTTCATGATGTTCCTATCAGTAGCAGTGTGTCAATGAACGCTACTTTTTTTACGGTTCTTTTTCAGCATATAGGTTCACATGTTCTTAACAGTTAATACTATTCGAAAGGATAGGCTAGACTATAATAATTATTTTATCGCTTTCCTCATCTTAATCACATATGTAAAGGGCGGCCCGGTGGTGTGTTCCGAAAAGTTGCGGAACCATTGCGGGTCCACTAACCTAAAGACGGTGTGAAAGAACAGACACACGAAGGAAGAATGATTAAGACTTAGATTATATGTCTACTTTAATACCTTATATTGATTTATTGTTAGGAGGCAGCCACGTGATCGGTTATTTTATTCCGTTGATAGTGGTGGTTTTATCAACAGTTTGTTTAATGATTACAGTATTCATTAATGTTTAATTTATCTACTTTCTTTTCTACCTGAACTTCTATATTCCGTGCAATAAGATGCTAGGCCGTATGATACAATGTACATTTTAGTTGTGTTTTGAATCATTTGAATTGGTTCCTTTGATCAACGAAGCGTCATTGAAAAGGGTACAGCCTTAACTCCATAAACTTTTCGTTTAAAAAGGCAAAATGCTGTACAATTAGAATTATTATTCAAAGACCTATAGCTTGTTGTAAGAAATATGTGAATGAAATATTGAATAACGTATGAAACCGAAGTGTACAGCTTTGTTGAAATGTTGCTATTTAATCTATTTTGCTCGAAACAAATGGCCATTAAGGCATAATATTTAACAACCTTCAAAAAGTTTTAGTTTTGTTGTTTAAATGCACAACTTAGAACTAGTGATCAAAGGTCAAGTTTGTCTATACAGGTATAGACAAAATTAACCTTTGATCTCTCACTTAAACGAGTACATCTATATATCATTTCTTATTCAATTACTAGTTTGCAAGACCTTTCATTTAAGAACAGTGAGCGCGCTAGTTAAATGAAAATGCTAATTGCAAAAATAAATTTTCAATCCGTCTTTTAATTATTAATCTTTGTCTTTTATCATATTCCCATGTCTTAATCTTTGCATAAGTAGATTCGATTTATCGTTTCTATTTAGATATTTGTGAATAAATAATTCCTGAGCTATATTCACTTGTAATCGGACAATGGTGACCTTTTTTGATGCCCTCTATATTTGTGTTTTGTATGGCTATCTGGATAGCGTTGCTAATAGTGTCGAAGAATTCTGTATTGTAGTGTGGAGTCATAGGAAATACGTCAACGTAAGTTACTGATGCTTCAGCACAGCATTATTATGCTATTTGTTCTTTTATCCCCCCCCCCCCCCCCGGTAACTTGAAAAATGCCGTACACTATGTATTTCATTTGTCTGAATTTTAAAAACTAAGAGTTAATCTAACAATGTACTTTTCTCTAAGTTTCTTTTGGTGTTTTGATGGGGTTTAACGCATTTTCTAACAGTATTTTAGTCATATCGTGGGGTCTGGATCACCTGACTATGGATTCTTGGTATTTCTCACGCCAGTACTACCACTACGACATTCTTTCTGATCCTTCAACTGCTAATCCTTCTTTAGTAGACTATCTACCCTAGGTTGGAGACAAATGTCGAAACTGATGAGTTCGAGTCCAACATGTTACAGTTAAAAACATCGTGAAATTGACACTCATTCCGACCAAAATCATTCTTAATCATTCACTCAGCGCTCCATTCATTCATTCCAAACACTCACTCAAATCGATCAAAAACGCTTAGAAGTCAATAGAAAACATTTGGAAACCATTAATGACTTTCAACAATAAATTCAAATCGATCGACCCATTCTACGATTTTATTAGCTGGTGTGGACTATAAAGTGTCTGATTGGTCCATGTACACGTATAATCAGAAAAAACAACCGTATATTTTATTAAAGGAAGGTAATTGATATCGCCAACTTTGCTCATCATGAACAAAATTAGCAATATTGGATTACCTCCCTTTAATTTCATCCAAAACTCGCTCCACACACTCATTCAGTTTCATTCCGAAATAATTCTAAAATCATTCACCTTGTCAATTTCACAATGTTCTTAACTGTACTAACTTCTATTTACGGACGCGGCCTTCTACATACGAGGATGATCAGGGGCCAGTTTCATCAAAACATTTAGGACATATTTTTGTCTTACTAATGACTTTCGAAACAGTAACAACAAAAATCACTTTACATAGGTATAGATAGACTGGTGATACATGATTTTTGAACTATATATGAGCCAAGTCATAGGTAAGACAAAAATACGTCTTAAATGTTTTGATGAAACAGGCCCCAGGTGCCTTTTTACTAAACATCTGGCGATAATTGTTTGGCGTAGGCCTAAGTCAAAAATTAAAGTTGCTTCTACAGTAGTAACTAAATATGGAATGTTGCCATACATCATCTCATTAGAATCGTCTTCTAAAGACGATCTCAATGAGATATTGCAAAGCAGAATCTACAGTCAAAAACATCGTGAAATTGACACTCATTTCGATCAAAAATCATTCTTACTCATTCACTCAGCGCTCCATTTATTCATTCCAAACACTTTCTCAAATCTATCAAAAACGCTCCGAAATCATAAGAAAACATTAAAAAATCGTTCAGGACTTTCAACAAGAAATTCAAATCTATCTATTTATTCTAAGATTTTATTAGCTGGTGAAGACTTTAAAGTGTCTGATTGGTCTACGAAGACGTACAAACAGAAAAGTACGTATATTTTATTAAAGGGAGGTAATTAATATCGCTATTTTGATCATCTTTAAAAAAATAGCAATATTGGATTACCTCCCTTTAATTTCACTCGTTCCACACACTCATTCAAATTCATTCCGAAATCACTCCAAAAGCGTTCACCATGTCAATTTCACGATGTTCTTAATTGTAACAATGAACGAAAAAATCCATGTCCGATTTGTAATTTTGACCTACGATTAAATTGTTCGTTTAGAAGTTTAGTAAAACGGGTCCCAGAATAGAAATTTTCTACTTTTTACAAGAACATGTTATAAGCAATTTCTCCACAATATTTTCTCGTGTGTAAATAAATATGATCGTTAAATCTAGGGCTTAACAGGGAAGGGATAATGACTTCGCTTGCGAACATATTAGACAATAGACAGGACATAATTTGTTCATATGACATTGTAAAAAATAGGCGGGTGGAGCATTTTGATAATTAAATAATTTGTTTATATATGTACATATGTAGAATATGAATTAAGTTATTTTTGAATAGAATTTTATTAAAACAAAACAAATCAAAACTACTTAACCCTTTGCTGTTTAATCCCTGCTTTTTACGTGCCTGTGATTTTATGATTGAGAAAACATTGTGAAAAAAGAAGAAATTGCTTCTGACAAGCAATTTCTTCTTTTTCCACACTATTTTTTACCATTCTGAATGATTACTTTTCAAATTAAATCTACTTTAAATTTTTGTCTGCAAAACCTTTGAATTTGGACAGGTCCGAAATTTTGTAAAACGGGAAAGGGTTAAAGCAAGGGAATGACAGAGTTTTTCCCGAAAATCTTTGGACACCCCTCGCACATGTTTGGTTTTTGTAGAATTCTCATCATTATTCTGTTATTTTAGAAAAAGATTGAAATTATTCGCTTTATCAATAATTTCACTGTTTTGTCAAATTTTGAAGCGCCTGATTACTTCAAGAAGACAAAGAAATCTATTTATAGAAAATGTATGTTTATAAAGTTAAAGGAAGGTCATAAATAGGCTTTTTTTATTTTTACCTAAATAAAATCTAACTATCTCACGCTAAATCCGCTCATTTTGAGCTAAATAAGCGATGTTGTTTTACCCCCTTTATCTTCATTCAAAATTCATCTATCTCACTCATTCATTGTCTTTCAAAATTCATTCCAAAATAATTCGCCTAGTCAATAGCACGAGGTTTTTAACTGTAACGATAGTAGTTTAAAAAAAATGATTGCTCGGGAAATACCAAGAAGTGATTTTTTGACTTTTATTTGTCTATCTGATCAATGTCAATTTCAGGTCAATAAAACTGGCCAATAAGTAAAAAAAAAAGCCTCAAAGTGCCATAATGACTGGGGGCGAGAAGCAGTCCGTTCGAGGTCGGCGAGATGTACCGTCACGTGACTTGGAGAGTTTGAGTGGATCAGAAACTGGGTCAACTCCGACAATCTCTCAAGAAGAACGAGAAGTTTTGAACGCGAAAATGTTTATGATGACGACCAGTAACCCGGATGAACCGAGTCTGTAAGTAACTGCAGATAACTTTAAAAACTTGATTTTAAAAAGAAACTAATTGAAAACTCGCTGAATCTACGGATATTCATTCGAATATTATCGAATCCTTTACGAATCCAGAACCAAAGGTTGTATAAAATGCAAACTCGCAAACAGAATTATTGTGTAGGCCTTCATATCCTAGATGAACCACGCTTTTTAATACATATTTCTGTTCATTTTTAATATTTATTTAAAAAAAAAAAGAATGTAAACGAATTGAGATAGAATTGACTTAGTTGTGGGAATGTCCATTTGCTCGTACAAATGAGAATTTCCAGCTATAAAGCAAAAGGAAACTATGATGATTCTTAACCATTGTCTGCGTAGTTTTAAAGATTCAAAATCTCCTTCCAGATACGAACACATGTCGAAGCTGATCGCCGAAATACTAGATAAGAAAGACGCAGACACAATGACGCTATTTGCCCATATAAGTAGATTTCTAAAGATGGAGCGAATACATATACCCACATTGTCTCTCAGAAACCACGTACAACAGACACATACAGAGACGCTCGCAAATGCACAATGGAATTTACTGGAGGTAACATATGTACAATCATTACTTTAATTTTTACCAACATTATCTTGAAAAACAAGCAATTAAATGAAAGACCAGATGCAAAGATATAATGGCGCTTAACCTTCATCTCTGGTAATTTTTTTAGACTTCGAAACTAGAACGTCCGCTGACACCGACACGATTATCGTTGTTTAATTAATTAGAACGCGAGAAAGCGCAAGTATGCAATTACCAAAAACGAAAAGTGAGTCGATACGATCGCAAGCGCTCTCGAGTACAACCGAATCATCGCAATTAGGTAAAGTTAACAACATCGTGAAATTGCCAAGGTGAATGATTTTGGAATGATTAAGGAATGAAATTAATTGAGTGTGTTGAGCGAGTTTTGAGTGAATATAAAGGGAGGTAATCCCATATTGCTAATTTTGTTCATGACGAACAAAATTAGCGATGTTGATTACCTCCCTTTATTAAAATATGCATTTTTTCTGATTGTACGACATCCTGGACCAATCAGACACTTTATAGTCTACACCAGCCAATAAAATCGTAGAATAGATAGATCGATTTGAATTTCTTACTGGTCTTTAATGGTTTTAAATGTTTTCTAATGATTTCTGAGCGTTTTTGATAGATTTGAGTGAGTGTTTGGAATGAATGAATGGAGCGCTGAGGGAATGATCAAGAATGAGAGCCAATTTCACGATGTTTTTGACTGTAGCACACGTAAGACTTTAACTTTGTGAAGGCAATAGTCAAATGAGAAAATGTCGAGGAACCCTAGCTGTCAAATGCTCGTCTTAATAAAAAAGGAAGTTTGATGAACAACATCTTTGTTTCACAGAAATCTAAAAGAATAGCGATTACCCAGGCACTGGAGACAAAACTTGACGACGATACAGACGAGCAAAAGTTCCAAGGTGTTCCGGATATCATGCGGAATGCTTTGTACTTCGAGATGGCGGGAGTCGGTTTACCTAGAGAGGAGTTTGTAAGAATATCTCTAGCTCTGAACGATCTAGTCAACACATATCCGACAATACAGGTATTATTTATCTACAATGACCTGGCACTCATTAAATATTCCTTTTGACCCCTATATTGATAGTCGGTAAATATGTTTCTTAATATAGACTTACACTCGCGAAGTTAAGAACATAAATATGTATCACAACTCGGATTGCATACGGAAATTTAGCGGTGGTGGTTAGGATGCTTTCCCATAATCGGGAGGTCACGAGTTCAAGCCGGACCATGACCAGAAATTTTTTCTTTATCTTTTTAGGGTAACACTTTTTAAGTACCTATTTTGATACTTTTGATATTTTGAACAGTTTTTCAGCCAGACTCAATTCGACCATTGCAAAGTCCTGTCTAAAAATCATTGTAAATTACTGGAAATAATTATAAATTTTGAAATATATCTAGATCTATATTTAAGAGAAGGGGAGTTATTTTTTTTTAAATTCATGACGGTATGAAATTAAAACAAATAAAGAGTTTGAACACGTTAATCGAATTCCTGTTTAAGTGTGATTAGGTAATTAGCGTCAAAAACTCTATTCTCTATTCTCAATATCATGAAACAAATGAGATCTTTATAAGAACTACTATTTGGTACAGGCTTACTTATAATTTTTTCATAGAGGTATGAAACAAATTTTGTTCTCGATCAGAATACAATAATCTTGGTTGGTGCAAACAACAAAAGTTGCCGGAATGTGGAATAAAGAATATTAATCGTAACTGACCAAAAAACTAATTACAAAATAATAATTAGAAATGTAAAAAAAAAACCAACAACAAAAATACAAAAAACACGAAAATATCAATATATTAATGATAATCACATTAATTAAAACATGTGTCTCTGTTGGGAATTGAAATCGACCCAACAACTTATAGGTGAACGGGAAGGCGTCTGTAACCACTGTACTACCGCGACTTTTTACAGAAGATGTAAATAATAAATGTAAATAAGTGAAACGGTAAAATGAAATTGAGTTACCCTGCGGGAATACACGAGCACTGACGGAAGTTAATGAGTGCCAGGTCATTTTAGATTAATAATATAGTTAGTAATATTGTGAAATTAACATTCACCTTGATCAAAACAATTCTAAATCGCTAACTGAAGCGCCCTAGCGCTCTTGAACAGTGACTTGAATCACTTAAAACGCCCCAATTTCGTAAAGAAACCAACAACAAACCATTAATTTCGTTCAAAACGATAAACATTTTATTCTAATTGATCATAACATTCTACAAATTTGTTGGCGGATGTGGATTTTAAAGCGCCTAATTTTACCGTGAAGATAGAAAAGCACGCATATTTCTCAAAGGGAGGTATTTAAATATCTCTAATTTCGTCAAAAATAATTTCGTTCGATTTGGACACTCATCTAGTATCATTCCGTATTCATTCTAAAATCATTCAACTGTATGTTGAGAGAAATTTAAAACGTAACCAAATTCAGATAAGGGATGGCTACGTACCATCATGGATTTTCTCCCAATTTTCAGGATGAGTTAAGAACAACCCACAATCGAAATATTGCTGCTTATTTATTCAAAAACAAGCATGGTTACCATGGTAATAAGGTTCAAAGATTCTTGTTTCAAAATTTACCTTTTATGGTTCAAAATTTAGTAAATTCGGTCAGTTGATTTTTTAATGAATATAATATTCTTAATTGAATATTATTTTTTTTTCAAATTGTTTAAATGAAAAAAGTGACTTTGTGTGGCTAAGCTTTATTAGTTTTTTCACGGAATCGCTCTCAATATTTGGCCTGTCACGGTAGAATGTGTTCGCTGGGAAGAGGATAATCTTGAAGTTAACATTCAAAGACAAGAGGTAGTAACAGCAGATGACATTTCAAAAATAACGACATATTGGAATGTAGACTAAAATATTATAGATTCAGGAGATCTAAATAATGTATACCGATGAGCAAACCAACGAGCCCGGCTTCGGTTAAGAACATCGTGAAATTGACAAGGATTATTGATTTTGGAATGATTTCGGAATAAAATTAATGAATGTGTGAACGAGTTTTGAGTGAAATTAATCGGAGGTAATCCAATATTGCTAATTTTGTTCATGATGAACAAAATTAGCGATATTAATTACCGCTCTTTAATGAAATATACGTTTTTTCTGACTGTACATCATCGTGGACCAATCAGACACTTTATAGTCCACACCAGCTAATAAGGTCGTAGAATAGATAGATCGATCTGAATTTATTGTTGAAAGTCTTGAACGATTTCTAAATGTTTTGTAATGATTTCTTAGCGTTTTTGGTCGATTTGAGTGAGTGTTTGGAATGAACGAATAGAGCGCTGAGTGAATGATTAAGAAGATTTTGATCGAAATGAGTGTCAATTTCATGATGTTTCTACTGTAGCTCAGCGGTAACGCATTTGGGCTATCAATCCTGGGACCGTGAGTTCGAACTCAGGCTCCGCCAACTTTCATTCGACTTATGGCTAAAGTCAGTGTGACACGAGTCATTTGTCTCCCACCAATAGGCGTACAGTTATTTACATCGTGAATTCGATATTCGCCTCAATCAAAACCATTCTAAATCGCTCACTCAGCGCTCCATTCATTCATTGCGAACACTCACTCAAACCATTCAAAAACGCTCAAACCCATTGAAATATATACTATAGAATCAACAACGTCATTCAAAATAAATTTGGATTGAGAAAAATCGCGATTTCACTGACATAATTCAAAGTGTAAGCGGCTTGTAGGTTATTGAGGAATTTATAGAACTTGTATGCATATTTTATTAAAGGGAGGTAATCAATATCGTTAATCTTGTTCATCCTGAACAAAATTTGCGATAAAGGATTTCTTCCCGTTAAATTCACCCAAAACTCGCTCCACACACTCAATCAATGTCATTCCTAAATCATCCCCAAATCATCCACCTTGTCGATTTCACGATGTTGTTAACTGTCAGTAGTACTTATAAGTGGGATGAGAAGCTAGTGGCTCGGATGAAATGTTGTGTTTGTACTAGTGTGAGAAACGACATCGACCATCATTGGGTAAGTGTACCAGTCGCCACGATATAACTGCAATAATGTTGAAAGTAGCGTTAAACCCCATACAAACAAACAAAACCGACGTGCAATCCACCACATCTGACTAGAACAGATTAAATACAGACGACTTCCTGCATTATTTCACTTGCGTCCACTTATCAGATCATGTACCGTATCATTACAGAGACGAAATGCACTACAAGTTTTTTTTTTTTTTCTTAATTATTTGTTAAAGATTGATAATCTTTCGGAACAACCTTCATTTTAAGCAACTCGTATTTCGTGAAATTCACGTAATTATATCGAGGGTTTATCGTAAACCTCTTGTATAAGTCGTTTTCGCTAATTTGACATGTGGTTCATATAAGAATGTACTGCAATTACTGCTCACGAAAGCGAATTCGGGTAATAAGTGCCTACATTCGGAAAAAATAGGTATGGTAGAAATAACGAGAAATAAAAAGTTTAAAATTTACCTTTTAAACCAACCTTGTTGCTTGTCTTAAAACGTAAGGTTCACTCAAACATGTACTTTCATAATTGCAGCAAAGGGATCAAGTTAAATTCCTATTACATGTATTTGGTTTTTTACCATACCCGATCTACCTATGGTAATGGACTCGGCACCTACGTCAAAGCTCAGTACCTATAGTATTTGGCTATATGACTTCCCTGTATTATTACAGAATGTACGGTTTTGGGGTAAACTATTCGGTACCCAGAAGAACTATTATGTAGCGGAAACTGAACTGAGTGAACACGATCTAGAAGACGACGTTGATATGTATGATGGTGTACACGGTATGATCAGTAACACACGGGAGGACGATGTAGATATAAACCAGGACTTTGGGGTAAGATATTTTCCAAGATTAATGCCCTAGCAGGGCGGAGCCTAAGTAACGGGTCGCTGCACTGAGGGGTAAGGTAAATCAGCTTTTATCTAAAATAACCTACTTCTAGAGAGAGTCGACATAAATAACTCGAGACCATAAATCGTTGATTGGTAACCAAATCCTCGTAACTTCAGCTTAATCAAGCTGAAGTTACGAGGTATTGGTTACCAAACGATGAAATGTGTTCACTGTCTCAAAGCACGTGAATCCTTTAGGTTTTAGGATACAGTTATTTGCACGCGGTAACGATGATTGCCGACTAAAATTCGAAAGAACCCAAACTTTTGAAAAGTAAACTCGCCAAATTACGTCACGGTTAAGCCCCGCCCAGCCAGTTCATTAATTACGCAGAATAAATACGTAGGAAAGTAAACATGGCTTAAAATTTGGATGCACGTATTTGAAAAAGGGAAATATATAAGACATTTCATTGTATAACTGCTGTGGAATTCAGATATAATATGTACTGACCTATTTATAAGTGAACCACTAAATTCATCAGTTCCGTTTACAAACAAAAGAAGGTATTTTATGCGAAGTTTGATCATCTTTTAAAAACATGTGATCTACATGTAAGCAGCCTATGATTCTGGTAAACAACTTAAATAAATGATGGTTACTTTTTTCGTTTTCTATAATTCCAGGAGGAAGATAGTACATTGTTTGATGGTAAGATATTCACATATCTTTTAAACATAACAAAACAACAACAACAACAACAGCAACAAAAAAGTTTTATAAGAGTCGCTAGGAGAAAAAAATGCTCTGAATCTAGGCTGAATGCTTCTGAAACTTGTACTAAATTTTGTTACTCGCTTTCCTTATTCCTAAAAATTATCTTAATATAATCTAACTCATTTCTTTTGTAACGTTTTCAAATTAACATAAGCTTTTAAACCCGAATTTGACGATTTTTCATTGTAAAAAAAGTGTATAATGTCAAGTATCTCTCTTTATAAGAAACTGAAACGGGAATGATTTGAAATTATGCATGTCTTTATCATTCACAGACGTAATTTTGCCGGAAGATTTAAAGCCCATGTATAAGCCCCCTCCCAGAATACCATGTGAGCCTGCCGGGACAGGGCTCAACAGAAAAGTCTATTTCGTTACACATGAACGTAAGCTAAAAACTAAATTCTTTCTACAGTCAAACCTGTCTTAAGCAAGCACCCAAGGGAAATTCAAAAAGTGGTTGCTTAATGGTGCTTTCTTAATACAGTTCAATTTCAGTGTAATTGATTTGTTTGGGAACTCAGTGCCCGATTTCTTAAGACAGGTTGCTTGCTGAATACAGGTGGCCGCAAAGACAGGTTTGACTGTAAATAAAATTATTTGATTGATGATATCATTAATAAGTGAATTCATTTGATTGCATTATCAATTATAATGTCATTGATCAATCGGGTTAAGATAATTTTATAACAGCGTGTTCTTATATTTTGTGGTAAATTTCAGACACTTCATATTTGAATCGATTTAAATGTACACTTATTATTTTCCAAGTTGAACCATATTTTTGAGATCAAAATCAGTTTGAAAAATATCGTTGGGGCCTGTCGTGATCCAATGAAAAGCTTTCGTAATTTTAACAGTTTGTATTATGGGTCACTCGCAGTACAGTTAACAACATCCTGAAATTAACAAAGTGAATGATTTTGGAATGATAAAAGAATGAAATTAAATAAGAGTGTGGAGCGAGTTTTGAGTGAATTTAATGGTAGGTAATCCTATATCGAAAATTTTGTTCAGGGTGAACAAAATTAGCGATATTGATTACCTCCCTTTAATAAAATAGGCATTCAAGTTCTATAGGTAGCTTCCTATTTCTTCAATAACCTATAAGCCGCTTACAAATTTGAATTATGTCAGTGAAATCGCGATTTTTCTCTTTCCAAATTTATTTTGAATGACGTTGTTGATTCTTTATTTTTAAATGGGTATGAGCGTTTTTGAATGATTTGAGTGAGTGTTTTGAATGAATGAATGGAGCGGTGATAGAGCGGTTTAGAATGGTTTTGATTGAGGCGAATGTCAATTTCACGATGTAACTAACTGTACTTCTTTCACTTAATTTCAGCGGGATTGACTTGGACCCGTCTTCCACACGTGACCCCCGCACAGATACAAGTAGCGAGAAAAATACGAAAATTATTTACGGGGGATCTGGAGTCGCATGTAAGATTACTTTTGATTATGTTGCTATCATTTGATAATCATTTAAAGAACTATGCTTTGCGCAAAACTGTAATGTTATAAGGCCGTGAAAAATGGGACAAGGGGTGCAATTAAGAAACAAAAATGATGGTTTCTCGAGATAATAGGAGGTATTTGTAAATATTTTATTAACAACGTAATATTAACCTGTAGCAAAATCACTTATCAATTAAGACCTGATCGGCGCTTCTGAATTTGTAGAGCTGTGCATTAGATATAATTGAACAAAATAAAACTACTACATGTATCACACCGTACAACCGGTTGCGGCGATGACGGTTGAGAGTCAACTACGACAGCACCGGAACATTATGTCGAGGAGACGGTAGGTCAAATAAATTTATTCGTGTAAATTAGTGATTGAAGCTCTGGTATTCTAAAGCAGATAAATGATCGTATAAGGGTTCAGCGCTCCTATAGAATAAATCTTTACTCATATCCTTCCAAAATAAGCCACAATCTTTGATTATTTCGGAGGTTTCCCACGAAAAGTTACGAAATTAGACTTTATGCTCTCATATTTCGCCTTTCTCTCAGTAAATGCTATCTTAACTTGTACACAGCTAAAGTCTAATCATCCGCCGATATTTCTTCAAAATTTGAAGCCATAATTCGAAAAAATAAACACACAGTGGGTCTCCAAAGACGACATGTAGTTATATAGATAAAAGATAATAAAAGAAACTGCATTATGTTGGACGATGATTGCTTTTCAAAAATTCATTTTATTCAATGTTTTAAGTCTTAAGGTCATCAACAGGTTGTGTCTTACCCGCCATTTCCAGGAGTTGAACGGAACTATTTTCGTGCTCAAATTGCCCGGATAAGCGCTTCTACGCATGTGTCACCTCTGGGTTACTTCCGGTTTGATGACGAAGGTGAGGAAGAGGAAGAAGCACTTGGCGAGGAAGCCGGTAAGTTATCATAAATCATAAAAACAGCCCTGCGTTCAGGATCACCGAACGGTGCGAACAGTTTTCCAATTGGACCCCGCTTTGCACGTGCACATGCGTGCAAAGCGGGGTATAATTGGAAAGGTGTTTGCACCGTTTGGTGATCCTGAACGCAGGGCAGATTCCATAAATTTGCCAAAAGGGTTGCAGAAGACGAGTCAATATGGTTTGAAAAACAGAATTTATCTAGGATAGAAAGGAATGTCATAAAAATGTAACATGCTCGTTAAAAACAATAACCTTGTTACCATGTGTCATTTCATTTTGCTTATTTCTTCTTATAGATATTAGAACGTAGGATAATATAAAACATATATAAATTGGTTAATCTATGCTGCCGAAAAAAACTGCGATGCAAAGGGCGCAAAATGATTAAAACAGCGAACTTTGCTCAATGGTTACTTTTTTTTTATCTATTTTCCCAAAAACCTAAGACCCAAAAACTAAACAACTCAACAAGAGTAAATAGTTTAGTTGAATTAAATGGGTTCCGGGTGTTGAAGCTATTTACCTTTTCATGATATCAATTAAAGGTGGGAGGGGAAACATCATAATGGACACAGAGTTTGAAGGAATGGCGATTAAGGACCTGGCTGATGGAAGTCTACAAGCTTGGGTTCATCATAATCCTGCAATCTTGCCACAGGTATACAGATAATTTTGTTATTACTGATTTTATATACATGTATATAATACGTACTTAGTGTTTTGTATGGCAAAAAAATGTCTAACGAGGTTGGGAGAATTGATCATTGTCGAGGCTCTGCCGAGACAATTATCAATTCCCACAACCGAGTTAGATATTTTTTCATACAATACACTAAGTACATATTATATTAATCTTATAACCTGTATTTGCCTTGTTTTCGTAGATGTTTCTAACAGAAATGCAAGTTTCTAAAAATAACCGCATTATATAATTGTTCTAAAAATAACTATGTGACATCATAAAAAATATCATACGGAATGTTATCACACGGATAATTGTATAGTTATAAGATGAAATGTTAAAACATAAACTATTCATTTTTATGGGAAGCGAAAGCAACACATATCATAAGGATCGAATACGTATATAACAAGTTTTATCTTATAACATGTGTAATATTACATGTAGTGTCTTAAGGAACTTTGTCGCTTAATGTTTACGTTTTTCAATAATGTCATGTTGACACTTATCAAAACAGTAGGAGAACCCCACTAGAAATCAACAAAAGTATAAGGTTAAGCCTAGTAGTTTACATTTGTTTTAAGAAGACCGTAAGACGCTCGTAAACTCGCTTTGACCCCTAAGTCGTGCTGTGCCCCTGCGACAGCCTACGATGTCCGTGCGATAATCTTTCTATTTCAAAGGTGCCGTAACTCTAACTTTACGTATAACAAAAAGGTAATAGACCTACCCAAACTTAAAAAAAAATCGCAAAGCCGTATGGGTGTCGAAGACAATTCGAAAAGGCATCGAATGGCCGTCGCAATGTAATCTTCATTCGGAACATCGCTCGGACTTTTCCGTAAACTGAAAAGTACCTCGGACGTAAGTGTAGTAATTTTGGATCTTTTTTAAGGTAATTTGGCTCCTTGTGGTACTTCGGTTAATACGCATGTAGAAAATCACATTTTATTAATTCTCTCCGATCATCTTTGAAGATCTTTTGGGCATACTATAATTTGATGACAAAACGCCGTAAACGCTGCGTTTTGTTATCAAATAATAATATGCCTACTTTTATTCTTTAGTTGATTTTATTTTATGCAACGTCATCCTTAGCGGGATCGTTGATGTTTGTGACGTCATTTAAACCTACGCACGAAATGACGCGCTTTCATGGCTGCATCCGTATTATTCCCAATTCGGAACATCACTCGGCCATTTCCGTAAACTGCAATAGACCTCGGATGTACATGTATCATTCGGAACATCGCTCTGACTTTTCCGTAAACTGAAAAGTACCTCGGACGTAAGTGTAGTAATTTTGGGTCATTTTTTAGGTAATTCGGCTCCTGGTAGTACTTCGGTTAATACGCTTGTAGAAAATCGCATTTTACCAATTCTCTCCGATCATCTTTGGAGATCATTTGGGCATACTATAATTTGATGACAAAACGCAGTAAACAACTGCGTTTTGTTATCAAATAATAATATGCCCACTTTTATTCTTTCGTTGATTTTATTTTATGCAACGTCATCCTTAGCGGGATCGTTGATGTTTGTGACGTCATATAAACCTACGCGCGAAATGACGCGCTTTCATGGCTGCGTCCGTATTATTCCCGAGGTCTATTCCGTAGAATCGCCGAGGGTTTCCGATTGGTACATGTATATATTTATCTTAAAACCTCTACTGCCTTCTTTTCGTCGATGTTTCTGACAGAAATGAAAGTTTCTAAAAATAACCACACTATATCATTGTTCTATAAACAACTATGTGATATCATAAAAAATATCACATAGGATGTTATCACACGGATATTTGTATAGTTATAAGATAAAAGATAAAATCGTACGATGTCAAAAGCATCAATAAGAAATTTGCAGGCTGCGATATCTTACAACGGCCTTAGCAACTGTAAAACAGACCTTAAGGCTATATTTCGTTAAGGTAACGATGACCGTATGACTTCCATGAAGTCGTTGTAACCAAAAATATCGCACTGTGTTTGTACGGCGGCATTCGAGAACCATGCGATCATCGCACGGTTTTAATATCATGATTTCGCCAAACAAAAAGCTACAGTTTTAAAAATCAAAAGGCGATACGAAAGCCAGAGTCCCTCCTATAAGATAAGCTGTAAAAGTATCGCATGATTTTATTGTATTTACTCAAGGGTCGAACAACATGGTGGAATCCCGTACAACCTAAGGAAGATTTTAATGAAGAAGGAGAGAGTGAGGGAGAGGAAGAGGAGAGACAGGAACCGGATGAACCGGAACCGGAAATGGGCCCGCCATTGTTGACTCCACTCGGAGAAGATGACAGTATGTTGTTAAACCCACAGGGCATTTTTAGCGATTTTTATGTCTTACATGTATATATATATATACATGTAAGACATAAAAATCGCTACATGTAAGACATAAAAATCGCTAAAAATGCCCTGTGGTTCAACCATTATCATTTTCATAAAAAAGGCCATTTTTTGAGATTCCTTGTATAATTTAAGTGGCACAGCTCGATATGAAAATTAATACCCAAAGATTAAAAATACCCACTATTGGATTCTATGGGAATAATAAGCTTTTCGTAATAGAACCTCTGGACAATATCGGCGTTGTGTTCAAGACATAGTGATAATTTTCACCAGCATTGGATCATAAGTGAACGACGTTAACTTCATCCTTAAGACGTTACTGACGTTTTCTCCCTTAACAAGCGACTTTTTCCATATCACAGTAAAGCTCTGCTCGAAATTCTTTCTGCATTGATAATCCAACAGAAATACACCACAAAGTTGGTTGTAATATAATTTTTTTCAACAGAAACGTTGTGTTCCTTTTAGAAAGTGATCTGCATATTTGCATTTTGCTTGTTTGGACATGAAAAAATGACATTTTCTATTATTCTTCAAGGAAGTACATCATTTTCTAGGTAATATTAAGGAAGTACGACATCTTTTCCAGACCTCGGGTGTCCCAGAGATTGCTGTTTTAATGACGTTAGTTTCAACCGTCGAAATAACGTTGTTTCAATACCGTTTCATTTTCTAAAAAATACTTTGACTAAAATCACCAAGATGAATTCATTGTCCATGTTTACACGATTTTGTGTCCATAGATTTTGCCCTTGCCTACTAAGAGCAAGTTGCTACTTTCGAAACTAACGTGTCTCCACTTTCGACATTTTATTACTGGAACGCAAACCAATGCTTTACAAACCACCTTAGATTGAGAGTTTTAAACATCAGCTTAAAACTGACATCATAATCATTTTTGTTTGATATCTTATTAAAAAGGCTTCGCCTCATTGGTACATTAATGAAACTGCACAAGACTTTTGTCCTTCAGTATATAAGCTTTCTTATTAAAACAAATTGTCAGTATTTGATTTATAGACGGAGAATGTGATGTAAGTGCATAGATGATTTCTTCACTCTAAACTTTGATTAATTAAACGCTGAAAATTCTAGCTAGGCTATAAATCTACAAAACTTGAATTACCGCTTCAATTTCCATTTTTAAGTTTTAAGCTCACCTGAGCACAACATGGTCAATATGAAATTTTGTAACCACCCCTTATTCGTCGTGCATCGTCCGTTTTCATTAATTCTTGCGAATAACAACATGTCGAATTTCAACCAATCATAGCAAAAATGAACCTTTGCAAAACTTCTTTGTGCAATTTTAATTCACCCTTCCCCAAATGTGGCCTGGTATATTTTGAATTTGAACACTTTAAATATCTTCTCCTGGCTAACGAAAAGGTCATTATCTTATAACTATACAAATATCCGTATGATAACATCCCGTATGATAATTTTTATGATATCACATAGTTATTTTTAGAACATGATATAATGTGGTTATTTTTAGAAACTTGCATTTCAGATAGAAACACCGACGAAAACAAGACGAATATAGGTTATAAGATAAATATAATACATTCTTAGTGTATTGTATGAAAAAAAAAATATCAAACTCGATTGTGAGAATTAATAATTGTCTCGGCAGAGCCTCGACAGTTTTCAATTCTCCCAACCTCGTTAGATATTTTTTTCATATTATACACTAAGTACGTATTATATATATATCAGTAAAACTGGGCATAAATGTGTCCTATGTGACCCCCCTCATTTTTTTTCGAGAAATGATTGACCCTAAACGACCTACCCTCTCAAACCAATGAGCCAATTTCGACATAACTTTGCAGAAAGGTTCCTCATAACTTGTGCGTGAAATTTGATTGATCCCTCAAATTTGGGCGTGGCAGAGTAGGGTTTATTTTGGCTCAGAAATAATTCAACTAGATCTAAATTTTCTCCCCCAAAGCGATAGATGAATTTAACCAAATGAACCTTCTGTGAACTTCCTAAAAAGTTCTTTGAGTGTGGTGGGGTTGGGAATATTCTAACTAAGAAATCTTTTAATGACTTCTCCTCCTAAACCAGTTGACTAATTTAATCAAATTTGGCATGGATTTTCCTTGGAAAACCCCCTCTCAAAATTTCTTCGAGCTATTTGCATATTTGAGCTACTATTTCATCCAAATTCTGAATATCTACTTTCGGTCGTAAAATCGTTTAATAAGGATTATTTGCGTATGTTTGAATCAATATTCGTATATCTATCACTATACATCAAGATTCAAAAACTGTCATTTTGCTTTTCTAAGCAAAGTTATAAAAGATGCGTGGAATTTTCTGTTTACACACACACACACATGTAGCTGGTTTTTTTTGTATGCAGATGAAGTACGCAGAATGTCCACATACTGTATTTCTGCGACCGTACGCAGACTAGTGTTGGGCAATCGGTTTCAAATCACAATTGATAATGGGTTTTTAGTTGGAAGAGTAAAACAACTAATGATCGATTTTACAATCATTTTCTTAATACATCACTGTCAGTAACATCCTGTGAAAGTTTAGTTAAAACTCATGACCTAAAGACTCTTTCTGCAGAATTTTCTACCAACTTCATGGCTCAGAGTGAAACAGTTGTAACTGCCTATAAACGTATAGGAAGTTACAACTGTTTCACCCTGAGCTTTCAAACTGATGTCAGTATCAAAAACAATTCATAAAGGCTGTCATTTATGTGTTAGGAACTGATTTATCGATTAAGAAATTTCTTAGTCGATTATCAGAATAGGAATCCCAAACCAACTGATAATCGATTTTAATCGATTAATCTGCCCATCACTAAAGCAGACACTTTGTTGTTGGAAGAAATATACCTGCATATTCTGACATTGAGATCATTGAACTTATTCTCCTCCTCAAACAATCAATTTTCAAGCGATACTGGAAGAAATGTTTTTTTCTTAGGTGACAGGTTCTGTTCGATGAACCTCACCTAACCTTGTTTGATCCCAAAATATAGGCCTAGCAGGACAAGGCTTATTATGACTCTAAAGTTTAAAATATCCTTTCCTGATAATAAAACCAAACTCGGCATGAAACATTTTCCGCCAGGATTCTTCTCGTTCAGCTTGTATTATGTGTTTAGATGAGCGATATAGGATCATTTTGCACATAAGATTCTCACTGTTGCTTTATAGGTATCGGATTTAGTCCGGCCTGGTTTGCGTCCACCAGTTCCAAGTTTGTTCCCGAATACTCAGTTGCTGTGTTACAATCTAATGTATGGATTGGTGCGGTTGCTTTTGCAACGGAAAAGGGAAAGTAAGTTTTCAATGTAAATGATCAAGTAAAATAACACAGATAATACAGTAATGGCAAAAATAAACTAAAAGCCGTATGAACACGTTTTTCAACTTTTATCTTGATAGTTAGATTACAGCACCGTTTGATAAACAGCCGTTAAAATAATGCAAGTGCTTACGAGAAGAAAATATTCATCTTTCTACAACAATTTGAACACGATTCCAATTTGTTTATTTGTATATTGTATCATTGAATAACTCTACGATTCGTAGAACTAAATTTCAGATTTTTCGAAAATATATATATCGGATGGGGACAAAAGAACCTTGGGAATGACTTCGAACCCGCGCTTCCCGACAATCCTCTCGACGAGTTTCCGAGCGGCCCGGAAATTACCGAGGCAGACGACCCTACACCGGAAGAGGAAGCGGCTGTCCGCGCAGCTCAACAAGAGAAAGAGCTGGAGGCTGAGTTTGAACAAAATGTCCAAGATGACGATGATGATGACGACATTGTCGACGATGACGGAGAAGGTGGGGATCAGTTCGATGAAGATTAGACTGAACTTTATCAGAACAGAAATTCCTGTTTATGATATGCGTATATAGGACTTTGAAATTTATACGCACAAAGAAGGTGACAACCAATGAATATATAGGATAAAGGCGATATGAGAACTGTGAAAAGAGATAAATGCCCTCCGTCCGCTCCCTTTTTATGATTAGAGAGTTGGTGAATAATCAAATCAATTTTACTACAGCTTGAAAAATATTTTATAGCATAGGCCTATTATCATTCATCAACGATATCTTTCAACAGATGATTATTTCTTTTACGCAGTTGCGAAATAGCAGCTGGGGGCTAGGAAAGGATGTGATGGTAACACTGGTGAGAGAAATACCAGGAATCTATTGTTAAGTGCTCCAGTCGCTACGATATAACTTAAAAATGTTGAAAACGGCGTAAAACTCCATTCAATCAATCAATTTACGCACTTTCGTAAATTGTGTAATGGGAGTTACGCACTTGTTTATTTTGAGCCACAATTTAGACCTGTGTTCAAAAGAAATTCATACTTAACCCGCTTAGCACGTGAAATAACGTGCAAAGCGAAGTAATAATTCTAAACGTTCTCAAACGATTTTGAATCAGCTGCAGGTTCATTTATTTCCATCGCAAATAACGATATTTACACTGCGGAATCAAATCAATTTTATGCTTACCAACGTGTATAGCGATTTTAAAATTACTTGAATCCTGAGCGTAGTTACGAAGACGATTTTCTCTTCCTTACATGAAAAAAGATATTGACTGTATGGATCTTGAAAAAATATGCCATTTTTGCGAATTGTAAGTGTCGAATGTGCGGAAATATTGTGATAATTAAAAAATTCGTTGATTAAATTTCTGACGTATCCGGACTTGTCCATTATTTTTTCTGGTTCTCGAGAGAGCCGACCCATTTCCCCCAAAACTGGAATAAAACTAGAACTGTCGAAGAGCGGACTAATACCCCCCACCAGCACTTTGTCAGAATGCAAGTGCTATTAGTGCAGGGTGTGTTTGTAACAAATATTGAGGTCAAATGCACCGTTTGCCTGAAGTTTCATGATTCTAGGTCGCCTGGTTTTTGAGTTAGAGTCCAGAAATGAAAATTAAACAAAAATTGACTGTGACCTTGACCTTTGACAAATATGACCCAAATTCAATAGGGCACTCAATCCTTGGATCATAAGCAACATTTCCATAAAGTTTCATGCTTGTAGGTCACTTGGTTCTCAAGTTAGAGTCCGGAAACGAAAATTGAACAAAGGCTGACTGTGACCTTGACCTTTGACCTATGTGACCCAAAAACAATAGGGCACTTCCTTGGGTCATAAGCAACATTTGTATAAAGTTTCATGATTGTAGGTCATTTGGTTCTTGAGTTAGAGTCCGGAAACGAAAATTGAAAAAAGGCTGACTGTGACCTTGACCTTTGACCTATGTGACCCAAAAACAATAGGGCACTTCCTTGGGTCATTAGGAACATTTGTATAAAGTTTCTTGATTGTATGTCATTTGGTTCTTGAGTTAGAGTCCGGAAACGAAAAGGTCTACGGACAGACGGACGGACGGACAGACGGATGGACAGACAGACAGACATGGTGAAACCAATATACCCCCCTCTACTTCGTAGGTGGGGGGTATAATAAAATGCCTGTTCATCATTTTCTTTATTTCCTCCGATGTGTTGTTTTTGCTTTTCCTTGCATGTAGCACACAAGGACGGACGCACTACGGACACAACACCATGACAATAGCCCAAGTGTCTTTCAGCCAGTGGAGCTAAAAACGCTCAAATCCATTGAAAAAAGCTTAATTAATGTCGAATGGGCGATATATCAGTTGCTCAACAGCGACTTGTTTGCATTCATGTGCATATCTGTGTGGTTATCTTTCGACGAGAAATATTCTTTTTACAGACAATGTCATGTGATGACAACTGCATAATCAAAAGGTTGGATGATTTATCTAAATTTTGACACTTTTGTCAACAGGGAATAATCATTAGAAATGTACAATCCAGTAACTTGAATATTGGATATTTTGCTATTTGTGTATGCAACTGGTAGATCTTTCTGCCTACAGCGATTCCCCGGATGTAGACATCACGTGACCTGTGACGTCACCCGTCAACTCGTGTATAGAATCAACAACATCATTCAAAATAAATTTGGATAGAGAAAATCGCGATTTCACTGACATAATTCAAATTGTAAGCGGCTTATATGTTATTGAAGAAATTGGAAGCTATCTATAGAACTTGTATGCATATTTTATGAAAGGGAGGTAATCAAAATTGTTAATTTTGTTCATCTTAAACAAAATTTGCAATATAGGATTCCCTTCCATTAAATTTACTCAAAACTCGCTCCACACTCTCATTCAATTTCACTCTTTAATCATTCCAAAATCATTCACCTTGTCAATTTCACTATGTTGCTAACTGTATTAGTACTCACCTAGGGGAACAACAGTGCCAACTGAAATTCATCCATAAATGTTGAAGTTATGCTCCAGACAAGAATGGGACACGCACATGCGTGCACTCACACATGGACAGGGGTATCTCTTTTTATCTTATAACTATACAAATATCCATGTGATAACATCCCGTATGTTATTTCTTATGATATCACATAGTTATTTTTAGAACAATGATATAATGCGGTTATTTTTAGAAACTTGCATTTCAATTAGAAACATCCACGAAAGCAAGACAAATAGAGGTTATAAGATAAATATAATACGTACTTAGTGTATTGCATGAAAAAAATATCTACCTCGGTTGTGAGAATTGATAATTGTCTCGGCAGAGCCTTGACAATTTTCGATTCTCCCAACCTCTTTAGATTTTTTTTTATAATACACAAAGTATGTTATATATATATATATGTATGTTGCCATTTCATGGCAAGGGTATAAAAGGAATTTTCTCTGACACAAGAATGCGGATGACTTTATATTTGTATATAACATCTGTCGAATCTCCAACAAATTTATCAATATCACGTCCTTTGGGTTATCAGTGGGCTCAGACTGGGCAAAGTACATTTAGCTTAGGAACACAGATTGTTCCTGTTAAATTCTACACTGAAGTGTAGACAAATTGATTGCTAGACTGACAGGGGGGGGGGGGGGGGGGGGCAACTGGTAGAATACGGCCTCAACTATGGACTTTTAGGATTCTAGGTCACTTGGTTCTTGAGTTAGAGTCCGGAAACGAAAATTGAACAAAGGCTGACTTTGACCTATATGACACAAAAACAATAAGGCACTACCTTGGGTCTTAAACAGCATTTGTATGAATTTTCATGATTTTAGGTCACTTGATTCTTAAACAAAAAGGTCTATGGATGGACGGACAGACAGACATGGTGAAACCAATATTCCCCCCTCTACTTCGTAGGTGGGGGTAAGATTACGCTTGTACACTTTCCTTCGTAATCATGAGAGGAAAACAACTGCCATTTTTCAAGTCAATCGGACAGAGTAACGCTCTGGACAAAGAAGTGGACACCGCCTGCTCTCCCGGACCCGAGAGTTGATCACAGAATACGTCTCGTCTATCGACAGGCTTATAAAATGAAATTAGTTTGTAACCAACATAAACGTCTGTACTACAGCTCATTCAAGCTGTAGTACCGACGTTTATGTTGCCCATCCATTGATTTTTTTAAACAAAATGGAGGAAAATAACAGAGGACAATGGTGGAACTTATTCTAAATGAGCATTTAATTGAGGATATAAAATGAGTGGTCATGGAATACCGAATTTATCAAACCAGTAATATGTAAACAGATAATAACGAGGCTGTCCTCTGTTTATAGAGGACTCATTTAATAAATTCGGTATTTTATGAGCACAAATTGTACATTGTATATTGTTTTTATAGTATAACCCAAATTTCTGCGAAAAATCGTCAACATTTCAATATTCCGCGAAATTTATAATGCCGTTTATAAATGACGTCACAATATACACTAGTAATTTTCGTGGTTACAAAATAGTGTTGCAATTACGCTTTGAGCTCATCTGAATAGTTATTCCACTAGTGTAATAACACCTGTGTAATATCAAAAAAACATTCAACGGGGTTATTTCACTCCAGCGACATAGGTCATATTATAAATATGTTAAATGATCATTTTATAGACAATGACGATCCATCAATACAAGTGCACATCATTGAAATCCGTAACAGGGAATATACAAATACAAGTGAAATGACAAAATGACGAAACTAAACATAAGGAATAATTTCAATTTTTTAATTTAAATATTTGTCATAGGTGGGAAATCAATAACCACGATTGCATTGAACAAAACAAAACTATTAATTTAAAAGTAACACAAGTATATAAAGAGTCTCATGCAAAAATGCATTATCCCAGTAGTTCATGGATGGTAACATTTTGCTTGAAATAATATCCAATATACTGATAGATGCACTTGCAACAGATTTTACATAACCAAAAAAATGTGACCCATCACGCATAAAGGGCCCATCTCAGAACCCTTTAATATTTGGAACAAAGATTGGTTCTAGAACAGGCCAACCAGAGGTTGCATTTCAAAAACTAGAAAGCCATGAATGGCTTGAGTCGCTCCACAGGCTTGAAATTCTAGTAAAGTAACAAAAGTTTTGGCTAGATTTTTAGATATTTTGGGTTCTACTGATGTTGAAAATGATTTTCAAAGTTTCAACTATATAATATATAGAGAAATGACCTCCGTCCATAAAATACATATTTTCATCCAATCACAACATTTTTTGGTAGACTGATAAAGGGTCACTCAAGGATCATTCCAGTGAAATTTGGTTGATATCTATCAATTACATACTGAGAAAATGATTTTGAAAGTTTCAACTATTTAACATATAGAGAAATGACCTCCGCTGATAAAATGCATATTTTTCATCCGATCACAATAATTTTTTGTAGACTGATAAAGGGTCACCCAAGGATCATTCATGTAAAATTTCATTGGTATCCATCAATTAGAATCTGAGAAAACTCACTTTTTACCATATTTGGAAATTAGCCAAGCCCATTAAATCCATGTTTTTCATTGGATCAAAATTTCTTGAACAACTTTGAAAGAGGGTCACCCAAGGATCATTCCTGTGAAGTTTGGTTGAAATTCATCCAGGAGTTTCTGAGGAGAAGATTTTTAAAGAAAAAGTTTACGATCGGACACACAGACGGACGGATGGACAGACGCATGACGGACACAACGCCATGACAATAGCCCCAGTGGCTTTCAGCCAGTAGAGCTAATTATGTCACAGGAAGGTAGATTGATTATTCTTGATTCAGAAAATAAGCACATGTGATTGATTGATTGAATACAGTTTAACATCGCTTTCAACATTTTTTCAGTTATATCGTCGCGGCTGGAGCACCTAACAATGGTTTCCTGGTATTTCTCTCACCAGTACAACTACCACATCCTTTCCTAGCCTCCAGCTGTTATCTCACATAGGTCTACGATTATCAACCCTTTGGTGAGAGACAAATAGTCATAAGCACATGCGAAAGTTTTGACCCTAGTCATTCTGCGCAGTCCACGCAGTCTGACTGTGGTCAACACTTTACGCGCTAGCCAGATGGTCCCTTTTTGCGGGACGGGTCACTAATACATGTTGGTCAAGATATGTTCATGGAACACTAGAGCCCTCAAACAACCCTTGACATATGACCTTGACATCCAATGATGTATTTAGGAGAGGAATCTCCAAGCCCAATGTGAGTATTGTCACTAAAATAGTGATGAAGTAAGATGAAAATGTTCAGTTCACAGGGTAAAGTAAGGTTTTGCAAAAAGAAAGACAAACAGACACTGGTAAAACTTTTTTCCCTGATCTATCGATGGATTTAAAAATGCATCTTCAGCAGAGGTTAACCCTTGTCATGCTGAATAAAAATCTTTGCAAAATAAATGTAAAATCAAAGTGCTAAAAGCAATGGAAATTACCAAATGTGAGTGAGTATTGATTTTGGAAATGCATTGTTTTACACCTTTCTGGTTTAAAAATGAAATTCAGGTGGTATGAACTAAGATCAGACTGCACATATGTGCAGGCTGATCGTGTCTTTACCTCCTGTCAAAGCAGGAATATTCCAGGTTCAGCATGATGAGGGTTAAAATAGATAGGAAAAGAAAAGGACATTCTAAAATCTTTTTTTTGCAACAAAACCCCTTATTGTGGAAACTCATTTGAATTTTTTCAAAATCCAATCAAAACATGTTTATCCAGAAAATTTCCAGGTACATAATTTTTGACTGGTTCTTGATAGAAGTTATTGCTTTCAGTTAAAAATGCACTGAAATCGAAAAAAACCCAAAAACAATTAAGTGATAAAATATTGTGGTAAAGGGAGAAGTATCTTGTCACAGGTTATTTCTCCTTTATCTATAATGTTTACAGTTACCTCTTGCCACATTAAGTAAAATTCCGGGCTGTAAAGTACAGGGCCAACTTTCATTTATGGTGCTATTCTTGATTGAATTTTTAAGTTAAAACATACATTTAACCGTTTACATATTTTTAAGAACATGTCTATTTCTTTCTAGAAATGTTCAATAGCTTTTCTCATTTTTTAAGGTTAAGAAATAAGAGCCAATTCTCCTTTTTGTATAACACATATTCAAAAATCTATTTCCAAACAATGATCATTGTAATTGAGCCGGTGTGTGACATATCCAACAATTTCACACATGTTTGAGGTTCAGATGTTAAGCAGTATAGACAACCACTCAATGCAATTTTAATATATGCTGACATCTAGAAGAGGTATTAAGAACTATAAAGTACACAGTGAAGACTCTGTGCAGACTGTGTGGTTGCACAGGCTGGCCAAAAGCTTTGCTTTGGGCACGCATAAAATACAATTGTTGGAAATGTCACGCACTGACTCAATTTCTATTTGAAATTCACCACTCCCTCAAATTGGATGTAGGAAAGAAAACTACTATTCAATTAACTCTTGTCATGCTGAACCCGGAATATCCCTGCTTTGGCAGGAGCTATAGACCAACATCAGCCTGCACATATGTGCAGTCTGATGTAAGTCTACACCGCCTGTTTCTCACTTTCAAACCAGAATTATCGATAGATTTAGTTTTTCAAATAAAAATTGACCTACAGTTGATACTTTGGGTTTTTTTTTTCCCTTTGATTTTGATGAAAATTTTTAGCCAAAATTTATTCAGCGTGACAAGGGTTAATTACTCCTCAATGACACCTCCTACTAGAGAGTTCAACAATTATAACCACAATTTCTCTACATATATAAAACAAAAGATCAACATTTCTTTGTTAAAAAATAAAATATTTCTTCTATCTGTGTAATTTACATTTGGCCACTCTTGGGAGAGAAAAGAACAAAGAACACAACACCTAAACAAACAACATCTTGCCATGCATTCAGACTGCAAAAAACATAAGCAAACATATTCATGTAAAAGCAGGGTACCACTTCTAAAACATTTTTTGCATTCTGAATGCAGGACTGGTCTCCATTCATGATGACAAAATAGTTCAAACTGTTTGCAAATTACACTCAGCTTTGCTCGCAAATTTGGATATAATATCCAAACACGTAATGTTTCATCATCCTGAATGCAGGGCTGATTCCTAGATCAGGGCCTCGAGGTTATAAAACTTTTCTCAAATTTCAAATTATGATTAAAGCCGTAATTCTGTTTTTATTCTCATTTCAATGTATTAATATAAAAGATGATATTATTAAGTTGTTATAAATAGCAACTTATTAATATTATCTATAATTTTCATACATTTATTTAAATTTTCAATTTGAGAAAATTTTCAGTTGAGCCTGAGAAAAGTTTTATAACCTCAGGCCCTGATCCATTTGTGACAATTTTATTGAATGGGTCTCTATGTAACCCCTTCCCTGCTGAATTTGAATTTTTGCTTCAAACAAGTTGCTATGTTTTGGACATTTCAACCCAGTCTAGCACGAGTTTTTTTTTCACAAACTAGAAATGTGTCAAAGACATGGATGTCCTTCATTACATGACCTTTACCTGTGACATATTTGACCTTCAGCTGTGACCTTGATCATATTTGAGGTGCGTTTGTTTGAGAAAGATGTAAAATCCCCCTAAATAAGATTTTTAAGCCGTCATAATGAACGATTGTCGATAATGAAATTATTTGACGTCATCCTAACTAAGCGTTTTAAGCCAATTTAAAACCATCTTTGTTTCCTCATTGCCATATCTTAAGATTCTTATTAAGAGGCTTAAAAATCTCGCTCTAACTAACACTTTATCTTAAAAAACTTAATAAGAATTTTAAGAATCTCGCTCTAACGAACGCACCTCTGGATAATCTCTTCAAATGAATCTAATACTTGCATTGGTAAACAATTTTGTAAAGTTATTTGAAATCCATCCATTATGTAGATGTTTTGCTTTGAACAAGAATGGGATACTAACCCAAACTGATGCATACCAACTAGTGATGGGCAGATCAATCCATTATTATCAATACACTGCAAATCCATTATAATACTGTGGTTGGGGTCTAAGCCATGAAACAGTGGAAGAATTTTTTTTGCTTTAACGCTGTTGCCGTATCGATTTTTATGTTACATTCATCATTCATTCTAAAATCGCGATCGAATCAACGTTATTGGCAGAACAGGTAAAATCACCGCAACATCCCAAAATGGTCGCCCCCCTGAAGTGTCAAGAGCCAAGCAGACCCAGCTTTATAATGGATTCAGCGGTCTAACAGATTTTGTTATATTGGAGTTGCAGCGTAATCAGTTGGTTATGGCTTCTGATTGTAATAATTGACTTTGAATTTTCATAATCAATTAATCAGTTCCTAACACATTATAAGCTATTATAATTTCTTTTTCAAGACTAACATCAGTTTGATGACTCAGCATGAAACAGTTGGCAGTTTCAACTGTTTCATGCTTAGCCATGGAGTTGGTAGAAAAATCTGCAGAATGAGTCCTAGGTAATGAGTTTTAACTAAACTTTCATATTTTACAAAGAATGATCCTAAAAAAGATAAAGGCATTGATAATAGTTTTGTGCTTATTCCTCCATTTGGACAAAGAAGGACATCTTGTCTGGTCAGGAAGTATATTTGTTAAAGAAATGAATAACCTTCAATAGACAGGTACAATTTAGCAGGCCTAGTTCTGTAGGAAGTAGGGTCAAAACTGTAGGACTGGTTTTATATGAATGTTCTTTTTTTTCAGTTTTTGGATAAGTACAATACATCAACAGTGTGCTGATATAACAATTACCTGATTGTTCATTTGTGTGTCTGCAGGTATTCTCTTCCAAGATTGCTCTATCTTGTAACATCATACATTCTGGTCTTTTTTATTTGATTGGTAACATGTTTATAACGGCTTCGAATATCTATATTTCCCCCACTAAATCTTTTGTAATCATGTAAATCATTCACATAGAAAAGGATACATTTTTCAAAAGTAAAATTATTTGCTTTGAAATTTAAACCCAGCTAATATTTTTTTGTCAAAAAAGATACCCCAACAAGTTGATTTTGTGAAAAAGAATTTTTCAAGAAGTTTAACCTACATAGAATACCTTGTCCTTTTCAGATGACTTTGACTTGCATATAACATAAGGGCATTGATGACATATATGTCTATGATTCTATGATAATAACTTCGAGGTAGGATGCAAAGACCACATTTAAACTCTTGAAAATTTGTATGCAGTTTGAAATGTTATCTGTAAACCCCTTCCTTTTGCAAGGGCCTAAAATTTTGCCATTTGCTTATATGATAAAATCCTAGTAGACCAATTTTTCTCAATGCTAAGTCAATGCTTGAATATCTTAATTCTACATTCTAGAATTAACAATAATTTGAAACATAAAATAATTACTAAAAGATATGGTTCTGTGGGAAGAACACACAACATCATGTTTTAAAATCACCCGCACAATCTGTATTTCTGTGTATTGCATCACTTTCACTAATATTTTTGTTGGAATCAGTAGATTCCCCGTTACAAACATTTGAATCTTGGATTGCACTCTTTTTATTGGCTGAAACTGTTAATATATCAGACTGTGTTCCTATCAGTTCAACTTTTGCACCATTTGAATCATCCCTAGATTGTGTACCAGTCAAATTACTTTGTTGTGACTCAGCACTCTTTCTATTTTTAGACTGGTTTATTGCACTAATATCAACACTATCTGTTACTTTCAACCCTTTTATCATATATAAATCATTGTCACAGTCTCTACTGGCGCCTGGTGATCTATCAGAGTCAGATGACTCGGATTTTAAACTTTTCAGTCCAATTCTATTACCACTGGCCGAATGTTCTGAGCTACTTGATTGGATACTATCACAGTCTGAATTTTCACGATTTAAAATAGCTATAAGACTAGTACTACTTCGTTTTCCCTCGATAATTTCGGAGAGTGTCCGATTCAAACTTTCAGGATCCTCAATGTCGTCATCATCATCATCGTCTTCATCCATCTTGTTCAGTGATCTTGAACTTGGCGATGAAGAATTCTTTGAGCTACCAGATAGTCGTAATTGTAAAACCTTCAGATAAATATAACATTCATAACTGAAAAACCTTCAGATTAATATAACATTCGTAAGAGTTAAACCTTTAGATGAATTTAACATTTGTGATTGTAAAATCTTTAGATAAATATAATATTTGTTACTGTAAACCTTCAGATGAATATAAGTTTTGCAACAGTAAAATCTTCAGACAAATATAACAGTTGTAACTGTTAAACCTTCAGATAAATATAACATTTGAAAGTGTAAAACCTTCAGATAAATATAACATTTGTAGGTGTTAAACCTTCAGATAAATATAACAATTGTAACTGTAAAACCTTCAGACAAATATAGCAATTGAAACTGTTAAACCTTCAGATAAATATAACATTTGTAATTGTCAAACCTTCAGACTAATATAACATTTGTAACTTTACAAATTCCGACAATTATAATATCTGTAACTGTAAAACATTAAGATAAATTTAACATTTGAAACTGTAAAACCTTCAGACAAAAATATCATTTGTAACTGTTAAACCCTCATATAAATAAACAAGAGGGCCAGAATGGCCTTAAACAGCTAATCTGAATTTTATTGGTCCAGTGGAACCCATCCAAGTAATTTTCTGACAAGTTTCATTCACATTTGCTGATGAGAAGATGTTATTAAAAGAATTTAAAGTGAAAATAGACCCTGCCCACCAATTCTTTACTGAGGCCACTTAAAATAAGCCCCCCCCCCCCCCCCCCCCTGCCCATATTTATGGGCAAATCAAAATTTTGCAAACTATATTTTAAAGAGGGTCATCAAAGGAACATTCTGGTTTCATTGAAATCTGCCCTATGAAATCAGTCGAGTGGTTCAAAAACAAGAGGACCATGATGGTCCTATATGGCTCACCTGAGTAAGTCAACTCATAACTTGTCAACAATGTTATAATACAAGAAAATTGTCTGATGTACATTTAGGGTGGATTTAAAAGAAATCGACTTTAATTTCCTCCTACTGCAATTTGATTTTCTTTTTAAATGCAAACAAAGTTATCAATGATGGAATTGAATTCAAGTTTAGTAGACCTAAACCTTAAGAATCCCTTCAATGTTTTAGATATGCCAAATAGTTGAGGCGAAGATTAACCTTCTCTGATATTTTTGGCAATATTTTGACAATTCCAATACCATGTAAACCAGAGATTTTAATTGAATACAATTATTTTTACAATTTTGGAAGAGCTCCACCCAAATAACATCCCTACCATGTTTCAGCTGAATTAGCCCAATGGTTTTAGAGAAGAAGTTTTTCTAAGATTTTCAGCAATTTTCGTCCATTTTTCAGCCTTTCTGTTACCATGCAAACCAGAGTTTTTGATGAAATTAAATTTTTTCAACAAATATTGAAGAACTTCACGGAAGAAACATTCCTGCCAAGTTTCAGTTTGATTGGCCTAGTGGTTTAGGAAGAGAATAATTTTTTAGATTTTAAAGATATTCAGCCACTTTCGGCCATTTTTCAACCTTTCCGTTACTATGGAAACCAGAGTTTTTGATGAAATTAAAATCTTTGAACAACTTTTGAAGAACTTCACCCAAGAAACATCTCTGCCAAGTTTCAGCTTGATTGGCCTAGTGGTTAAGGAGGAAAAGATTTTTTCCCAAGATTTTCAGCCATTTTCGGCCATTTTTCAACCTTTCTGTTACCATGGATACCAGAGTTTTTGATGAAATTAATTTTTTTTAACAACTTTTGAAGAGCTTCACCCAAGGAACATCTCTGCCAAGTTTCAGCTTGATTGGCCTAGTGGTTAAGGAGGAAAAGATTTTTTCCCAAGATTTTCAGCCATTTTCGGCCATTTTTCAACCTTTCTGTTACCATGGATACCAGAGTTTTTGATGAAATTAATTTTTTTTAACAACTTTTGAAGAGCTTCACCCAAGGAACATCTCTGCCAAGTTTCAGCTTGATTGGCCTTGTTGTTTAGGAGGAGTAGATTTTTTTCTAAGATTTTTTGACCATTTTCGGCCATTTTTCAACCTTTTCGTTACCATGGAAACCAGAGTTTTTGATGAAATTATTTTTTTTTTAACAACTTTTGAAGAGCTTCACCCAAGGAACATCTCTGCCAAGTTTCAGCTTGATTGGCCCAGTGGTTTGGGAAAAGAAGAATTTTATCTTAGATTTTTCGCGATTTTCAGCCTTTCTGTTGCCATGGCAACCAGAGTTATTTATAGATTTAAATTCTTTTAACAACTTTTAAAGAGCTTCACCCAAGGAACATCCCTGCCAAGTTTCAGCTTGATTGGCCCAGTGGTTTAGGAGGAGAAGATCTTTAAAGAAATTGTTGACGGACGGACGGACGGACAAACGGACGGACGGACAGACGGACGATGAGTTATCACAATAGCTCACCTTGAGCACTTTGTGCTCAGGTGAGCTAAAAATGTTGTTTAACGATTTTGGGCTCAAAATAAGCCACCCATATTTATGGGCCAATCAAAATTTCACAAACAATTTTTGAAAAGAGTCACCAAAAGAACATTCTGGTAAAGTTTCATTGAAATCGGCCTAGGAAGAGATGTTGTTCAAAGATGTCGGGCTCGAAATAAGCCCAACCATACCACGCCCATATCTATAGGCCAATCAAAATTTCACAAACAATTTTTGAAAAGGGTCACCCAAGAAACAATCTGGTTTCATAAAAATTGTCTGAGTGGTTCAGGAGAGGATGTCATTCAAAGATTTCAGCCTCAAAATAAGCCCCACCCTACCTCACTCATAATTTATGAGCAAATCAAAATTCATGAACAAATTTTGAAAAGGGTCACTAAAGGAACATTCTGGTAAAGTTTCATTGAAATCTGCTCAGTGGTTCAGGCGGAGATGTTGTTCAAAGATTTCAGTCTCAAAATAAGCCCTGCCCTGCCCATATTTATGGGCCAAAAAATAATGTACAAACAATTTTTGAAAAGGGTCACCCAAGGAACATTCTGGTAAAGTTTCATTGAAATCTGCCCAGTGGTTCAGGAGGAGATGTTGTTCAAAGATTTCAAAGTGAAAAAATGCCACGCAATGCCACACCTATATTTATTGACCAAACAGAATTTAGCAAACGATTTTAAAAGAGGGTCACCAAAGGAACATTCTGGCAAAGTTTCATTGAAATCGGCCCAGGAGAAGAACAAGTTTTTAAAATTGTTGACAACGGTCGAAGCATGAGGGACTCTGCACCACCCTAAAAGCTCCCCTTGAGCATGTTGTGCTCAGGTGAGCTAAAAATAACGACAATTTCAATCTGATATTTCTCATGGAAACTTTTTGTTGTGGGTTCTCATTTCAATAGCTAAGGGCAAAATAGTTGTTTCTGCCCATCTATCTATAGGCAGTTACAACTGTCTTGCGCTAGCCATTTATCAGAATAATAATGATGTGACAATTCCAATAAGAACCCTCATTATTGGATTTGATTGATTAATTTAAATGAATTTTCAGTTTGAGAAAGAATTCATTCCCTCAATCAAGAGGTTTGCTAACCATTCGGAACATCACTCAGGCATTTCTGTAAACTGCAACAGACCTCGGATGAATGTAGGGCAGATGGGTATCTAACAAAACTGTGCATTTTGTTAGGCGGAAACAGAGTACGAAAAACTAGCGCAGAAACAACCGGCACTATCTTTTGATTTATATCTTTTACAGTAAATTACGACTGAAAAATCTTAATTTTTGAGAATGACTAATCATTCTAAAAATATGACCACTCATTCAATATCCTCTATTTCACAAACATTAACCAATGCATTACCTCTTCCTGGAGATCGAATATCGTGTTGGCAAGATCTTGTTTTCCCACTTTAGTCTCCAATCTATCTGCTGCAAGAACTTCTTCTTTCTAAATATGAACAGATGAACATATAAAGGGGTTAATTGTATTTAAGGTAGTGGACCTGTAATAGTTCTGCATTATTTCGGAAGTAATGAACTTTATTAGTGTTAACCGAGGTTTATTAATGAGTTTCATTAGGAAACCTTGGTGAATACTGTGAAAGATGATTTCAGAAATGTTACAGGTCCACTACCTAAAGACAGGGATCAACACTAGCACCAGTACTTGGACCCAAGACCTGTGGATTTTAGGGAGGTCTCAGGTATAGGTAAACTACGCTATTTGAATGTTTTTAAACAAACTTCAGACGAGTTTAATAACTATAAATTGGGACTAACAACTCTTTTTGTTGTCAGGGTCTGCAACTATACTGAAAGATCACAGAAACCCAAAACTATTGGTCTTTTTACCATTCTTTGAATTAAAAAGCTAAATGTCATGTATCGTAGCGTAAAACTAGCATGCTTTCGAATTTCGAAACCAACTTCATCATAAAACAAGAGGCCCAAGAGGGCCTGTATCGCTCCACTGGCTTTAAAATCTTTATACTTTCAGTAAATAAAGCTTACTTTAAATGAATACATTAACACTCCAAAATCTCCTAGGACCTATTTAGTAATGATTAAATGGTTCTGGTCTATATTGCACCAAAATACTCAATCACAATGAACCTGCAACCCTTGACCAATCTTATTAAAACATAAGGTTCAGAAGATGTCATTCAAAGATTTCGGGCTCAAAATAGGCCCCACCTGACATGCCCATATTTATGGACCAATCAAATTTTCTTGAACAATTTAAGTAAATAGTCACCCAAGAAACAATCTGGTAAAGTTTCATTAAAATTGGCTGAGTGGTTCCAGAGGAGATATCGTTCAAAGATTTTGGCCTCAATATAAGCTCCACCCTGCCACGCCCAAATTTATAGGCCTATCAAAATTTAGCAAATATTTTTTGTAAAGAGACACTCAAGAAACATTCTGGAAAAGTTTCATTGAAATCAGCGAAGTGGTTCAGAAGAAAATGTCATTTGAAAATTTCGGGCTCAAAATAGGCCCCGCCCTGCCACGCCCCTATTTTTAGACCAATCAAATTTTCTTGAACAATTTAAGTAAAGGGTCACCCAAGGAACATTCTGTTAAAGTTTCATTGAAATCGGCCCAGTGGTTCAGGAGGAGATGTTGTACAAAGATTTCGGGCTCAAAATAGCCCCGCCCTGCCACGCCCATATTTATGAGCCAATCAAAATTTCTTGAACAATTTAAGTAAAGGGTCACCCAAAGAACATTCTGTTAAACTTTCATTGAAATCGGCCCAGTTGTTCAGGAGGAGATGTCATTCAAAGATTTCGGGCTCAAAATAAGCCCCGCCCTGCCACGCCCATTTTTATGGACCAATCAAAATTTCTTGAACAATTTAAGTAAAGGGTCACCCAAGGAACATTCTATTAAAGTTTCATTGAAATCGGCCCAGTGGTTCAGGAGGAGATGTCATTCAAAGATTTTGGGCTCAAAATAAGCCCCGCCCTGCCACGCCCATATTCGGGGGTCAATCAAAATTTCTTGAACAATTTAGGTAAAGGGTCACCCAAGGAACATCCATGCCAAGTTTCATTGAAATTGGCCCAATGGTTTGGGAGGAGAAGATTTTTAAAGATTTCAAAGTGAAAAAATGCCACGCCCTGCCACGCCCATATTTGGGGGTCAATAAAAATTTCTTTAACAATTTTGGAAGAGGGTCACCCAAGGAACATTTCTACCAAGTTTCATCAAAATCTGCCCATTGGTTTGGGAGGAGAAGATGTTTAAAGAAAAAGTTTACGCACGCACGGACGCACGCACGGACGGACGGACGGACGCACGCACGACGGACACACCGCCATGACAATAGCTCGCTGGCCTTCGGCCAGTGGAGCTAAAAATTGAAATTGTAACGTCAAAAAGCATTGTATATCAATAGAGAGAAAAAAGTGGTGTTGTGATGAGTTCACTCTGACCCTACTCCTGGGCCTGGCTATACCACATTTTCCCGCATTTTCTAATACCCAAGTTTGACTATAGGACATACCATGTTGCAGGTCCTTCAGGACTGTTGTAAATGGTCAGATTATTTAAACACTAGATAATAGAATGACATATTTGCCATCTCCTTTCCTTGCCACTTAATCTCATTCATATCAATTAAAATAGACTCGTACCGTATTTCTCCTAATAAACGCCCCTTGGAGCTCTATAGAACATGGTCAGGGAGCTTTTATTTAGTATGCATTTTCTGATTAAAAACTCATTAAACTTTTGTCTTTAATGCCCTTTTCCTTTAAATTTGAGGTAAATTTCTCTAAACAATCATATAAATTTGAACAGGGGTGTGGAATTCCTATGCCCAACTTGTCCAACATGGTCTTTTCAATCTGCGGACAAGTACATTTTTCAAGGCTACTTGTCCGAGGACAATTAAATACTAGGCCAAATCTCGGAATGGCACTAGATGAATCTCAGAGACAAAAAAAGCCTTATATCTAAATTAAATGGTAGAAAAAAATGTTTATAATGAAGAAAATGCTGGGTTTCAGCATTTTCTTCTTTAAAAAACAATGTTTTCACAAATTTCAGAAAAGTTAGCTTTTGATCCAGGACAGGAAGAAAATTATCTTTTACTTGTCCAGGGACAAGTAGATTAAATGTGTATTTCCAAACCCCTGAACTGTGTAGATACCTGTATTTCCATAGCAGCTATTTTTTGTTTCAGCTCCCCAATAATTTGATCATTTTCTGCCTCCCGTATCCGTGACATCATCATTTCTTCTTTCCTCTACAAAAAATGTGTTTTTTGTCAGCATCAAATTGATCCTATTCTTGAACTTACTTTTCAGTAGATTATTGACAAATAATAATATAATTTGATAAACTCACCTCCTTACTGGTGAAATTAGCAAAATTTCATACCCCATCTTCTTTAATTTCACCCTTTCTGAGGATATCTAAGTAAAGCCCAATAAATGAAATCAATATGAATGTTGGGTGTGCAAAATGATGCACTATAAGAAAATTTGTCCAATGTTCACATTTTGTATAAAAATATAGAATAATTGATCATTTTTCGAGTCAGATTGATCATTTTTTCATTGAGCTAACAACGAAAGCTATATTCTTACTTGTAGCTCCACCATTCATGAAATTACATGTATAGCCTTTGTTATTCACTCAATGAAATCAATTTAACCCTGAAACAAACATTTATCCTCTGTTTAATGCATGATAATTTAAGATGCTTGCACTTCATAAAATTGTATTTACTCTATACTCAAATGTACAGATTCTATGGTGTAATTTGGCTTATAAAAAAATATATGAAAACAAGAGCACAGCCCATGGGACCCAATGCTCGGGTATAACTCTAACAAAAATGCCTTTGAAGTTGACCCCCTTTATAAGATCTTTAGTTTCGTGATGGTGAATACATATGCAAAGTTTCATGAAGATATCTTCAATAACAACAGAGATATGACCAAGTTTAAAGGTTGTCACATTCACACCAACACTGCCATAAATGACGTAAAGGTGGTGACTACACCATAGTTTTCTCCAAAAACCAGCAAGCTAACAATTGAAAGAAACAAGAGCTGTCACTGTAAGATGACAATGCCCCCGACACCGCTTTGATTTAGAAGTTATGGCCAATGTTAAAGTTTTTGGACGGAATGACGGACGGACGGACGGACAGACGGACGGACAGACGGACGGACAGACGGACGGACGGACAAGTCAAATTTATTATGCCTCCCTATCGGGGGCATAACAAGAGGCCCAAGAGGGCCTGTATCGCTCCACTGGCTTTAAAATCTTTATACTTTCAGTAAATAAAGCTTACTTTAAATGAATACATTAACACTCCAAAATCTCCTAGGACCTATTTAGTAATGATTAAATGGTTCTGGTCTATATTGCACCAAAATACTCAATCACAATGAACCTGCAACCCTTGACCAATCTTATTAAAACATAAGGTTCAGAAGATGTCATTCAAAGATTTCGGGCTCAAAATAGGCCCCACCTGACATGCCCATATTTATGGACCAATCAAATTTTCTTGAACAATTTAAGTAAATAGTCACCCAAGAAACAATCTGGTAAAGTTTCATTAAAATTGGCTGAGTGGTTCCAGAGGAGATATCGTTCAAAGATTTTGGCCTCAATATAAGCTCCACCCTGCCACGCCCAAATTTATAGGCCTATCAAAATTTAGCAAATATTTTTTGTAAAGAGACACTCAAGAAACATTCTGGAAAAGTTTCATTGAAATCAGCGAAGTGGTTCAGAAGAAAATGTCATTTGAAAATTTCGGGCTCAAAATAGGCCCCGCCCTGCCACGCCCCTATTTTTAGACCAATCAAATTTTCTTGAACAATTTAAGTAAAGGGTCACCCAAGGAACATTCTGTTAAAGTTTCATTGAAATCGGCCCAGTGGTTCAGGAGGAGATGTTGTACAAAGATTTCGGGCTCAAAATAGCCCCGCCCTGCCACGCCCATATTTATGAGCCAATCAAAATTTCTTGAACAATTTAAGTAAAGGGTCACCCAAAGAACATTCTGTTAAACTTTCATTGAAATCGGCCCAGTTGTTCAGGAGGAGATGTCATTCAAAGATTTCGGGCTCAAAATAAGCCCCGCCCTGCCACGCCCATTTTTATGGACCAATCAAAATTTCTTGAACAATTTAAGTAAAGGGTCACCCAAGGAACATTCTATTAAAGTTTCATTGAAATCGGCCCAGTGGTTCAGGAGGAGATGTCATTCAAAGATTTTGGGCTCAAAATAAGCCCCGCCCTGCCACGCCCATATTCGGGGGTCAATCAAAATTTCTTGAACAATTTAGGTAAAGGGTCACCCAAGGAACATCCATGCCAAGTTTCATTGAAATTGGCCCAATGGTTTGGGAGGAGAAGATTTTTAAAGATTTCAAAGTGAAAAAATGCCACGCCCTGCCACGCCCATATTTGGGGGTCAATAAAAATTTCTTTAACAATTTTGGAAGAGGGTCACCCAAGGAACATTTCTACCAAGTTTCATCAAAATCTGCCCATTGGTTTGGGAGGAGAAGATGTTTAAAGAAAAAGTTTACGCACGCACGGACGCACGCACGGACGGACGGACGGACGCACGCACGACGGACACACCGCCATGACAATAGCTCGCTGGCCTTCGGCCAGTGGAGCTAAAAATTAATTAACTTTTTTTAAATATTTAAAAAAAAGCAGGATAATGTGATTTGTACAAATCTTGACGTGTTGATGGACAGTTTTAAAGCATTACCCCATTGACCTTACTTTCTAGATTGTCAAGTTTTATCATTCAGGCCTTTATCCGTTTCTGAGCCTCAGCCTTCGTCAAATGCCTCAAATTAGATTCTTGAGGCAGATTAAAGCCAAAATACAGACCTTACTTTCTAGATGGTCTAGTTTTCTCAAGGCTTTTAACAGTTTCTGAGCCTCAGCCTTTGCCAAACCTCTCAATGCCTAAAATTAGTTTCTTGAGGCAGATTAAAGCCATGATACAGACCATACTTTCTTGAAAGTCTAGTTTTCTCAAGGCTTTTATCGGTTTCTGAGCCACAGCCTTTGCCTAATGCCTCAAAGATTTTTTAACCTGGTATACAACATGATATAGACCTTACTTATAAGATCATCTAGTTTTCTCCTTAAGGCTATGATCTGTTTCTGAGCCTCAGCCTTTGCCTAGCAGCCTCAAATAAATAATATGATTTAGGCAGACATACACAATGATACTTACCTTACTCTCCAGATCATCCAGTTTTCTCAACAAGGCTTTAATCTGTTTCTGAGCCTCAGCCTCTTGTTTAGCACCATCTTCTATATCAGCCTTCAATTTCTTATTCTCCTCATCCATTCTCCGAATCTGGTTTGTACATATCTGATTCTGAAAGGGGAAAATCAATTTTAACAATTTAGTCCTTTGCCCATGTGCATATAGAGGATAATCGTTTGTTTCAATGTTAGATCGATTTATATTCATTGAGTGAACAACAAAAGCTATATTTTCAAGAGTGACGGAGCCTCGAGTGAAAATATAGCTTTTGTTGTTCACGAAACGAACTATTAATTGATCTTACTTGAAAACAAACGATTATTTTATTTCTTTATTGCAAAAATGAGACAAAATGTGAAATTTCTAGGACATTTTGCACATGATTGCTATGCAACGTTAATTGTGAAGTCACTTATTTCACCCCACATAGATGATGTCAGATAGGATGAAATGCACAAAAGCAGGGTAGTTTAAGCAGGGTAGTTTTTGATAAATTTGCTGCTTTTGCAGTAAGAATATGAAGTGATAATCAACCGTTATTTCTCATTAAAACCACCAAAAAGCATTTAAGAAAGTGGGTATAATTTTCAAATGGCTTGTACCATTTTGTCATCCTGAACACAGGACATATTTCAACAGGCTCTTTTTTGCCCTATATCTTCACTTGCCGAAAAGCGGTTGACAATTCAAGGGGTCAGTGCAACACTATTGTAAGTGTCTATAAATATATAGGCACTTACAATAGTGTTGCACTGACATCCTTGAATTGTAATTAAAAATTGAAAATATGTGGCAGGTTATTATATTTATAATGTAACAAATTTCTATAAACTTCCACTTCCATGTGAAGTTATATTCCATGTCCATAGCTCAAAAGAAAATTCTTTAAAGAATGAACTCCCATCTACTTGGACAAGTATGCGACTGGTATGGACATTCTAGCATCTGTGTTAAGTCATGAATACTAAAAGCAAAATAGAGCTTTGATGAGAAATAAGACTACCAGTAAGCTCAGTTGATAATGCATTGGATACTCAATCATAGGGTTCCAAATTCAGTCCCCAGCTTAACCAACTTTAATCTAAAACATCATTGTGACAAGTGTCATTTTTCTGCCACTGATGGGCAAATGATGAATTACATGCCTTAGTGGGATGAGCAGCTGGATGCTCAGATGAAATGCTATGCCAGAACCAGTGCAGGAAATAGGAAGAAATGGATTAGTGCACCAGCTGTCAAATTATAACTAAATTACATTTGAAAGGGCCATAAAACTCTTTATAATCAATCAACAATCTCTTCTAAAGTTTGTATGCAGTCAATCTTGCCCGAGCAACCATGTCTATTAAGCAAAAATTTTTATTAAGCAACAGTATTCAAAGTCCCCACTTTTAAATCAAAATATCTGTGATTGTTGGTCTTAAAATTATTATAAATGTATCCTATGTTGTTGAAACTCACCTGAGTTGTCTAAATATGACGATTCTATTGAGCTTCAACAACAAAGGATTATTGAGAATTTCACAATATTAGGCATATCCAATCTATGTATTCTAATTTGTAAACAAAGCATGTATTAAGCAGGGTTTGACACTAAGGGGGGGTCCGGGAGTCCATGACTCCAAACTTCAAAGGTTGGACTCACTCATCTTGCAATTAAGGAGTCTGATGGACCCCTTCAGCATAAATGAGAATATCATGTCTCTCATCTAGAAAAAGGTTTTTTTTATTTCTGAAGGTAATATTGAGAAAAAGAAGAAATTGCTCGCCACAAGCAATTTCTTCTTTTTCACAATATTTCCCCTACTATAAAAAATTGGACCCCTTACTTTTAGCTTGGACTCCTTGATTCCATGAATTGGGAGTCCACTGGACTTCCTACTCACAGAAGTTAGTGTCAAATCCTGTTAAGCCTTAAACAACTGCTATTTGGTGGTCCCGTTTGTGGTCGTTTAACACAAGTTTTACTGTACTTACAGAAGTTTCCAGTTCCATTACTCGTTGTTTTGTGTCTTTAAGGTGGGATAGAGCTGCAGCCTCTCTCAGTTTGACAGACATTAACTCCTCTTGAACACTCTTTAACTCCTTTTTTATCTCCCCTTTACTACTCTTGTCTTTAGGAGAGGACTGGGAGTCAGAGTCAGACAAATGTCTCTAGAAAATAATGTAGACAACTCATAAACAAGAGGACCAAGATGGTCCAAGATCGCTCACCTGAGTCTCTTTGACCCCTGGGACATCACATTAATTAGATAGGCAGATGTCAAAAAGAAGTTAATTGCCTAAGATCAAAACCATCAAGAGTAACGTTTCCAGCGAAGAGCAAGACAGATATGCCTTTTTGCTCTTTGATTCTATATAAAAAGGGATGCACCCGGGTGGACCCCAAATGTGACCCCAGGGTCTTGATATGAACAAACTTGAAAGAGGTCCATAAGATGATGCTACATACTAAATATGAAAGATGTCTGCCTTCTGGTTTCAGAAGAAGATTTTTTGAAGGTTTTCCTATTTTCACCCATCGTGCTCAGATGAGCTGAAAGGGATGCGCCCGGTTGGAGCCCAAATATGACCCAAGGGTCTTGATATGAACAAACTTGGTAAGGGCCCACTAGATGATGCTACATACCAAAAATGAAGGCAGTGTGTCCTCTGGTTTCGATTAAAGAAGATTTTAAAAGATTTTCGCTGTTTGATTCTATGTAAAAAGGGTTGCGCCCGGGTGGAGCCCAAATATGATCCTAGGGTCTTGATAAGAACAAACTTGGTAGAGGCCCACTAGATGATGCTACATACCAAATATGAAAGCTGTCTGCCACCTTGTTTCATAGAATAAGATTTTTGAAGATTTTTGTTTTTTTACCCTTCGTGCTCATAAGAGATAAAGGGATGCACCCATGCAAAGCCCAAATATAACCCAAGGGTCTTGATATGAACAAACTTGGTAGAGGCCCACTAGGTAATGCTACACACCAAATATTAAAGCTGTCTGCCATCTGGTTTCAGAGAAGAAGATTTTTAAAGATTTTCGCTCTTCGATTCTATGTAAAAAGGGTTGGGCCCGGACAAAGCCCAAATATGACCCCAGGGTCTTGATATGAACAAACTTGGTAGAGGTCCACTAGATAATGCTACATACCAAATATGAAAGCTGTCTGCCCTCTGGTTTCAGGGAAGAAGATTTTTAAAGATTTTCATATTTTCACCCTTTTTGTTAAGGGTAAAGGGAAAGTTAAGGGTGGATTTCATTTATTTGAACAACTTTGGTAGAGCTTGACCCAAGGAACATCCCTGCCAAGTTTCATCAAGATTGTCCCACTGGTTTAGGAGGAGAAGATGTTTAAAGAAATTATGGACGACGCACGATGCACGACTGATGACGGCCATTCTACGATCCCAATAGCTCACCTTGAGCACTTTGTGCTCAGGTGAGCTAAAAACTAACAGTTAAACACTGCTAAGCTCAAAAGTGGAAACTAGGTGATTACATGAATGTTCATGAATAAATACTTCACAATATTGGGTCATTTGAACCCTTTCCTGTACAATTCCTTGATGTAAGGTAGCTCTGACTTTTTACTTGAAACTAAGTGACTGCCTTAAGGTGCCTATGTTTGGTTTTGAGTTTTTTTTTAAAAGAAAAAAAACCAGTAAAGCTAAAAACCAGAAAAGGTTATAGATTTGCATTTCTACATTTACATTTTTTTTTGGCTTGTATTAAGTCCCCATAAAGAGACTCGTCACAACTGTAATTTCTTTACAAGTAGTTGTGATATGAATCTTCCTATTCCTTGTATCTTCCTATCTTGAAATTTTCTGAAGTATTGTAATTAAAATACAGTCCATCTTGCTCGAGCGATCGTTTGTATAAAGCGACCAGTTTCAAAATCCCCTTCTTTAAATGGAAATATTTTAAGAATTAGACATAATTAGTCTAAAAATTATTGTAAATGAATCATACATATGTTTTTAAAACTCAAAACAATCGTCACTAAGACGATTTTATTGAGTTTTAACAACAATGAATTATTGAGAAATTTGCACTCAATACATTCATGTTAAATTGAAATTATGTTTTTTTTTTGTTTGTAAACAAAACATGTTCTAAGCGACTATTCTCTTTAACAAACACTTTTTGACGGACCGGTAAGTGGTCGCTTAGCCCTTGTCATGCTGAACCCGGAATATTCCTGCTTCGGCAGGAGCTATAGACAAACATCAGCCTGCACATATGTGCAGTCTGATATAAGTCTACACCACATGTTTCTTATTTTCAAACCAGAATTGTCAATAGATTTAGTTTTTCAAATAAAAATTGACCCTCAGTTGGTACTTCCAGTGCTTTTTGCCCTTTGAATTTGATGAAAATTTTTAGCCAAAATTTATTCAGCATGACAAGGGTTAATACAAGGTTAACTGTACATGCAGTCAATACGCTATCAGCACACTTACCTGCCAGTTGGCATCTAAATCTGCTATCGTTTGTCTCATCTCTTTCAGTGATAAATTGGCCTCAGCTTCTCGTAGTTTAACAGCAATTAATTCTTCTTGTAAACACTGAACATCGTTACTAGGAGCTTTCTGAAGTCTTGTGTTATACTGAAACAAAAGTTAAACTGAAAGTTTTCTTTAAATTACGAAAACACTACAGTTATTTTTTTGAAAAAATCTCCTAACTGCAGCTAGCCAAAGATGTAGTTATTAGCTTTTAGAAGATAATTGACAATAAGTTTTTCATCCATGTTCTGGGTACAAACTTGGAATTGTCTAGATGCTTATAAAACATGATATGATGTGAAGATATAGATTTCGAAATGTAAACAAATTTGACCTGAAATACATAAGTTCATCATTTTCTCCTAGAGTTTTTAATATTCATGCATCAGCACTAAATTTAGAAATGGATTTGTCGTCATACAATATGGAGATAAAATAATTACTGCTGCCAATAGGCAGACACATAGAATGTTTCATTTTGTAAGGGAAAATACCAGAGCATAAAGTATAGATTGTAACAAGCAGCTGAGCAAATCTTAATGCATTCACTTTAGATACTTAATGTCTTAAAAACTTTGAATGATTACCTACCTATATAATCTTTGCATAGAGAGGGGATCAGTGCAATGCTCATAGTAAGTGCCTATAAATATATAGGCACCTACTAAGGTATTGCCCTGACCCCTGTATATGTGAAATTGCTGGAAATAAGATGCAACAGCTTATAACTAATGATTTTGATCTAATGTAACTGAACTTTTACCTGTTCTAATTCATCTATTTTATGATGAAGAGTTTTGATTGTGGCACAGTTTTCGGCCTCCTTTAGCCTTACGGCTATAAGTTCCTCTTGAAGGCCCTGTACTGCTACCTGGGCCTCACTATCATCTAATGTGGAGGCTGAATTAATACTGTCGGTCTGCAAATATTAAATAACACTTTTTATAGTATGACCTACGTCGCCGAAGTGCAATATCCTCGTTGAATATATTCAAAATAACTATGCAAATGAGCTCAGAGCAAATAACAACACTATTTTGTAACCCCGAAAATGACGTCATAATGTATTTAATACAAAATAATGTATATTAAGTGGTCTGGCTTAAGTTTTGCCCACATTGGGTACCGATAAGTAGAAAGCAGGGAGTTAAGCTTAAAATCAGACTTCACATCACAAGCTTAGTTTTGAAAATACACTTAAACCTTAATTCTATCATGAATTTACAATTATTATCATTAACAAACAGAGAAAAGTCAGAAATAAATCATCATGTTAACATTTTTATCATTCTGAACCTTTGTAAATTTGTAGGTCACATTCATTGATTGCCAAAGTAATAAAAGAGCCCTATATCTCATACCATTTCCTATTGTTATGAAATTGAAGGACATTCTTTTTATAAATGGTGGACCACCAAAGTATTGTAAATCCAGCTTGCTTAAACTAAATTTCATTTATACAAGCTGTAGTTACAAGATTTTGAATGAAAATGGACCATTTAATACTTTGTCCCCATTCACAGTTTGATTAAAACTTACCAGGGCTTTTTTCTACAAATTGGGAAGAGGCCTTAGCCTGTCCATTTTGGAAATCTTAGTGTGGTTTTCAGAAGAATTGGGAAACATGAGTTTAATAAAAGAAAGTTATAAGAGTAAGAATCATGCATCCTTTTCAAGATTTAATCACCAATAACAATATATGAGGTGCTTATCAGAGATGAAATAATTAGAAATATAAAGAAAACAAGAGCTGTCACTGTAAGATGACAATGCCCCCGACACCGCTTTGATTTAGAAGTTATGGCCAATGTTAAAGTTTTTGGACGGAATGATGGACGGACGGACGGACAGACGGACGGACGGACAAGTCAAATTTATGATGCCTCCCTATCGGGGGCATAACAAGTTTTGCAGAAAATAAATCAATTTAATCCAAAAATGAGCTGTAATTTTGGGAAATGTCTCTGCCACAAGGGGAAAATAAGGAGCCTTTTTTAAATTTGGAAGTAGCCTTTTATAGCTCTCTGTTAAAGAACAAATAAAAGCCTTGCTTACCCTTTCTTTGATGTCTCCTAGTAAGGTTTCTGCTTGCTCAAGCTGTTTTTTCGAGTCGGTGTACTTTTGTTTGGTGAGTGAGAGTTCGTTCTTGAGAGCGTATGTTTCCTCCGCCTCCTGGGCCCTCGTCAGTTGATATTGAATCAGACGATCTGCCAGTGATGCTGATTCCTGATTTAATAAATGAAAACATGTTTGCTTCAGTCAGTAAAACTTAAAACTAATGCCCCCCAAAACGCAAATTTTTCATAAGTTTGACCTTGACAGATTACATTGACGCTGTCACATGAGTTTGACTTTGGTACCTGCAGATGTTTGTTATTGAGATATATCATTATACCACATATGAAGCTTGGATCTTGAATAGGCATGAAGTAATGAGCATATACAGCTAGGTCAGCTAATAAAGCAAGATTAAAATATTCAATAGAGTATAGACAGATCAATAACAGCAAGATTAATGACTTAATAATGACTGCTAACTTCAAGATATTATCCTTTTAAAGTAAAAACTACAGTTTATGAAGCAAACCTATCTAAAATAAAACAATTTTCTTTAAAGAGCAGAAAATGATTTGAATTACTTATATCAAGTAAGACAAGAAAAGAATTCCTACATGCTAAGCAACCAAAATGTGTTTGTGACACACTAATGCCTCCCTGAACAGCAAGTTTGACCTTGTCAGATGACCTTGACCCTATTATCAGCCAATGCGTATCAATGTGAATCACTTGGATCTATCATTTTGATGAATTTGGGACCTGTATCTAAAATAGGGTTTGAGTAATAGGCAATGTCTTTGGTTAAGTCTTTCTGACAGGCAGACAAACAGAACAACATAGATCCATGGACCAAAAGTAAAACAACATGCCCTGATATTATTCAGGTAGGGGCATAATTCAACAATGGTTTTCAAAAAGTGAATTCAGTGTCACTGCCTAGATAGTATTGATTGCATGTGATGCCATATACTAGTTCATACCTGTTCGAGGTTATCAATTCTTTGCCGCAATAATCTGTTTTCTGTCCGTAATCTCTGAAAATCAACATCCAATTCCTCATTAGAAGTCATCATCAAACAGATATTCCTTGATTCACGAACAAATTCATGTATGTTGTCAATCAAATAGCCCAGTCAATCAATATAAGCAATTCAATCTCTTTTTCCACATTTCAAAAATCAAAACCCATGAACAAAATTGAAACAGTCCTTTATTGGTATACCGTATTTCCTCTAATAATACACTCTCCCTAATAGTAGCACTACTACATTTTTTACTAAGAAAACCCATTTTAAATGCCTAAATTTAAGGAACTTTTCGAGACTTCTTCTCTATTTTGAGATGAATTTCCTCTAAACAATCATTTGATTGTTTAGAGGAAATTCACCTCAAATTATAGGGAAATGGGCCACAAAGAAAGACATAAGTTTTAATGATTTTTTAAATAAAAAAAATGCATGCTAAAAAGCTCCCTGTCCATATTATGATAGCTCCCGGGATCTTTTATTAGGAAAATACAGTATTTTACAAATTGACAAGCAAAATGACGTAAATACAGCTTGAAAAAAGCTGTATTTACCCTTTTTTTGATTGCCCACTGATGATATAAAACTTTTCTACTTCATAAACAAGCTTCTGTTTTGTATTCTTTTGGATCAAATTTTCCCTCATTAAACAATTCACACCTGCCAATATTCCTTACACATCCTTGAAAATGTCCTTTTACATTTCAAATCATAAAATCACATAAAAGTTGAAATTACCCTACTCTTACACACATACAAAGAGAAGTCACCCAATACAGTCTTTCAAATGCTAAAATATTCAACTTTTTAAACCCAATACATTGTGTTTCACGTTTATTGCAGTTTTTAAGCCACTCTATATTTTATTATCCCAATTTCAACCTTTGATTTAAGTCAATTTAATCTCTAAATGAAATGCTGCCTATATTCTACAAATAAAAGATTTTATTGCACTATTTTGCAAGACTTTTGCTTAAACAGTTGGTAGGACCAAGTTATATCAAAGAAGATTCCGTAAACAATTTTGGTATATTGAAGATTTTTCACAGAATGTAAAGGGTAAAATGGTATTTTAAATGCCGCCAACTTGTAAGATGAAAATGTAAAATCATATAATTGCTCAATAAAAATGTATTTGATTATCAAAAAAATAAATAAATGAATAATAAGATGGTCCTAGATCGCTCACCTGAATCTCTATGACCCCTGGGACATCACATTAATTAGATAGGTAGATGTCAAAAAGAAGATAATTGCCTGAGATCAATACCATGGAACCTTTTCAGCAAAGAGCAAGACAGATATGCCTTTTTGCTCTTTGATTCTATGTAAAAAGGGATGCACCCGGGTGGACCTCAAAAGTGATCCCAGGGTCTTGATATGTACAAACTTAAAAGAGGTCCAATAGATGATGCTACATTCTAAATATGAATGTTGTCTGCCTTCTGGTTTCAGAGAAGAAGATTTTTGAAGATTATCATTTTTTTACCCTTCGTGCTCAGATGAGCTGAAAGGGATGCGCCCGGTTGGAGCCCAAATATGACCCAAGGGTGTTGATATGAACAAACTTGGTAGGGGCCTACAAGATGATGCTACATACCGAAAATGAAAGCAGTGTGCCCTCTGGTTTCGATTAAAGAAGATTTTAAAAGATTTTCCCTCTTTGATTCTATGTAAAAAGGGATGCACCCGGATGGAGCCCAAATATGATCCTAGGGTCTTGATATGAACAAACTTGGTAGAGGTCCACTAGATGATGCTACATACCAAATATGAAAGCTGTCTGCCTTCTGGTTTCAGAGAAGAAGATTTTTGAAGATTTTCATTTTTTTACCCTTTGTGCTCATAAGAGATAAAGGGATGCATCTGTGCAAAACCCAAATATGACCAAAGGGTCTTGATATTAACAATCTTGGTAGAGGCCCACTAGGTGATGCTACACAGCAAGTATTCAAGCTGTCTGCCATCTGGTTACAGAGAAGAAGATTTTTAAAGATTTTCGCTCTTTGATTCTAAGTAAAAAAGGGTTGGGCCCGGGCAAAGCCCAAAAATGACCCCAGGGTCTTGATATGAACAAACTTGGTAGAGGTCCACTAAATGATGCTACAAACCAAATATGAAAGCTGTCTGCCTTCTGGTTTCAGAGAAGAAGATTTTTGAAGATTTTCGGTTTTTTACCCTTCGTGCTCATAAGAGATAAAGGGAAAGTTAAGGGTGGATTTCATTTATTTGAAATTTTGGTAGAGCTTGACCCAAGGAACATCCATGCCAAGTTTCATCAAGATTGGCCCACTGGTTTAGGAGGAGAAGATGTTTAAAGAAATGGTGGACGACGCACGACGGACGACACACAAAGCACGACTGACAACGGACATTCTACGATCCCAATAGCTCACCTTGAGCACTTCGTGCTCAGGTGAGCTAAAAATGCATATACATGTATATGTAGCACTACACATACAGTGTATGTAATTCCATTCTATGACTAATATTACGCAAAACATATAAATATTTAATTAAACAGGTACAACTCGATATCCATTTTTGTTTTACAATCAAGACTTTTACAATATTCAATGGTCAACTTAATCAAAAGCAGTTTGTCAGAACCCCAAAGGAGCAGTCATTGAGTCCTTGTTTTTTCCACACATAAATAACTCTAAGTTTTCTGACTAACCACCCATTGGCAGGAAACAACTCTTTAACCCTTTGCCGTTTAATCCCTGCTTTTTACGTGCCTGTGATTTTATTATTGAGAAAATATCATGAAAAAAGAAGAAATTGCTTCTGACAAGCAATTTCTTCTTTTTCCACACTATTTTCTACCCTACAGAATGGTTATTTTTCAAATTAAATCCACTTTAAATTTTCGTCTGCAAAATCTTTGAATTTGGACAGGTCCAAAATTTTGAAAAACAGGAAAGGGTTTAAAGGATATTTGCTGTGCATAGCTTGAACCTCATAACTGAGCTCCAAGTTTGAGCCTTATAATTGAGAGTCTAATGAGCTACCACTGCGCTTTGACCATTTAGATATTCCAGACTTTAGTGTTTCTGAAACAGTCATGACATGATTATTCAATTTTTTCCTATAAGAAGCATAATCAATCAGCATCATCTAAAAGAAAAAAAATCTGATAAAAGGACTGTCAGACCATAGGAAACGTTATTTTTTCTTATATAGGGGCACTGAAAACACTAAAGGATTAACATCTTCAATTTTTGACATGGCATGCCCCAATCATTACAAACAGTTTTAGGCTGGGATAGGATCAGGCTATATATTATTTACAAAATAACTCAAAATCATAATCTTTTATAAGAAAGCTATACACATTCAAAAGTTATATTGTCAAAACAATTTTAGCCTGTGCTTGAAATTTCCAATTATTTCATATAGGTACTTGGTAAAGACTCTGACCAGCTTGTGCATCTGCAAAGTCTCTGACCAGAGTCTTCACTAAGAGTAAAGTAGAAAGGTAAGGTCTTAACCTTTTGCTGTTTAATCCCGGCTTTTTACGTGCCTGTGATTTTATGATTGAGAAAACATTGTGAAAAAAGAAGAAATTGCTTCTGACAAGCAATTTCTTCTTTTTCCACACTTTTTTCTACCCTACAGTATGGTTATTTTTCAAATTAAATCCACTTTAAATTTTCGTCTGCAATACCTTTGAATTTGGACTGGTCCAAAATTTTGTATAACAGGAAAGGGTTAAAGTACTTGTACAACATCAGGTAACATAACATTAACAGTAGGTGGCTGTTCAATGTTTGCACCTTATGTTCGTTTTAAATTGTTGGAAATGAAACAGGCTCATTTGATTTAATTGAGCAAAATTTCATACTTGAAGCCTTAGCTTGGCTGGCAGAATAATGATTTTAGCATTCCAATGACAAAATGTGTTAAATTTTGATATTTACAGACATTGAAACATTTCCAGGTGTCAATGCAAAACTATTGTAAGTGCATGCCCATAAATTCAAAAACACTTGCAATAGTGTTGCACTAACCATCAATTTATAATTGCAGTTGTTTTATCACTATTTAAATGCAATAACTTAAGCAGATTAACTGATAATTTGACTCTCTTTTTGAGATACTTAACCTAAATCTACGAAGTATGCTCTTAATCTATTGTACATTGTAAATCTAATTTTTATCCTAATCTTAAATTGAAAATACAAGTAGTAAACTTTATAAAGCCATTGTTCTTTTCATGATGCTTTCTGTCCTTATTTAAAGGCTTACAAAGCATTATAAATCAACCAAATGTTATTCTCTAAATGCTTTCATTTTGTTAAATCTTTAAGCCAACAATTTAGATAAGAGATCTAAATCCAATCCTACTTACTCTCAATTCTATCTGATCTTCGTTTTCTTTAGATTTTAACGCTGTGTACTCTTTCTCTAATCTGTAATGAGAACATTGATATAATGAATTAGCTTTACTAAAAAGGCAGAGCTTAGGTACAGATGGGAGGAAGAGAAGGTGTTTTACCAACTTTGAATTTAAATAATATGTGACCAAGTAGGCAAAAACACATAGCATTTTTAGCGTTTTTATTATGTCTTAAATGTATATATGTTTATATATACATGTAAGACATAAAAAACGCTAAAAATGTCCTGTGGGCAAAAAGAGACTATCTGGAGAGTAAACAAAGTGTGTTTATTAAGCACCAATGCCCCGCAACTGCCATTTTTGGGGAACAGTGGCTTGATAAATGAATATTGAAATCCTAAATGTAAGTCTTTTAATTGTCTAAAACTGCTGCTTCATACCAATTTTCAAAATTTGAATCTCACCAACCAAAAGTTATACAGAAGAGTTTATATGTCACCAATAAGTGCCGTTCACTATATGACCTTGACCTTGAACATAGACCTTGACTTTGTTATGCATGTAAAAGTCTTGTCTCAAACAAATCACATGACTGTCAAATACCAAGGCTCTATGACTTAATAATCAAAAGTTATGGCAAAAGTTACAAAATTTTGCCTTGAAAAATCACCTTAACCTCAACATATGACCTTGAAGATGGTACCATTGGAAAGGTCTTGTCCAAAGCAATGACCACGTGAAATATGAAGGCTCTATCTCTGACCAATCAAATGGCCAATGTTCTAGTTTTATGTTCAAAAATAGAGACCTAGAACAAATGACCTTGACAAACAGCCTTGACTGTTATTCCCAGGATGGTCCTATCACAAGCAATGCACGTGTGAAATATCAAGGCTATAATTGTATCTCTAAACAAACCAAAGTTTTGGCCAATTTTCAAGTTTTAATTTTTTACAAAGATGACCTTGAAAAATGACTTTGAGCTGGTATCAACAGAAAGGTCTTGTGCCGAGCTATTATCATGTGAAACATAAAAGCGCTTTCACTTAAAATAAAAAAAATATGGCCAATGTCAGGGTTTTTTTTGACAAACATAGTAACATATAAATAATAGACAAACAGGCAGGCCAAAAACAATATACTGCCTAGCTTATCTTTATTTTTAACCTCTGCTGGATAAATTCTTTACTTTAAACATTTATAATATTTCCCATATGGTCCCTATTTGTGTAATGGGTCACATATTTCAATATTACATGTACAAAGCCAATATTGTGGTTATTCAATGGAAAGTGGTGATTCAAATGACTACCCACAACATAGGAGCTTCCTGTGAAATAAAGATTCTAAATAGGCAGATTTCAATAGTACTCTCGGACAGTACAAAACAGGTTACAAATTAACCCTTGTCATGCTGAATAAATTTTGGCTATAAATTTTCATCAAAATCAAAGGGCAAAAAGCACTGAAAGTACCAACTGTGGGTCAATTTTTATTTGAAAAACTAAATCTATGGACATTTCTGGTTTGAAAGTGAGAAACAGGTGGTGTAGACTAACATAAGACTGCACATATGTGCAGGCTGATGTTTGTCTACAGCTCCTGCCAAAGCAGAAGTATTCCGGGTTCAGCATGACAAGGGTAAAAGCTTCTGTGGGCGTATTTGACACCTTGTCATACAGCTAGTTTGAAAATTCACCACCCTTTCAACATAAAATACCTTGATCATAAAATCTATTTCAAAGTTGCTTGTTTTTCATACAACCTGTCATTAATGGCAATCATCGCCTATAAAATTGTCATCAAATTGGAAGTCATTTTGGTTTGCCCATTTTGAGGGGTCAACATTGGAACAATTTAAAAACCTATGAATACATGTATACAGGTACTTACAACAGTTTTTCATTGAAACATGGATTTCTCTTTAAATCAACAAATTTTGAATGTGTACAAACTATATTTCTATCCATACGACCAGCATTGCTATTATTCCTTGTCATATTTAATACAGAATATTTCTGCTTTCGCAGGAGTTAAGGACAAAGAACGGTCTGCACATATGTGCAGTCTGATGTTAGTCTGTACCACCAGAATTTCTTTTTGAAATCAGAAAAGTCTGAATATTTATACATGTTTTAAGAGGAAATATAACTGGCTCAAGTTTAGGGCATCCAGTGATTTCTGTACTTTAAAGCCTGGTCCCACTGCCAAATGGGCACAAAACATATGCTAATCAGACACGACGAAACAGTGAAATTTTCATCTGTTCTCATTCTCTTGATGAAAACTGATAATTAAATGTGGCAAAAAATTGCCAAACAGAATGGAAAATATCGGACATGTAAAGTATATAGCCGGGAAGTTGACTTGATGTTCATTGAAAGCCCTGCAGATAAGAGCGGAAGACAGCAAAGATGCGTGGATGAAATCACAATGGAAGGACGCTTGACACACAGAGTGTATGTAAATGATACGTACAGGATAAGAAACAGATACAAAGCGTCTTTTCAACGGATGCTAAGATTTTCAAATGTTTTACATCCCCAATCCATCCATAAGTAACTGTGCGGTGGGACAGGGTCTTTAAATGTGATGCAAATTTGACAGTATTTTATTCAGAATGACAGGGGTTAATATCATTTTTGAATCAATATGGTATTAAAATAATTATAGAAATCATGTAGATGACTATGGAAATGGATTTATGTTTTACAGTTATAAAAAAACGATCAAGATTATAGATAGTGCACTTTAAGCATAGAAATGCACTAAAGGCATAGGATAAACATGACAATCACTTAACCCTGGGCATGCTTAACCCACAATATTTCTTCTTTGGCAGAAGATATAGGCAAAGATTAGCCTTGACTTATGTGTGACAGAATTCTAAGCAGGTCATATTTGCCTGTGTTGGTTCTATACAATACAGTTTGGCTGTAACAATCAGAATGTAATAAATATGTATGGACATAAAACTTTACATGTTGCATACTTACTCTTCACGACTTTGAAATTTATGAGGAGTTTCATTATCGCATTCATCCCCGACATCCAAAAAATCCATTGGTTCCCGATTTAGCACAATATTTAATAACACTCACTAATAAATTGTCACTAAAACTGGTAACCATCTCCTCAGCCATGAAGAACCAAGTTAGTCAAGATGGTGGATTTAAGAAAAAAATCTTTTTTCACAAAATATGAAGCATATATTATTGTCTACTTCCTATCTAGGTATTCAAGTGATATTATCTACCTTTTGTTATTCTGTATGAATTTTTGTAACCTAATAGTCAGTCTCACTAGTAAACCATCTTCAAGTCTCAAATTATTTCACAAAATATCAACCAAGTAACTATCCAGTTTCACTCTTAAGTCTTGATGAATCCTTGATAAATGGCAAAACAACATACAGAATACTGACCTGCGTTGAGGATAAAATGGTTAAGAAAATGTTTACAAATGATGCCCTGCTTTGCACTTGTGCTTACTAGCAAACCAGGGTACCATTTATAAAACTTTGCAAACATACTGAACATAATGCTGATATGTAATCAGATACTCAACATTATACTTTTCTATTTAAAAGAGAACTACATTTAAGCCGCAGCTATTCTGTGCAATATGAGCAAAGGCCAATGCTGTGGACATGACTTTACTGGCTTACAGATGATAAATTTTAGATTAGTCAGTGACATGACATCTCATTACTTCAAAACCCCTGTACCTACAGATTGTAACAGTCTGCAGATACAAAGTTTTGAAATAAACATATGCTAAGAAACCATCTGTCACACAGAGAACAAGACTAATCCACATAATTTGAATTTCATCCTGTAAAGTAACATTCCAATGTTATTGATATTCATAAGGGCACAACAAAATGATGATGTCATGTACTGACGACCTTAAGGACCTAAAATGAAGAGCATTGCATGGGAGTGTATGCCAATGGGCTTGTTAAGTAGATAAAAGATTCAAGTATAAACAAGTTTAGTGACCTCAGAACCTCGGAATGACAGAACCTCAGAATGACGGTCGGAGATCATTACTATATCCCTTTGCAGAAAATGGCGGGGGAATACAAGGACATGCCTACAGGTGGAACGCTCAGCTGCAAGTCCTGGATATTGTAAAATTTTTACGTCAGAAAACAGCATAACTCTTACAAAATTGCTATCAGTTATCCCCCCTTGATAGTGTGGGTAGCTCTTGTGATGGTGAACACACATGTCAAGTTTCATGAAGATATCAGAGGTATGACCAAGGTAAAAGTTTGTCACAATGTCAATGCAAACAACGCCAAGGTGATCATAAATTTTGGATTTCCACAGAAAACAGCCGAGCTAAAAAAGGGCATTATTCATACAGAAATGCATATGCAATATATTTATCACCCTTGATAGCACAGGTTACTCATTTGATAGAGAAAATATGTTTTAATTTTCTAAACAAATTCCTTTTAGTTATACCATAGATTTAACAGTATGTTGAAGATTTTGCACAACACCTTGATAACAATGATAACAACACTGATTATGATATCAAGGCTGTAGCATCTTGGTTTCCCTATAGTTAATGACCAAGTTAAAATTACAAAATATTTTTGTCAATTGTCTTTGAAAAGAACAAGAAATCAAGAGTATGTTAGCATTATACATGTACTCTCTTAGTCAGATGTCGGAAAATCCTCTAACTATCAAAAGAGTGTTTGCTTTTATCGACCATGCATTCAAAAAAAGAAATGATATTATAAATTCTGATGCTGCTTCTTAAGAAAATGTATATCCAATTACCTTCTGTTTGAAATGCCTTATAATAATATATACATGCATGTATGTTATTTGTATTATGTACTGTCTTGACCATAATCTATTTTAATTTGTATTGTAAATGCTCAAAGGCAACTTGCCGATTTACCATTAAAGTTTCTCACTAAAAGTCAAAATTACTAAAGCTTTTGAGTGACATGAACAACGATTTAAGATTTGCACCATAAAAGACTCGGAACATTAGCCTAACACTGTGCCTGCACAGTAAAAACTGGGCCTGCAATTTAAGAAAGCTACTAACTCTGAATTTCTAAAGTGAACAAGAGCCATGTTGGACATGGGCATAAGTCCCCTACCGGCTTTGTTTGTCTCAATGTTTTCCCATGCCAATTCTATCATGGATGTCAAAACCAGGTCTTGTTAAAGGGTTAAACAAGACTTACATGAGTTGTTGTCTCTGCTGTGCCCACTATACAATTCATGGAAGCAATAGACAGATGCAACAAATAGTATCAATAACAGTTACCTTGTCTGATCCAAGATGTTTTTCTTCCGTCTTGTTGGTAAGAAATGAGAACTTTCACTGGAGGTGATTAATACTGCTGCATCACCACCCTGACTAACATGGCTTATAATTTTTTTTACATTTTAAAACAGGTTTCATCAAGTTAGCTTGCTTAGTTATTAAATTATTGCAGGATCCATTTTTTGCCATATTTTCACTATTTCTGTTACCATAGCAACCGCACTTTTTGTCAAAGAACAAAGATAAAATGATGTGCATAATCTACACATTGCCATCTAGTCATATACCAAGTCTCATCAAATTAGCTTGCTTACTTATTAACTTATCGCAGGATCCAATATTTTTTGCCATATTTTCACTATTTCCGTAACCATAGCAACAACAATTTTAGTCTAAAAACAAAAATAAAATGATGTGCATAATCTACACATTGCCATATAGTCATATACCAAGTCTCATCAAACTAGCTTGCTTAGTTATTATCTTATCGCAGGATCCCATTTTTGGCCATATTTTCACTATTTCTGTAACCATAGCAACCTCAATTTAAGTCGAAAAACAAAAATAAAATGATGTGCATAATCTACACATTGCCATCTAGTCATATACCAACTTTCATCAAAAACGCTTGCTTAGTTATTAAGTTATCGCGGGATCAAGATTTGAGCGGACAGACGGACGGACGGACGGACAGACGGACGGACGGATGGACGGACAGACGGACGGACGGACAGACGGAGGGCAAACCTATAGTCCCCTCCGGTGTGAACACCGGTAGGGGACTAAAAAGCAATTGTTTTTTACAGACTATAATATGTATATATGGGATGCTATGTGTCTGCATTTTACATGTAACTTCTTGAAATTGTCGCACAAAAGCTTCTAACAATAGCTCAACACAAAACAAATGTAACTGCTTCTGCCTATGTGTCTATAAGCAGTTACAACTTTTTTGCGCTGAACCAAGAAATTTTCAGACAGGAATCAAACTCATACAGAAGCTTTACGCTAACCCCCCCCCCCCTTTCTGAATAATCCAAAAGCTAACAGTTCACACAAGGGGTGACATTAGGATCGTAAATCAATGAAACCCACACCAACCAAATCATTCAAATGAGTGAATTTCATGCCTAATAAGATCAAACCATAGATGGGTGGGTTTTTACAAATTCATTAAAATATTTCATCCTTTCACCTTTTACCCAGGATTGTTACTTTGTTGGTTTAAAGAATACACTATTGTTTACTCATTTTAAATGTCTGCAATTGTTTACCCTCAAATTTTGTAATAATCATTAATGGCATGAAAATTGTAAATTGCAGACTTACAACAGTTTAGCAAAGGTTTTATTTTGAGGCTAAATGGGTTAATTTAGCTAAAAATCACAATTTGATTATCCTATATTTAAATAAATCTTACATCAATATTTACATAGAAAAATTATTCACACCTATATGTCCTAGTTTAAGTTGACACCAATTTAATGAAATGTAAATTATTTTCTTTGCCTCTTAAAGGAAATTGAATGTCAAAGTAAATCTAAATTTGCTACAAAGCCTTCCGTGTTCTTACTTATTAAATTGTGACTTGTCACACAAAAAGGGACCATCTTGGAACTTTATAAATAAATAATTGAAAATGAGACTGACTCAAGTACAGGTCAACCTGAGGTCGCATTTCAAAAATTCTTTCATAGGAATGTAAATTGATAATTCTAGATTGAGAACAAGAGTGCCATCGTCACAAAATACGCCGCCACTTTTCTGCTGTTTCACGAAAATAATTGTAGACACTACTTATTTTGAAAGAACCAAATTGAAAATGACCAAGTTTCATTTAAATCAAGACAAAAAGTTTGGAGGAGTTGCCTTCACAAGGCTGCAATTTCAATAAGCCCCAGGCACTAAGTTTTAAGGGGGCATAATTCAGGGAAATAAATGAGCCATAAAATCCTTGATCCAGGTACATCTACAAATTATGGTGATGACATTGACCAAGTTTCATTTAAATAAAGACAAAAAAGAAAGGAGGAGTTGTGTTCAAAAGGCTGCAATTTCAATAAGCCCTAGCTACTAAGTTTTAAGGGATAAATTAATTAACTATAATAATCCTTACTTCATGCTCATCTACCAATTTCGGTTATAACATCCACCAAGTTTCATTTAGATCCAGCCAGAAACTTAGGAAGAGTTGCATTCACAAGGCTGCAATTTCAATAAGCCCCAGAGACTAAATTTTAAGGGGGCATAACTGAGGCAATAAGCCCCAGAGACTAAGTTTTTAAGGGGCATAACTCAGGCAAAAATCAACGAACCATAAAATCCTTCTTCATGCACATCTACCAATTGAGGTGATAACATTGACCAAGTTTCAAGGTGATCCTTCCAGAAACTTAGGAGGAGTTGCGTTGACAAGAAAAATGGACCCAGAGACTAAGTTTTTATAGGGCATAACTCAGGCAAAAATCAACAAACCATAAAATCCTTCCTTCATGCACATCTACCAATTGAGGTGATAACATTGACCAAGTTTCAAGAAGATCCAGCCAGAAACTTAGGAGGAGTTGCGTTGACAAGAAAAGTGGACCCAGAGACTAAGTTATCAAGGGGCATAACTCAGGCAAAAATCAACAAACCGTAAAATCCTTCCTTCATGCACATCTACCAATTGAGGCGATTACATTGACCAAGTTTCAAGAAGATCCAGCCAGAAACTTAGGAGGAGTTGCGTTGACAAGAAAAGTGGACCCAGAGACTAAGTGATCAAGGGGCATAACTCAGGCAAAAATCAACAAACCGTAAAATCCTTCCTTCATGCACATCTACCAATTGAGGTGATAACATTGACCAAGTTTCAAGAAGATCTAGCCAGAAGTTAAGGAGGAGTTGCATTGACAAGAAAAGTGGACGGACGTACGGACGGATGGACGGACGCATGGATGGACGGACAGATGGAGAAGATGACGCCAATATACATCCGCCTCCGGCGGCGTATAAAAATAAATCGAAGCATGAAAACTTTCACGTCAACCCTAGTCAGTCTGCGTACTCTGACTAGGATAGAGACTTAACCCACTACCCAGGTGGTCCCTTATCGCATGATGGGTCACAATTACTTACTAAATTAAGTATAACAATTTTTACCAATAAATGACGATTTCTCCAGTCAGAAAATGTTCATTGTAATGTTTATTTGTTGTATTTGCTGCAAGAATGTTATTCTTTATGCAAGACTAGTTGTAGTAGACTGACAGTTATGGGTTCATTCTAAATCTCTTCAAAATTGATTTTAACCCCTTGTCATGCTGAATTAATTTTGGCTAAAAATTCTCACCAAAATCAAAGGAAAAAAAGCACTGAAAGTACAAACTGTAGGTCAATTTTTATTTGAAAAACTAAATCTATTGACAATTCTGGTTTGAAAGTGAGAAACAGGTGGTGTAGACTAATACCAGACTGCACATATGTGCAGGCTGATGTTGGTCTATAACTACTGCCAAAGCAGGAATATTCTGGGTTCAGCATGACAAGGGTTAATATGTAGTTATTCCCCCATCCTACATTAAATTTGGTCATTTGGTTGAGGACAATATTCTCTTTATTTTAATAGTATGGCCAATTTTAATGAAACTTTACCTTAAGGATAAGAAATTATAAATTGTGCAATATGAAAATAGAAACACATTCATTTGATATTATAATTGACATTCCAAAGTTAATGCATCATATCGATGGCTCAGCGTGAAACAGTTGTAACTGCCTATAAACATAAGGCAGTTACAACTGTTTTGCGCTGGGCCATTGATATAAACTTGGTTGAATTACAACAATACCGGTATGATTTGTGTTATCCCCTTCCATTTTTTATATTCATTTTTTCTCCAAGTTTCAATTATCAGATTCATCAGTGTGTAAGTAAATTAATTTAATAGTATGGCCAATTTTAATGAAACTTTACCTTAAGGATAAGAAATTATAAATTGTGCAATATGAAAATAGAAACACATTCATTTGATATTATAATTGACATTCCAAAGTTAATGCATCATATCGATGGCTCAGCGTGAAACAGTTGTAACTGCCTATAAACATATAGGCAGTTATAACTGTTTTGCGCTGGGCCATCGATATAAACTTGAGTTGAATTACAACAATACCGGTATGATTTGTGTTATCCCTTCCGTCTTTTATATTCATTTTTTCTCCAAGTTTCAATAATCAGATTCATCAGTGTTTAAATAAATTAACAACCGATTAATTACAGATCAAATTCAGAATAGTGTGCAAGCAGTAATAAATTGTGTTTAACCCTTGTCCTACTGAATTCAAATTTGTTTTGACTGAATTAACAATTTTTGGGACATTTCAACTTAAGTCTAGCTCATTTAGTTCTGTCACAATTATTAAAGAGACGGCAGGAGGCTAGCTGAGAAGGATAAGATCAATGCATGTTTGTTCAGACTGATCCTGAACTGCTGGCCAAACATTTATACAAAACAGAAATGTGCTGTTAAATGCATGAAAAAGGTAAAACCATTTTCATATTCTTCAAATGAACATGCAAAATTAAGAATACTTCTAAATTTCAGTAACATATCAATTCATAATAAAGAACAATGAATTTTTACAAATATAAGTCACCCATGTAAGTCAGCCCACAAGACACAAATCAAAGCACTGAAAGTACTGATGGTGGACATTTCTGTTGGCATACTAGAGTGATTCTTCCATTTGTTGAGAAGAGAGAAATTTAACATGTAAAACTACGATAAAAGGAAAATGACCTGACCCAAGTTTACATCTTGCTTCAGATATACATTTCTCCACAGATACCTTCGATCGTCAATCAAAGACCTGTTATAACAAGGTTTCTATAACTTTCGGCATTATGTTGGGTGTAGTTTAAAGAGTGACTGTCTGATCCATTGGTTATAAAAGGAAAGAAATGACAATTATATGACCTAGGTTATTATTCTTATTTTGTAATGCCTCGAGATTGACTGTCGCGTGTTGAAAAGTAAAGTAAAACCCCTTTGCAAAAACCTCTATCGCACAACCTGAATGCTTCACTTTACCTGCTCGGGCTGTATCGGTATTCATGTGTATTCCGGTATTTCCATTAATTGGCCATTGTTTTATATAAGCCTGTGCGTAACATTTCAGACAATTTGAAATGTCAGTGAGGTGCAAACATGGGGCAGTTATCCAGTCCACAGAAACTTTGAGACCTTATCTATCTTCTTAACGCATAGTGAAGACTCTGGTCAGACTGTGTTGATGCACATGCTAATCAGAGTCTTAGCTTTGCGCATATTTGAAATTATTGGAAATCTCACTTGCAGGCTCATATACATAAGTAGTGTCAGGGGAGGTTACCATTCCAGTAATTCCATTTACCAAGTTTTCATGAGTGACCTCCCATAGACCATTGGGAAACAATAGGGCAAATTACTCACTCTGCCTGAAAAGTGGTTCTATGCAAGCAAAACGTTAACCCGATCTCAGAATTGCATATGATTTTGCACTTACAAGACGTCTGAGGTTTCAACAGGTTATGTGCAATCCTTGTTTCACTCCATTTCTAAAATGCATAGTTGTCAGATGGATACAGTTCTTGAAAAAGAGTAAATTGAATCTTAGTGAGCACTACTGTTTTGAAAACCTATTAAGATTGTTCTTACGCCTTATTAACACTAGTGAACGTAAATGTCCACCAAAAATACCCTATTTATATAGTAGTGCACAGGGCCTGTAGTTATATAACTTTGGGCCCTGAAAAAGAAGCATTAAAGTAGCTCTAAGATATAGTCACATTTTACCCAGATCCCGTCACAGTACAAACTACATGTCAAGGTGTCTAAATAGGACGTTTAAAATAATTGCCGACTGTACCAGGGCAGACATATTGATCTAGTCTGCCAATTCCAATAACGCTACATGCTTTACTGGAATTGATCTGTTATTCTATAACCTTCAATCAAAAAACAAAGAACTACAAGAATTTTTTAACCTATTTTCTTCTTTAATTTCATTTCTTTCTCATATAATAAAATGATTTAAGGTTCAAGAGTATTTTATTTCCACCTACTTTCTAAATCTTTCAAGATGTTAGCATACAAACTACAGAGAAAAGAAATTGAATTTAACCACTGCTACACACTTTCAAAATAGGGTGGGCTCAGATCATAAAGCATCCTGCCCAAATACATTACGCCTTAGTTTGCAGGTTTGAACCACCAAGAATTTAATTACAAGTCAATAGTCATAAAAGTTCCAACTTGATTTAGACAAAAGCTTACCAAGGGGATTAAAAAGTGATTGATTGATGAATTTGGCTTTAACAGTTTTCAACATTATAGAGTAACCTGGTGCTCCTACCCATGGCTTAATTCCTTTTGGTTCCCACACCATTATAATCGAAACATTTCATCCACTTTTGTAACCAATCACATTTTGGGGTACTGGTTTTTATTCACCCATTCGTGAGAGACAAAAGACACAGTCACAATCACTTAAGCCTACTTTACATTTTCCGCCGTATGATATCACAGCCTGCAATTTCTTGTAGGATATTTTTGACATTGTACGATTTTATTTTCTATGGCATATGTGTTCACAAAATCGTGCGGTGTCAGCATGGGTTATCATAAAACTATATTGAGTATCATTGAGGTGCGTACTGCGAACGCAAGGTGATCGTGCTTTCCCCGCGCAGAGACTGTGCAATTTGTCAGGTATTTACACTTATGTAAAGGTAAAGGTAGCCATGGCCATGGGATGTCCATGCGGCAATCATGCGGTGCCTCTACAACGAATTTACTGGCTACGGTCTCCGTGCAGTCTTGCAATTTTTAAAAACTTGTATAACTATTTTTTAAACAAAATCGCAAGGGTCCACAGCACCCGTAAAGCCGTGTGGTGATCCCACGGACACCGTGTGCCGCCGCACAGGCACAGCACCATTTTTTGGTTAAGGCGAGTTACGGGCGCTGTATGGGCTCCGTAGCCAAGAGTAAACAAGGCTTTAAAGTCAAAGATATGATGAAAGTTGTCAGAGCTGAGATTAAATGAAATCACAACCCAGGATTGACAGCCTTTCCTGTTACTCATACTAACAAAGCTTAACCAGACTTGGCTCCATCAAAAGGTGAAGCAGGTTGATTCAAAACTTGCCAAAGACTGTTAACTTAACCAAACTTTGATACTGGCTGATGATGGTTGTTAACCCTTAATTGTCGTGCTGAATAAATTTTGGCTCAAAATTTCCATCAAAATCAAAGGGCAAAAAGCACTGAAAGTCTCAACTGTAGGTCAATTTTTATTTGAAAAAAACTCAATCTATTGAAATTTCTGGTTTGAAAGTGAGAAACAGGTGGTGTAGACTAACATCAGACTGCACATATGTGCAGACTGATGTTTGTCTATATATCTTGCGCTGCAGACTGATGTTTGTCTTTATCTCTTGCAAAAGCAGGAAAATTCCGGGTTCAGCATGAAAAGGGTTAACTTTCATAGTTCTCCATCCACCCAGTCGGGGATCTAGTGGATCAACAAAGAAGGGTTTATCCTAGGGTAACTAATTCTAAAATTTTTAGTCCTAATAAATTCAGATTTAAGTACTTTAAAGGCAAACAAACTTGACACAATCTTGACCATAACTTGACAGTCAAATTTAGCCAATACACTTCAAATGATAACTGATTTCCGCTTTTAATAATGGCAAACATCTTCCTCACAAAATTAATCCTTGTGTTGCTGTTACAGAATGTTCCATAGCAGCTTAATGGCAGGAAGTATATTGAGTAAGATCAGTCTGCACATATGTGCAGTCTGATCTTAGTTTAAACCACCTGAAATTTCTCTAGCCAAGAATATTTTAAAAATATCATTTTAAAAGTATGCTGTCTTGCAATCAGTTTATCCAGTGTTTAAACGCAATGAATAAAATGCAATATAGCTAAGTTTTTTTTCAAACAGCATGACAAGGGAACTTTTAATCTGATTCTAGGATGTTACTTTGTCAAAAGAGCATTGTGTGTGATATTTCCAACAATTTGACACATGTCTTAACAACTCAAACATTCATCAGGCTATGCAGCCACAAATATGAATATATCTGTCTACAAAGCGCAAAGTAAAGAAAGACTCTGATCTGACTGTGCAGATGCACAGGCTGGCTAGAGTATTTGCTTAGTTCACATTTGATATTGTTGGAAATGTCACCTAAAGTCCCAAATATTTCTAATGATTGATTGAAGTAAAGTCCAACCGTGGTATTCGAAAACGCGGGAAAATGTGGTATAGTCAGGAGTAGGGGTTGACTGAACTGAATGTTAACAAGCGTGAGATAATGGTACTTGGTTACAAATGTTATGACCTGTACACTGATAGAGTTAAGAAACTCAACACGCAAAACACGTTTTTCCCTATCGATATCCAATGCTTTTTGTCGTTTAAATTTTAGTTTCTTCGTGGTGAAGTCGGTTTCGTAAGCACGTTACTTTTACGCTATGAAACAGGACGTTTACCAATGTCCTTCAAAGGATAGTAAAAATGCCAGTAGTTTTGCGTTTCTTTGAGTCTTTCAGTATGGTCATAGACCCTGACAGCAAAAATTTCGTTGGTCCCAATTTATCAATATTAACTTGTCGAATGTCTGTTTATAAACATTCAGATTCCGTGGTTTACCTATAGTATTTTATGCTTGTTTAAAACAACCTTTCAGCCATATCATGGCAAAGTTCATGAATCTTCACTTGCATACTAGGTATCATCAATGCTGTTTGTTTGTTTGTATGGGATTTTGCCCTGCTTTCAACATTATTTCAGTCATATTGCAGTGGCTGGAGCACCTAACAATGGATCCCTGGTATTTCTCACACCACATCACATCCTTTCCTAGCCTCCAGCTGCTATCCCACATAGGTCTATGATTATCAACCCATTGGTGGTAAACAAATAGTTGGAAAGGATGAGTGCCGCCGTCGGGGATTGAACCCGGATCATCAATACTGACTAGGCTTTGGCTTTGAAATTTTATGCCTTACCTAAGAACATACACATGAGGCCTGAGTCTGGCAGCTGGGATTAAACCATGGCAAAGACGTAAGATTTCTCTCAGTCTAACACTATAGCCACTGAGCTACATAGAAAATTTCAGTAACACTTCACTGACAAGGAAAACTAGTAATTTAACTATTTTGAACAATATTCAAGCAAGAATTGAGGATAATCACTTGGACATTTTAACCCTTTTCTTGCTGAACCCGGAATATTCCTGCTTTGGCAGGAGCTATAGACCAACATCAGCCTGCACATATGTGCAGCCTGATGTTAGTCTACACCACCTGTTTCTCACTTTCAAACAAAAATAGTCAATAGATTTAGTTTTTCAGATAAAAATTACCCTACAGTTGGAACTTTCAGTGCTTTTTGCCCTTTGATTTTGAGGCAATTTTTTAGCCAAAATTTATTCAGCATGACAAGGGTTAAAGTCCTCTTGTATAGTACATGATATCCTACTCAAAATATGTATAAATTGATCACGATACAAAAATATTCATCTAGAAAAATGATCCTTAACAAATTTTGAGTAGTATATATAGTTATAAGCCTTATAATGTCAAGCAAATAGATCCAATTAAGGATCCAGTTTTTCGTATAAAATGATAGCTGACACCTGGCCTAAAGGTGTGCCATGTACAGAAACAGGTACATTAATTACATTGACCCAGCTGAATTTACATGTTGACCCCTTTGATTAAAGAGAAGTTTAAATAAGATCAACTCTATATAATATTCACTATGTCACACTGTCTAAAATTTACTATGTTACAATAAAAAATCTATTATCAAAAACATCTGAATATGCAATAAGCCCATTTTTGAAAGACTGTAACAATTGTATCTATATTAAGATTTGACCATACGATAAATAATTTATACAGCATCCAAGTATAGCAAAGAGTTGACCATTAAGTAAATGACCTTGAGGCCATGTTATTTTTTTGCAGTGATGTGGTCATCTAATTCACAAACTACTTTTGATACAAAGAAAAAATTGGAATTTTTAACTTCTGTTTCTTTATCAGTAATAATATAAACAAGAGAACCATGATGGTCCTATATCGCTCACCTTCGTATCTTTGTCTCATTTAATAAGCAAATTTCAAGCAAAGGTCATAATTTTTTTTCTGTGATATGGCACAGATCCTCCCCATTTTCAATAGGGTTCATCCTTTCGACCTGACAATCATTCTGACCAAGTTCCATGAAGATTGGACCATATTTGTAGCCTCTAGAGTGAAAACAAGAAATTTGTCATTAAGGCCCCTTTTCCAGTGACATAGCACAGATCCTTCCCATTTTCAATAGGGTTCATCCTTTTGACCTGACCAACATTCTGACAAAGTTTCATGAAGATTGGACAGTATTTGTGGCCTCCAGAGAGTAAACAAGAAAATTGTCATTAAGGCCCCTTTTCCTGTGATATGGCATGGATCCTTCCCATTTTCACAAGAGATCGCCCTTGTGACCTGACAAACATTCTGTCCAAGTTTCATGAAGATTGGGCCATATTTGTGGCCTCTAGAATGAAAACAAGAAAATTTTCATTAGGGCCCCTTTTCCCGTGATATGCAATGGATCCTTCCCATTTTCAATAGGGTTTATCCTTGTGACCTGACAAACATTCTGACCAAGTTTCATGAAGATTGGACAATATTTGTGGCCTCTAGAGTGTAAACAAGAAAATGGTCATTAAGGCCCCTTTTCCCATGATATGGCATGGATCCTTCCCATTTTCAATAGGGTACATCCTTTTGACCTGACAAACATTCTGACCAAGTTTCATGAAGTTTAGACAATATTTGTGGCCGCTAAAGTGTAAACAAGAAATTGTCATTAAGGCCCCCTTTCCTGTGATATGGCATGGATCCTTCCCATTTTCAATAGGGTACATCCTTTTGACCTGACAAACATTCTGACCAAGTTTCATGAAGATTGGACCATATTTGTGGCCTCTAGAGTGTAAACAAGAAAATTGTCTTTAAGGCCCCTTTTCCTGTGATATGGAATGGATCCTTCCCATTTTCAATAGGGATCATCCTTGCGACCTGACAATCATTCTGACCAAGTTTCATGAAGATTGGACCATATTTGTGGCCTCTAGAGTGTAAACAAGAAAATTGTCTTTAAGGCCCCTTTTCCAGTGATATGGCATGGTTCTTTTCCATTTTCAATAGGGTTCATCCTTGTGACCTGACCAACATTCTGACCAAGTTTCATGAAGATTGGACCATATTTGTGGCCTCTAGAGTGTAAACACTTAAATTGTTGACGGAGGACGACGGACATTCAACGATCACAAAAGCTCACCTTGAGCACCATGTGCTCAGGTGAGCTAATAACAGCCTGTGTGTGACATTTCCAATAATTTCACATGGGTGCAATGTTAAGACTCAGATCAGTCTGTGCGGGCCTGCACAGTCTGATCAGAGTGTTAACTATGCGCTCAATAGATGGCTAGGGACCTAAAATTACTATTCACAACCCAAAATTAATTTTAAGGCACTGAGTGAGTGTCCAGGCAACTCAACATCTTTCCATCACACACATATGAAATTGTTGGAAATGTCACGCACAGGCTCATAATTCTTTTGCAGATTGAAGGAATATTACCGTGTGAGTGCATCAATAAGTAATCTATGTGCTATTGTACAAATGCCAGTACTTGATTTTGTCACTTCCATATTCAACTTGTGACTTAGGCTCTAGTACAGCCAGCTTGAGTAACTTGTATATATATATATATATATACATAGTTAAAAGGCAAGATGGCCCACTTTTGAAATTAGTGTCATTTTCGGGAGATAAATATGAAATTACTGACATATTTCATGCATGACAAGATAAGATAGATTGAATAGGTGTATCACAATATTTGTCCAAAACACTTCTTTTTGTCATACTGTACCATAGATGATAGCCCACCTGTAGTAAAACTTTTAACTTTAAACTGAAATCCTTTTCACGATTTTTGTTTCTTTTAATACTCATGAAAATTCCAAGCTGATCGTACTCTTTTGAATTAGTACCAACAATATTGGGTCTATGGCAGTGTTTTTTTTAATTTTTGTTGTGGGTATTTATAAATTAGTTTCCATTAAACAGGATATAGAAGAAAGATAGCAAGAGCTTTCGGAGAACAGCAAAGCTCGACTATTCCTAGTGCTGGATAGTAACAGCAAATCACTATAGTAATACACATTGAAAATCTTTGTCTAAACTAAAAGGATGATATGACGGTCAAAAAAGCTTCAAGTTTCCAAGCAACAAAGCTTAGGTAGAAACAGAGATATAACTGATAAATAACAGTTGCAATTGACCAAGAATTTATAAATCCAAACAGGGTTAAAATTCCCCTACATAATATATCAGAGAAATGAATCTTTTTCTCGAGGCTGATATTATGGTTCCAGATGTATGTGCACAGTTTCAAAGCAACAGTTGTAGAAACAGAAAAATCACAGATATACATCTTGTAAAAATTTAACCAAAATTTCTATGTTTGAAAGGGGCAAAAATTCCACAAATTCAATATCAGAGTAATGAAGTTTTTATTGTCTAGAGGCTGATATTATGGTCACGGAAGTATTTGCACTGTTAAATAAGTTTCAAAGCAATATAGGTTTAGTCTAAGAAACAGAGATTTGAACACTTGCACATGAAAATTTAACCAAAGCATTGTGTTGAAGCCGCCGCCATGCCAAGCTGACGCATGGATGACCAGAATAGCCCCCTATTCTATGAATAGTCGAGCTAAAAATTCAGACTCTTGACCTGCATCGCCTCTCTAATCCAACCAATCATGGGCAATACAAGTTTTCATGGTTTTTGGCCATGAAACATCAATAGATTGAAAGATGATAAAAAATCCATAAAAATTATACAGTCATATATCTACAACACTTTTCCCAGGGCAATAAGATACAAGATAATTATTATACCCCCCTGTTTGAGAAATAATTGTTAACCCTTGTCATACTGAACCCAGATTATTTCTACTTTAGCAACAGGTATAGACAAAGATCAGCCTGCACATGCATGCAGCCTGATTTTAGTCTTTACCAACTGATCTTAAAATCACATTTGAAAAATAAATTGCTGACCCTCAATAAATGCATCCATTGATATCATTTTTATCTTTTATATTAATTCTATTTTTATTCAGCATGACAGGGGTTAAATACTCATTAGAATTCTTTCATTTTTTGCAATATTGTAGAGAATTAAAATTACCAAATAACAAAAAACTATAAAGTATCCACTTAATTGTACAACTTGATCAGTTTCTTTTGAAAGTAAATTTCTACTAAAGTTTGCAGCAATCTTAGAATATACCAAGGTAGTATAAAATACCAAGGTAGTATAACATTCTATTTAATCTGTTAAATGCAAAATAAATAGTTTTGCCTTCAGCAAATTAATGTTCATAATAAAATTCAGAGTAGAACTAATTAAAGTCAAATGACTGATTTAATCAGATTTTGTCAAAATTTCATTTCCCTTTCTACATATTGCAAAGCCAATTTTAAGGCTGTGATTTAACATTTAGAAGATGAAGGACTTATGGGTAAAAGGACAACAGTTGAAATGTAATTCTATCAAATGATACAAATTATAGTTGTGTATGTTTACAGAAACATTGGAAATCAATCAATCTTTTGTTTTCTGCTTTTTTAACTCTTGTCATGCTGAATAAGAAACAAGTTTGCATTGATATCAAAATGCTGCATGTTATGAATGCCCTAATTTTGTGAGTATTTCTTTTGAAATTACTATTTTGAAACTTTTGCTAGTCTATACCACCTGATTTTCCTCTTTAAGGAGGAAAATCAGGTAGTATAGACTAAGAAGAGACTGCACATATGTGCAGACCAGCCCAATTAGCTAAGTTGGGGGAGCACCAGACTTCAAAGCCATTGAAATTCGACCGCATGGGTTTGATCCCCGGGCTGGTACACCAACAAAACTAATTGTCTTTCGGATGATATGTTAAACCGAGGCCCCATGAGACGGTGCTTTACACCGAGCACATTAAAGAACCATGGTGGGTCTCAGCAGTTAAGTTTCGTCATGTATCCTTGCACTAACCCTCTGGGGGCGTCGCTCATATGGGAATGTGCTACGGTAGCGACGATTATAATTAAACGGAAATACACACGCACATTTGTGCAGGCTGATATTTGTCTTTACCTCCTGCCAAAGCAGTAATATGCTGGGTTCAGTCAGACAAGGGTTAAACGTCTGTCTCACTGTTGCATGCATAAATTGAGGTTTGCCAGTTACACAAGTTGAAGGTCCAAAATCTAAATGAAGGAGAACATTGATTTTTACAATGTTTATGAATTCTTTATGTTTGTTTGTTTCAACAATCTCGCAGTTATATCGCCGCGGCCGGAGCTCCTAACAATAGATTCCTTGTATTTCTTTCACCTGTACTTCCATTACACCCTTTCCTAGCCTCCGACTGCTATCTAACATGGGTTTACATTTTTCTACCTATTGGTGAGAGACAAACGTCAGAAAGGATATTTGCCGCCATGGAGGATCGAACCCACGAGAATTCTTTTTGTACTCACAGGTTGATCTAATTCTGCACTGTACAATGGACAAAAGATTAAACATTCTCGATTCAGAAAATTAGTAAAGCGTGAAAAGTTTCAACCCTAGTCAGTCTGCGCAATCCGAAAAGACTGACAAACGGCTACACTTTGCATACTTGCCAGATGGTCCCTTTTCATGTGACAAGTCACATATAAGAGCACCACCTGCAAGTACCAGTGCTTGGCTATTTGGTGCTGGAAAGTGAATAAAAATCTAACTTTAAATGTGCCCATAATTTGGATAAATACATCTAGATGAACCCCTTGATATTATATGTTGCTCTTTTGATAGTGAATATGTAAGCCAAGTTCCATGTGAATGTCTTTAGTACCAGAGATATCACAAAATATTTAAAGTTTTCACACAATAACAACAAAACTAATGACATAATGGCTAAATAAGCAAAAGCTTAGGTTTTCTCTGAATAACAGCTGAGCTAAAAACTTGGCTGTATGCAAATTATGCATTTTTCTGAAACTTTAACATCTCTCCAGATTCATGTTATATTATTGTATGGTAAAGGGTAAAACAAATACTGGTGCAGCTGCAGAAACACAATATTCTTTCTAAGGATAAAATCTTCAATATTGATCAACTGCAGTATTGATGTGAGATAGTAGACTAAAGCTAGTCGAAAATCTTTATTTCTCAATGAAAAACCAATGTTGTGAGAACTCATTTGAATCGTCTTAACAAGACGATTCAAATGAGTACCAACAACATAAGGGTTATGCTATTATGATAAAAAATCTTCAATCTAAAATTTGTGTAGCTCTAATGAACTAACAAAACTAGCTAAAACACCACCAGACACAATAAATCCACATACAACCATCCACACGACTTTACTATAACACATCGGATACCTAATAAGGTAGAGTTTAATTTGATTCACAAAAGATGTAAATATTCCACCTTTCACACAGCTCACTTGAAACTGAAACCTCAATGACCTTAGCTATCTTTTGGTGATGGAGAGTAAACAAAGGGAGGTCACTCTCCCTGTCTCAGCAGGCAGCCATTTCAATTAAATGCTATTAAAAAGGACCTATTTTACTGAGTAGAGACCAGTGGTCATCATTACAAAACAATTTCCTTAATTATCAAAATTGGTATAATATGTACCATCCACCATATTTAAGTTCATTACACAAATGAATTGTTATTTTTTTAGACAATTAAACTAGTATAGCTAAAACTTTTCTTTCAATCAATAAGAAAAAAAGCAGACAGAAAAGACTAAGATCAGACTGCACATCTGTGCAGTCTAATCTTAGTTAATTTCTTTCTGCCAGGCATAGCTTTGCATACAGCAGAAAAATAGATTGTGCCAATGTCATGAGAAGTGTCAAAGGGTTTAGAACAGAAAACAATTTCTCTTTCACCTGTGCAGTTAAAAGCTTGTAACTACCAGCAACTGATAAGCATCAGTCTGTATTTCAATGCACTTTCCCTGCATCAAAATTTAATAGCAATCTCATGGTATTTTAGCTATAATCCATCGCTGAATGAACAATATATTTTTAATGTAAAGATAACACAATTTTCTGATTAAAAATATTCCTCATCTAAATTTTGTCATTTTCTGAAAGTAGAATTCATAGTAGGATGTATAGTTTTTTTTTTTTTTTACTAAACATCTACATGTGCAGACTGAATCTTGTATCAGATCTAAAGCCACTTTCAACAGAATTTCAGTTACATTTCTGTAGCTGGTTCACTATTTCATGACTTCCTATTTTAGTGCTCAGTGTAGAAACACTTTCTGAGTCAGCAGCAGCAACAGATTCAGTCACATCAGGGTGGTAGACCATAATGCATGTCTATTGTGTCACAATTACTTTTTTATTCATCTGTCTGGTGAAAGTATGTTGGCCCGCCAATTTGGGCTTGAACTTATAGTCTGTGGGCCAGGAGGGGTCACCATGCATCCCCGTAGGGCTCTCTGAGAGTGGTATGAAAATGTTCATCAGGGCCCAAGGTTATTAAAGATTTCTCAGGCTCAACCGAGAATTTCTCAAATTTCAATTTCAGATTAAAGCCCTAATTCTGTTTTAATGCTCATTTTAAGGTATTCACATAGAAGATAATATTAATAAGTTGTTATAAATAACAACTTATTAATATTATCTTTTATTGTCATACATTTATCTAAATTTGAAATTTGAGAAAATTCTCGGTTGAGCCTGAGAAAACTTTTTTAAAACCTCAGGCCCTGACATCCCTAAGTGAGAATCAAGATGTTAAAGAGAGAAGGGTTACAACTCGAATGATCTTTGCATCGCTGTTATTCAAAATTCTCAAAACTACAGCTTAAATCAAGCTGTAGTTACGTGGTTTTAAAATTACAAAGACGAGTGTCTTCTCAAGGCTATCACATGTCTGATCAATAATCTATAATTAAATCATTTCAAACAGATCACCTTGTTTCATCTTTACACACTTTAAATACTTCTTGTAAAATAGGTCTAACAGGTTAACATGTTTAGTTGAATTTAATCACTACTAAAATATCAGGATTTAATGATCACAGAGAACACCGAATCCCTCTATTATATACAAAATATTTGTCCTCAAAATATCTAATTAAGGTAACACAGTCATTAGGAAACTAGAACTGAAAGGACAGATTTACTAGCACACCCTTGTATATTTATATGTAACTTTCAATACAGAATTTTTGGCAAATATGGGCCTTTCACTACATTAAGTAGATACCTACCCCGTTAAGGTAGTAGACCCGAATAATTCAACAACATTTCGGAACTATTATGATATTTCTCAATGTTAACCAAGGTTTCCTAATGAAAATCATTAGGAAAACTCAGTTAACAGTGTTAAAGGTCATTACTTCCAAAACGTTGCAGAACTATTACGGGTCCACTACCTTTACAGATGACAATATTTTAGACTGATTCAAGCAACTATTAGTTGATTAAGTCTTACAAATCTTTATCTTTTGGTAAAAATGCATTTTTTTTTTTGATACTCCACAAGGTTTTCAAAGGCATCAAATAGTGAAATTGTATGGGAATGCCAGTTTTAAGACTGAAGAATACAAGACATATTGGAAATAGTTGTTCCTTCTTATTAGCATTTCTTTGTTGAAAAAAATTGAGTAACCATTTTTTATTACACTTATCATATATACATAAACAAATAAAGGGGCTATAGTTTTATCTTAGAAGTCAATCTAACTAATGAAATATTAATAGTGTGGGAAATCTTTATAAAAGTTTTGGCAACACCTTTTTTCTTTAAATCCAAGTGCATGTATATCATAAATTTGAAATATAATTAGGAAGTACTACTTTTTTTTAAAATTTCTTTTAGAATGTAATGCTGATCATAAATTCATTTGAAAAGTTGTAACACTAGGAGAATTTTTTGAGGTAATATCATGGCTAATTTCTTAATTAAGTTTCTGTTATCAATAGAATGACAAAATCAAAGATCAAATTAAAGGCCTTTTTTCTCAGATATATTTCATTTATTCAACCCTTACTACCCAAGGTTATATGTGCAAAATGAAATAAAGATCAACCTTAAGTAATTGAAAATTTTATTGAAATACAGGTATATTAACATGATCAAACCAGGCTCATTAAGGTAGTGGACCCAGAAAAGTTCTGCAATGTTAATGAACTTTAACAATGTTAACCAAGTTTTCCTAATGATTTTCACTAGGAAAACCTCTGTCAACACTGTTTAAGTTCATAAACTCAGAAACCTTACTGAACTAGTAAGGGTCCACTACCTTAATGTACACTTATAGGGGCTTAACATGAGCAGCATTTCCTCTATTGACAAGCAAACTACAAATTTTGGTTGTCTGTCAATGATTCTTATCTTAATAAACCTCCTTGTATTGCTGAATAAAAACCTTTGAAAATTCGTAGCAAAATGAAAGTCCAGAAAGCACCTGATGTACAAATTGTGAGTCAAGTAGTACAGACTAAGATAAGACTGCACAAAATGTGCAGCCTGATCATTGTCTAATCCTCCTTCCAAAACAGGCTTATCCATGTTTTCAGCATGAGAAGGGTTGACAATTTAAACTCTTTCAGAATACAACATAACCAAAATATTGAAAGAAAAGGTTGAAATTCAACTAGAATTAAATGCGGATGAGTTTGTAATGAAAGAACTTGGGGTGACCAGTTGAGTGTAAACAAATAAATTGACCATTGTTGACTGGGTAACCTATACTTAGGACAATTTAATAAAATGGATGGACACTTGTCTTTATCATCCTGGGTCACCAAGGCTTGATAATGGACCCGAGTTTTGAATACATGATTCAAGTGTTTATATAGAGGATAAATGTTTGTTTCAGTGTAAGATCGATTTATATTTCATTGAGTGAACAGCAAAAGCTATATTTTCACGAGTGGCAGAGCCACGAGTGAAAATAAAGCTTTTGTTGTTCACGCAATGAAATATTAATCGATCTTACTCAAAAAACAAACGATTATTCTATTTCTTTAATGCAAAAATGAGACAAAATGTGAAATTCCTAGATCATATTTTCGTAAAGCACGTCATTTTGCACGTGATTGCCATGCAACGTTCATTGTGACGTCACTTATTTCGCCCCGCATAGATGACGTTAGATAGGGTGAAATGCACAAAAGCAGGGTATAAGTTTTTGGTAATTTCACTGCTTTTGCGGTGAGATTATCAAGTGATAATCTATCGATATTTCTCGATAAACCACCAAAAAGCGTTAAAGAATATCAGAGTAAAACTGATTTTTCTGAAAAGAAACAAAGAAAGCAATACAAACATAAAATACAACAGAAATGAAACTTACAAGAAGCCTTATTTGTTCCAAGGATGTAAACCATTTTAACCCTTTCCTGTTTTACAAAATTTTGGACCTGTCCAAATTCAAAGATTTTTGCAGATGAAAATTGAAAGTGGATTTAAATTGTAAAATAACTATTCAGTAGTGTAGAAAATAGTGTGGAAAAAGAAGTCAGAAAGAATTTCTTCTTTTTTCACAATGTTTTCTCAATCATAAAATCACAGGCACGGAAAAAGCAGGGATTAAACAGCAAAGGGTTAAGCAGTTGGTAATAAGTTGGGCGCCCAATACAGGGTCAACTTTTAAACTTTCACCAGATATTTGCATTTTAAAGTCATTGTGATATTTGGTATTTGCCAAAGGCGGGATGATGACTATTATGCCAAAATGGAACAGCAGCTGGTGGCTTTGGAACAAATGTATTTCTTTTCAAAAAATGAACATGAATATCATAATAAAGTGAAATTGAAGCTAAGTTTTCACTTATGTCTTCAAAATTGGTCTGATGCATGGAATTCATGAATATCAAACTACAGAGTTTAAGCCTTATTCTGTTGAATTTAAATTTCATTATAAACACATGATTTTTTTTTCTTTACATTATTTTCAAGCAGTCCAACTTGAGGCTTTCCAATATTATTGCATAAAATGTACATTTTTGGGTCATTAAAAGCATACATTAACGGACAAAACCTGGGCGTTAACAAGAGAAAATGTGGATTAATCAGTAAATTCACTTGCAATAAACGCCCAGCTTTTTTTATTTAAATATCCACGATAAAGGCTTATACAATTTAATCAATTTCAATTATTCTTATATTTTTTCTGCAATATAAGTTTGTCCTAAAAGGATGCTTTATGCTTTTCTATTTAAAATACGACAATAAAAAGATCTAGAAGACTGTACGCATTGATTAGTAAAATGTGTGAAAGTTATTCATGTCCAACATTATCAAAGACCAAACATAAAGACGTTGCTTCACTCTCAGGTTTTAAACAATTTTTCGGGTCTCTGCAAATGTTAACGCCCTCAAAAACGTAAATTTACCCTATAATAATCAGGTAGAGAGCAGGTAGTCTAAGTTAAGATCAGACTTAACATCTGTGTATGCTGATCTTTGTCTTTGATATCTCAGAGGTACAGATGAGAGGGAGCAACTCCAGTCTAAAATCTTTATTTCTCAATGAAACCCTATGATGTGGGTACTCGTCTGAATTGTCTCATGGAGACAATTCCAATGAGTACCCACAATAAAGGGTTTAAGCAAGGACTGGTGAAATATTTGAATTTGAAATCCAAAATCCCCCTCTATCAGTAGCTCTGTGTCTGCTTTAACTTTGTCTACAGCAGGAAAATTGCCATAAACAGCAGGACAAGTGTTTAAAGGTGGTGACAGTTGCTATTAGTAAATGACCTGTAGGTATATAAACTATCACATTACCTTATTCGGTAAGCAGTGACAATCTAAGATGTGAAGATACATAATAATTGTCACCAACACACCTTTATTTGGAGGCAGATACCTGTACTTCATGTAAATCAAGTTTTAAGCAAAGTTTCATGTTCTCTTTTTCAGTCTACAGTTTGTACAAACAAAATCTAGAATATGGCTCTGCATTACAAGTCATTTCTATTCTTAAACTTATTCAAAACTCAAATTGCCCTATCAAAGCTTACTTTGCCTACAGGCATGGCAACTACATCACAGCCTTATTAGACTACATCATTGTTAGCCTATTTGTATGAGAAGACAACCTCAGTGATTCTTGACTCATGCAGCTGATTATAAATTGATGACTCCATGCAAACTAGAAAGCCATGAATGGCTTGAGTCGCTCCACAGGCTTGAAATTCTTGAAATAGCAAATCAAAGTTTTGAATAGATTTTTAGATATTGTGGGTTCTACTGATGTTGAAATGAATTTCAAAGTTTCCACTATATAACATATGGAGAAATGACCTCTACCCATTAAAGATATATTTTTCATCCAATGACATTAATTTTTCGCTGCATGATAAAGGTTCACTCAAGGATCATTCTAGTGAAATTTGGTTGATATCCATCTATTACATTCTGAGAAAATGATTTGCAAAGTTTCCACTATATAACATTTAGAGAAATGACCTCCGCCCATGAAATACATGTTTTTCATCCGATCACAATAATTTTTGGTAGACTGATAAAGGTTCACTCAAGGATCATTCCAGTGAAATTTGGTTGATACCATCAATTACATTCTGAGAAAATGATTTTCAAAGTTTCCACTATATAACATATAGAGAAATGACCTCCGCCCATGAAATACATATTTTTCATCCGATCACAATAATTTTAGCTGCATGATAAAGGTTCACTCAAGGATCATTCCAGTGAAATTTGGTTGATATCCATTTATTACATTCTGAGAAATTGATTTTCAAAGTTTCCACTATATAACATATAGAGAAATGACCTCTGCCCATGAAATACATATTTTACATCCAATCACAATAATTTTTGGTAGACTGATAAAGGTTCACTCAAGGATCATTCCAGTGAAATTTGGTTGATATCCATCAATTAGAATCTGAGAAAACTCACTTTTTACCATATTTGGAAAATAGCCACGCCCATTAAATCAATGATTTTCATTGGATCAAAATTTCTAGAACAACTTTGAAAGAGGGTCACCCAAGGATCATTCCTGTGAAGTTTGGTTGAAATTCATCCAGTAGTTTCTGAGGAGAAGATTTTTAAAGAAAAAGTTTACGACGGGAGGCACGCACGGATGGACGGACGGACGGACGAACGCATGATGGACATAACCCCATGACAATAGCCCCAGTGGCTTTCAGCCAGTGGAGCTAAAATCAGTTGCATATGTTCATAGGCAGTTACAACCGTTTGGCATCATCAAAGTGTATACAGACAAAGATGTATCAAGATGTAAATGAGAGCTACCTGCAGGGCTCATGTTTGGCCCTTAAACCGGGGTTTTGACTCCAAAAATCTCATTCTGACCCTAAAAGAAATCCTGCAGGGAGTCATTTTGACAAAAAAAAATAAACATGAGCCGTCAGAGACGGATTATGCTCCCCGAATAAGGCATTGTCACAAAAACTAAAGCCATGTTGGACATGGACATCCCCCCCCCCCCCAAGAAAGCTTGATAGTAAACTGAAGCCTAATAGATAAAAGATTCTTTTGTACTGTCAAAGATTTGCCTCCTATAAAATCTAAGTAATAAAAATAACAAAGGGCAATAACTCCAAAATAATGGTAGCAAGAGTTGTAGTTCAGGTGTATTGCACTTCTCCTCCATGAGATCTATCCACCCATAAAGATTCAAGTTGATAGCTACTATACTTTCGGAGATATGCTACAGACAAAATCTAAGTATAAAAAATAACAAAGGGCAATAACTCCAAAATTACCCAAGCAAGAGTTGCAGTTCTTGTGCATAGCACTTCTCCTCCATGAGATCTATCCACCCATAAAGTTTAAGTTGATAGCTGTTATACTTTAGGAGATATGCTCCAGACATAATCTAAGTATCAAAAATAACAAAGTATGAAAGCAAGAGTTGTAGTTCTTGTGCACTGCACTTCTCCTCCATAAGATCTATCCACCCATAAAGTTTCAAGTTGATAGCTATTATACTTGAGGAGATATGCTCTGTGGTCAGATTGCATGGTTTCAAATAAGGTGTTATCTTATACAGCTAACATAAAGGTAACAAACATTAAACCTCCTTTTTGCATGACATATTTTTAGACACAAATTTCAAATAGTTTATGGTAAAGGGCATCTGATTTGCTACTGAAATGTGAAATTTCATCAAATTCTGAGCATAAGACTAGGAGAAATGAAAGAATAACTGTATTTTACGTGCTAGCATAAAGGTAACAAACATTTAGCCCCCTTTTTCCATGATATATTTTTTTTTACGTTAATTTCAAATTGTTTATAGTAAAGGGCATCTGATTTGTTACTCAAATATGAAATTTCACTAAATTCTGACAGTTAGACTAGGAGAAACTTGGGAAAAACTGTTTTTTACCCTAAGTCCCCTTTTCCCGTGATGAGGCCTCAAATCCAAAAACCGTCACAGATGCATCAACACTATATCATAGGAAGTTTACATGGTAAGTTTCATTTGTTTTGGCCGTAGGGTTATGGAGAAATAGGTGGGGACGGACGGACGGACGGACGGAATAACTATTTTACATGCTTACGTAAAGGTACAAACATTAAGCCCTCTTTTTCCATATTTTTTTTTACGTTAATTTCAAATTGTTTATAGTAAAGGGCATCTGATTTGCTACTCAAATATGAAATTTCACTAAATTCTGACAGTTAGACTAGGAGAATTTGGAAAACTGGTTTTTACCCTAAGTCCCCTTCCGTGACGAGGCCTCAAATCCAAAAACCGTCACAGGTGCATCATCACTATATCATAGGGAGTTCATATAGTAAGTTTCATTTGATTTGGCCCAAGGGTTATGGAGAAATAGGTGGGGACGGACGGACGGAAGGACGGACTGATGGAATTACGGACGTACGGACGAAGCTGCGGCTATATGCTCTCCCTTCAGGGAGAATAAAAATCCAGTGGCGCAACCTATGCAATATAAAAGATTATATAGATCAATTGATTTTTTCATACTTTAATAAGAGTTCTATTTTAATGAAATAACATAAACAATAAAGTGTGCCCTTTCTTGACCCCTTCGAAACCAGTTTTGACCCAAGAATTTTATGGTCAATGACTCCCAAATTTAAAAAGCTAGCACAAGCCCCGGCTACCTCAATGTGTGAGTTTTCATAATAACAGCTACAAATCCATCCTTGACCTCCTTCAAATGATTTTGACAATATTAGTTACCGGGGGCCCGTTTTACTAAATTTCATACGAAAAAATTAACCCTTGTCATGCTGATTCCGGAATATTCCTGCCTGGGCTGGAGCTATAGACAAGCATCAGTCTGCACATATGTGCAGTCTGATGTTAGTCTACACCACCTGTTTCTCATTTTCAAACCAGAATTGTCGATAGATTTAGTTTTTCGAATAAAAAATGACCTACAGTTTGTACTTTCAGTACTTCTTGCCCTTTGATTTTGAGCACATTTTTAGCCAAAATTTATTCTACATGACAAGGGTTAACCGTAAGTCTAAATCACAAATCATACCTGCTGTTTTGATTCCTCATAAGATTCTGCCTTATAGTTTCTCAATGGAATTTTCTTTAGAAGATGATTCCAATGAGATGATGTATGGCAGAATTCCATATTTAGTTACCACTGTAGAAGCAACTTTTATTTTTGACTTACACAACAAATGATCATAAAATGTTTAGTAAAATAGACCCCTGAATAGGTAATTAAGATCTATATACAAATTTCTATGACTGTATGCTCTATATGGAGGGTTAAGGGACAAACTATTGTATGTGCCCATAAATATATAAGGACTTAGAAATAGTCTTGCGCTACTCCCTCTATGCTTTTTCATCTGTTTAAGAATATGACATTATGCAGGCCAGTAACTTGCTATGTTATGCATGTAGTTCTATAGTATTCCATAAATAATTCCCTGTAGACAAGAAGTAAATGAAAACCTCTGCAGCAAGGGCAGTGGAAATATGGATTTTCTCCATTTGCCCCTGGATAAGTAAGAGAGGATTTTTTACTTATCCATAATTAAGAAGAATTTTTCCACAAAATGTTACCATAAAAATTATGAAAAACATTGTTTTAATGAAGATAATGCTGGAACCCAGCATTTTTTAAACAAATCAATTTTTCTACCCTTTCATATAAAAAGGATATTTAACTAAAATTCTTTTTTTAGGTATACCCTTGCATTAACTTGTCCATAACCAGTTACCTAGAAAAAGAGCACCGCCTACGGGTGCCTATACTGGGCTTTAAGTGCTGGATGGTAAAAAACTAATGGATGGTGAAAAACTAAGTAGAAACAAGAGCTTCGCAGAGTGGCGCATATACGCCCGATGGGGCTTGTCAGTAACCTTGGCTTGTCAGTAACGTTAGCTTGGATGATGGCTAAAAATATTTCAAACAGACAGACAGACAACTGGTGCCATAACATAGTATGACCTTTTGAGTGTTAATTGAAAATGATTTTAAGCACAACTATATGCCAAATAGTTATTTTGCAAGTTTCAGTTCATTCCAATTCAAAGTGTGACGAGTTGCTCACAAAAGAAATATAGTGAATTTCAATCAATTCAAGGGCAGATAATACAAGAAAGACCCAAGCTCTTTGAATTTATGAAGTCTTATGCATAACCAAATATCAGGGTTACATTATGGCAAGATTCATTTCAATCCAATTAAATTTGTTGGAGTTGTGCACGCACACGCACAAAAAAATCTGTAAATTTAAACTATTTTGTGAAGTAAAGGGCAGATAAATCAGGAACTACTTTAAATATGAAAAAATATTTAGTCCTACGGACAAATAGACAACCTACAGAGTCATTATGGCAAGTTTCCTTTCATTCCCATTCAAAATGTAGGAGAAGATGAGCTGACAAGAAATTTTGTTTTTCATCAACTCAAGGGCAGATAACCCAAGATAACTCAAGAATGACTGGAGCATTTTGAATTGAAAAGTCTTATGCGAAACTACACATCAAAGAGAGCAATTGTGTGTAGTTACAGCTCATTCCCATCGATAGTTTGGGAGGAGTTGCGCACACAAAAATAGTGATTTTCGTTATATCCAAGGGCAGATAATTCAAGATTTCTCAGGAATGACTGGAGCCATTTGAATTTCAAAGGTCTTATGCACAACTAGACATCATGTGTGTAGTTACAGCTCATTCATGATAGTTTAGGAGGAGTTGCGCACACAAAAATAGTGATTTTCGTTATATCCAAGGGCAGATATCATAGACATCATAGGGAGTAATTGTGTGTAGTTTCAGCTCATTCCCATTGATAGTTAAAGAGGAGTTGTGCATTCAAAAAACAGTGATTTTAGTTATATTCAAGGGCAGATAATTCAAGATTTCTCAGGAATGACTGGAGCATTTGAATTTCAAAGGTCTTATGCACAACTAGACATCATAGGGAGTAATTGTGCCAAGTTTCAGCTCATTCCCATTGATAGTTTAGGAGGACTTGCGAACACAAAAAATTGCTAACGGACGGACGGACGACCCAGGCCATAACATAATACGACCCTTCGGGCGTATAAAAGGGCAAAGTTTGCAAAAAAAGCTTCTAAAGTTATCCTCCTTGATAAAAAAGGTTGCTCTTTTGTTGGTGAATATTTGTGCCCAGTTTCAAGTGAATGCCATCAGTAGAACCAGAGATATCACAAAAATGTCAAAGTTTTTGCATTTTTTTTCACAAGTTTGACCTTGGAAAATGCCCTTGACCTTGACTGATGACATTGAACTTGGAACTAACAGAAAATGCTTGTCTTAGGTAATCATCATGTGAAAGATGATTGCCCTATCACTAACCATTCAAAAGTTATCGTATAATGTCAAAGTTTTTGCATTTTTTTCTCTCACAGAGTTGACCTTGAAAAATGACCTTGACTGATGACCTTATACTTGGTACTTACAGAAAGTGCTTGTCCAGGCAATCATCATGTTAAATATGAAGACCCTATCACTTATCATTCAAAAGTTAACACAATATGTCAAAGTTTTTGCATTTTTTTTCCACAAGTTTAAAAGAAAAATGACCTTGACCTTGACTGATGACCTTGAACTTGGTACAAACAGAAAGTACTTGTCCAAGGCAATCATCCCCTGTCACTTACCATTCAAAAGTTTTCACAAAATGTCAAAGTTTTCGCACAACGATGATGACACCAAGGCTATAGCAATACCTCGGGTTTTTCTCCGAAAACAGCTGAGCTAAAAATGTAATCATTTTTTCTTCCCATTGATATAAGCATTTGGATATTTTATCTCTGTTATTTTTTTAGACTTATCCAAGATTTGTCCTCACATCAACTTATCAATAGATGAATAGAAAAGTGTATTTGCTGTACAATGTCAAAAAGTCTGTCAGACAAGTAAGGCATTGAATTTCACACCCTGTTGGACCTATATAACTCTATGGCTGTATCTGATCCACAGTATTTCAGTTGATATAAAACTATCTTTTTGAGAATATTGCAAAGTCATGCAAATATGTGACAAATATTTTCTCCTTTTCTCTCACAGTTTCTCAGTTCTATTTTACATACACAGCAAGTCAATTCTATGGAAATTGACAACTTAATCCTCAAAAGAGACAAGCAAATTTTCCTCCAAACTGTTTTTATTATTCACAACAGAAACAAGGGATGCAACTCAACAACAAAACTTAAACTCATAATGACCACCAAATTTATTTCCCTTATATTATTCTACTTGGAAAAATAAGGCTTTCAAATTTTGAACAATCAAATCTATTTTAGAACATTTAAAAACTTCATAAATAATTCATGTGAAAAATTGTAAGAGTCTTTGAAAATAAATTCTGAGAAAACGGTTTCTCCAAGTTTTCACTTCACACCATATGATGGAAAAAAGCCACAGTCATAAAAGCATTATATAGAGGATAAACAGGTACAGGTATTTTCTTTTAGTCCTTTTTTGAGAACAGCTTGGAAAAACATTGCGGAAAATAAAGAAATTGCAATTTCTTTATTTTCCGCAATGTTTTCTAACCAGATTTACTGTATTTTGCCACATTCAATTTTGACCAGTTAAACTAGAAAGCCATGAATGGCTTGAGTCGCTCCACAGGCTTGAAATTCTTGTAATAGCAAACCTAAGTTTGGGTTCTATTGATGTTAATTGAAATGATTTTAGAAGTTTCCACTATACAACATATAGAGAAATGACTTCCACCCATAAAAGACATATTTTTCATCCAACGCCAATAATTTCAGGCTGCATGATAATGGGTCACCCAAGGATCATACCAATGAAGTTTGATTGATATCCATCTATTACATTCTGAGAAAATGATCTTAAAAGTTTCCACTATATAACATGTAGAGAAATGACCTCCGCCTACAAAATACATATTTTTCATCCGATCACAATTATTTTTGGAAGACTGATAAAGGGTCATTTGAGGATCATACCAATGAAGTTTGATTGATATCCATAAATTACATTCTGGGAAAATGATTTTCAAAGTTTCCACTTAATATCATATAGAGAAATGACCTCCGCCCATAAAATGCATATTTTTCATCCAATGCCAATAATTTTTAAGAAACTTGTAAAGGGTCACTCAAGAATCATTCCAGTGAAATTTGGTTGATATCCATCCATTACATTCTGAGAAAATGATTTTCAAAGTTTTCACGATATAACATATAGAGAAATGACCTCCGCCCATAAAATACATATTTTTCATCCTATCACAATAATTTTTGGTAGACAGATAACGGGTCACCCAAGGATCATTCATGTAAAATTTGGTTGATATCCATCCATTAGAATCTGAGAAAACTCACTTTTTACCATATTTGGAAATCAGCCACGCACAGACGCACATACGTACCGACGGACAGACACACGACTGACACAACGCCATGACAATAGCCCTAGTGGCTTTCAGCCAGTGGAGCTAAAAATTAGTTGCCTTTTAATAGGATAACTTTGGTTCTTTCATAGACCCACACATTTGGCGCAAGTACTGGTGAATTTTCCAGGAAGAGGAATTGAGAAGGGTTAATCTAAGTTGCAAGAACTTGTTTCCTAATCAATGTAAAATAAAACCAAAACCTCTTAGTATTCAAAAGAAGCAGTCAAATCAAGATCCACAATGCTTGTCCTTCACTAGGCCCAATTAGATGTAATTATGGTACAAAAGATATTGATGGCTAAGCGTGAAACAGTTGTTACTGCCTCTATGTTTATAGGCAGTTACGACTGTTTTGCACTGAGCCATCGATATAGCCTGAGCCATCATAGACTCTACACACTTTTCTAACAATTTGGCATTTGTCAAAGTCAAAATAAATGAAGCACATTGGTATAATTGATTTTTTTGACAAATTTTGGAAAATAAATTGACAGAGCTGGGGTTCAAATTCATAAATGATTGATCAAGTGTATAGGGTGTAATTAACAAAACTAATCTACCTAGGTTTTGCGGTCAAGAAATAAAACAACTCACCTCTTAAATTTTTTGGCACTTATGCGGACCTGATAGGCAGCATTAAATAAACTTTCTTCATCTTTTTCAAACTTGGCACTGATCTCCTTCTGGAAGAATTGCAGCATCCCCTCCATATCCATGGACAGTAACTCTGTATGACTAGACTGCAGTATTGCAATACCAATACGAAATATCACATCCATACCCTGTAACAACAAGATGTGTTTAAGACAAATTAATGCAGTCAAAAGCCAAGTTTTTCAGAGGATAAGCCTTGACAGATGACCATCACTTTAGTTACTGCTAATCTTTAATGTTAAGTTTTTGGTAAAGGTTTGCCTAATTTGACCTTGACCTTTGTATCTACATATACACATTTATTGGATCTGTCATCATGCAGATAATGAGCATTATTTTTTAAACAGGCTGGAATTAATTGGAAAAAGTTAAGTTATTTGGTTGAGATAGCCAAGTCTGACCTTCATAGTTGACCTTAACCTTATCAGATATCCTTGAGCTTGATGTATGCAGATGAGTACAAATGAGATCTATCATCATAATACAAAAAGTTAGATATGTATTTTAAATATGCTGAAAGTACTTTCATTAATGACTTATATAACCATGCTCAACTTCTACATGGGTACACAAGGGAGATAACTGTAAAAATTGACTTACAGTTTAGATACATTTTTATCCCTGTATAAGATTTTAAAAGAAGGAATTTGTATGGGATTTAAGGCCTCTTGCAACAACTTTTCAGTCGAATCACAGCATTATGATATTACAGCAGCCGGGGCACCTAATAAGTGATTCAATGTATTTTTCAAACCAGTATTACCATTTGAGCCTGTGCATGACATTTCCAACAATTTCACATGTGTGTGAGGCATAAACATTTAGCAGCCCAGACAGTTACAGGGTGTAATTTGAAGATTGACTGTCTATCAATACTTTAAGACTTCATTTATCTATAAAAAGTTAAGTAAAGATTCTGGTCAGACTCTGCGGATGCACAGACTGACCAGAGTCTTTGCTTTACTAACATTTGAAATTGTTGGACTGTCTACCAATACTTTGAGACTTCATTTATCTATAAAATGTTAAGTAAAGACTCTGGTCAGACTGTGCAGATGCTTTACTAACATTTGAAATTGTTGGAAATGTCAAGCACAAGCTCATATATCCTTCCTAGACTCCAGCTGACATTCCACTTAGGTCTATGAGTATCCACATGTCAGTGGGAGTCAAATGTCTAGTGGAGTAAAAATAGGTCGAGCTATCGCTGTATTATGATATCTAATCTTGCAATAGCAAAAGGTCAATAGCATTTTTTCAAGTCAAAAATATTGCAATAGTTCCTCAGACTGTCATTTGTTTACAATAGTTTTTTTTTATAAAATGAAAGGAGAACTAAATGTAGTAAAAATGCTGCCTTTTTCATGTTTTCATCAGAGAATGAGGTCAAATCCAATTCTTTTAAAGGGGATATCTGTAATTAACTTATTTGATCATATACTCGCCATTGACAAGATAAACAGCATCCTATAAGAACAATATAAATTGACTGCCAAGTATAATGTATGATGTTTTAACCTTGATTATTATTTAATTTTTCTGTAAAAACAACTGTTGCAATACTATTCCAATAGCAACTTCACTATCGCAACTAACGTGATACTAATTTTGAACTCAATAGTCACCCTACAAATGTTGGAAAGGATATGTGTCAGTAATCAAAACTATGAAAGCATTTGTGACCCGTCATGCGAAAAGAGACCATCTGGGAACTCTGTAAGATAAATATTTGAAAAAGGGATAAGGTCCATTATAGGTCAACAAGAGGTCGCAATTCAAAAATTCTTTCACAGGAAGGTAGGTTTATCATTCTAGATTCAGAAAATAAGCCAAATATGAAAAGTTTCGACCCGAGTCAGTCTGCGCAATCCGCGCAGTCTGACTGGGGTCGACACTTTACGCACTACCCAGATGGTCCCTTTTTCGCATGACGGGTCACATTCTCATTAAATGTCATGACAAAGTGTCTCCACTCACCTCAGAAATAAATAGATCCATGACACGACACGCAACAGATAAAGGAACGACAGTGGCAAACAAGGTTAAAAACCAGGATGATGCATACATAGATGTGTAGAAACTCTGGCTTTGAAAATGAGTATATAAATCTGGTAAAACCTCCTGAAAATAGATATTTCTAAGCTGTAATGAATTTAGACAACACATCATTTTTTTTTCTATGGAACTGGGGCTGTTTTCAGGCCCTTCCTTCCTTTTTTCCCTAAAAATGCCTTTTCCCTGAATAAATAATTTTCCCCACTGAAACAAAATCATTTCAAGAAACAAGAGGGCAATAGTGGCTCATAATCACTCACATTAGTGAACTGTCTATAACTTGTTTAAAGCATTCTTTGAAAGGAATATGAGAATTCAAGAGGCCCAAGAGGGCCTGTATTGCTCTACTGGCACTTAATACCGAACAGATTTATGAAAATTCATCAATAAATTGCATAAAAAGTAGAAAGCTAAGCCATTATCTTTTTGAAAGTAGTTTATCATCTAAGACAAAGGTTGTTAAATGCATGAAATAAAAAAATCTTAAGTCTACAGACAATCTTACACGAAAGTTTTTCCATGACACAGAATTTCATTTGAAAGGGAATTTTTTTTTCTTTTGCTTTGTAGAATACAAGTAATCAGCCCAACCTTAAAGAGCATGCCATAAGCATCATTCCTGTGAAGTTTGGTTTAAATCTCAACAGTAGTTTCAGAGAAGAAGAATTTTTATATATTTCATCAAATAGGACCATTTTTCAGTGACAAGGCAGTTAATAGAGCCCATCTCTTCAGCCCAATCAGAATACAACAAACATATCTGAAAAAAACATGTTCTAAGCATCATTTCTGTGTAGTTAAGTTAAATTCTGAACAGTAGTTTTAGAGAAGAAGATCTTTTTTATTTTTCATCATATGGAACGATTTTTCAGTGACGTGGCAGCCTGTAGAACCCAAGTCATTAGCCTGATCAACATTTTAAGAACAATACAATCATTCTGACCAATTGTCAAGTAGTTCAGGCAAAAAAATTGGCGTCTAGAGTGCATACAAGGTAAATGGTTACAAAAAGCATACTACGATGTATGACAAACACTCATCTAAACAAGAAAGCTTACCTTGAGGTGAGCTAACAAGAGTGCCATCGTCACAAAATACGCCGCCACTTTGCTGCTGTTTCACGAAAATAATTGTAGACACTACTTATTTTGACAGAACCAAATTCAAAATGACCAAGTTTCATTTAAATCAAGACAAAAAGTTAGGAGGAGTTGCCTTCACAAGGCTGCAATTTCAATAAGCCCCAGACACTAAGTTTTAAGGGAGCATAATTCAGGGAAATAAATGAGCCATAAAATCCTTGATCCATGTACATCTACAAATTATGGTGATGACATTGACCAGGTTTCATTTAAATAAAGACAAAAAGTAAGGAGGAGTTGTGTTCACAAGGCTGCAATTTCAATAAGCCCCAGAGACTAAAATTTAAGGGGGCATAACTGAGGCAATAAGCCCTAGAGACTAAGTTTTTAAGGGGCATAACTCAGGCATAAGTCAACGAACCATAAAATCCTTCCTTCATGCACATCTACCAATTGAGGTGAGAACATTGACCAAGTTTTAAGAAGATCCAGCCTGAAACTTATGAGGAGTTGCGTTGACAAGAAAAGTGGACCCATAGACTAAGTTTTTAAGGGGCATTACTCAGGCAAAACTCAACAAACCGTAAAATCCTTCCTTCATACACATCTACCAATTGAGGTGATAACATTGACCAAGTTTCAAGAAGATCCAGCCAGAAACTTAGGAGGAGTTGTGTTGACAAGAAAAGTGGACCCAGAGACTAAGTTTTTAAGGGGCATAACTCAGGCAAAACTCAACAAACCGTAAAATCCTTCCTTAATACACATCTACCAATTGAGGTGATAACATTGACCAAGTTTCAAGAAGATCCAGCCAGAAACTTAGGAGGAGTTGCGTTGACAAGAAAAGTGGACGGATGTATGGGCAGACAGACGGATGGAAGGACGGACAGACAGACGGAGAAGATGACGCCAATATACGTCCGCCTCCAGCAGCATATAAAAATGTACTTTTTCTTGCCAAGAAGTAGTCATCTATTCTTTTTTTCCAAAGACTTTTTCTATGATTTATTTCTTAAACCTTGTAACTACATCTTTAATCAAAAATTAAATCATCATTTTACTTGGTAAATGATTTAAATTTTAGTTCTGTATACCTAAATGAATCACTATTTGTCATAACTAAGAAGCTTTCTACCAAAATATCAAATACTAAATTTTCCCCTGCTGCTATTCCCCCTTCCCCCACCTTACAAAAAAGCCCTTAACAGTGATCTTCCCCAGTTCATGCAATGTGTAACATTAATAAAGGTTTTTCAATAGAAAGTATTTCAAAAGAATCTACACTGTTCAGGTCTTCTGTTATGACCCTTGTATCATTAATAATTATAAAGGTAAGAAGTACCATAACTCATCTCTAATGTATGGTAGCAAATTGATGTAATAGCAAAGCTCATGTTTGACCTGTAAACCAGGGTTTTCGAGTCCAAAAAAATCTGGATTTGCTCCCCCCCCCCTCCCCAGGTATAATGATGTACATGAACTAAAATTTTGAATATCAACTCATATCTCTACCAAAAAGGTTACATGACTAATAAATCTTCAAAATTCTACTTGTGATTTTCTCTTTCTGTTGTTTTGACCCCTTAAAAATCAGTTTTGACCTCCAGACTGTCTTGGTTAAGGAGTCAATGACTCCTCAAATTTCAAACTAGTACAAACCCTGTATAAGTACATGTAAAATTTAATTCCATGATTCTATTTTATATTTAGCATTTTGAAATTGATAGCATTGATTTATTTTATTTTCATAAATCTACTTCTATTGAATGACCTTTTAAATGCATGTTTAGTGGTAAAACAAGAGTTGTCCGCGGACAACGTAGCTCGCCCAAACAGCTGCTTGTCACAAACAGCGCTTGACCGAAGACCCAAGTTCAAAGTGGTTTCATTCAATGTTAAAGTCCATGATCTAATATACATCTTTTTGGGTAATAATTAAGAAATATAAAAACTTTTTTTGTTTTAATTGCATGTATAAGGTTAGGGTAAAGTGAAAGTCTACAAGCAGATGAGGTTACCAATGGAATTTGTTTGTATCAAAAATGAAGTTTTTCTTTAAAATTTTTCTAAGTCCACAAAAGGTCAAGATCAAGGTCAAATTGTGAAGGACCTTGGTCTCTGTAGAAGTCTATCACCTAGTGAGTATGTGTATGAAGTAATAATGTCCCTGAGTAAAGCATTTAGAAAATATAAGCAAGTTTAAATTTTTGGTTAAAGTTTTTCAGTTTAAGTTTTTCCAAGTCCATAAAAGGTCAAGGTCAAGGTCAAATTGTCAAGGCCCTTGGTTTCTGGTGAAAGCCTTTCATCTGGTGACTATGTATATGAAGTAATGATGTCCCTAGATTAAAGCATTCAGAAAATATAAGCAAGGTTAAAGTTTTTGGTAAAAAAATTTCGGTTAAAGTATTTCGAAGTTCATAAAAGGTCAAGGTCAAATTATCAAGGACCTTGATCACTCACAAAAGCCTATCACCTAATGAGTATGTATATGAAGTAATGATGTCCCTAGGTTAAAGCATTCAGAAAATATAAGCAAAGTTAAAGTTTTTGGTTAAAGTTTTCAGTTAACGTTTTTCCAAGTCCACAAATCGTAAAGGTCAAGGTCAATTTGTGAAGGACCTTGGTCTCTGGTGAAAGCCTATCACCTGGTGAGTATATATATGAAGCTATGATGTCCCTAGGTTAGAGCATTAAAAAAATATATGCAAGGTTAAAGTTTTTGGTTAAAGTTTTTTGGTTAAAGTTTTTCTAAGTCCACAAAGGGTCAAGGTCAAATTGTCAAGGACCTTTGTCTATGGTGAGAGCCTATCACCTAATGAGTGAGCATATGAAGTAATGATGTCTCTAAATTAAAGCTAACAGAAAATATAAGCAAGGTTAAAATTTTTTTGGTGAAAGTTTTTTTGAAAGGGTCAAGGTCACAGTCTAAAGGTCATTTTGACATGGATGTTGGTCTCAAATGAAAGCCTATGCCCTAATGAGTGTTTCTGTAAAAAATAAAGCCTCTAGGATAAATATTGATAGAAATAAACAAGAGGGCCGTTGGCCCTGGGTCGCTCACCTGAGAAAAAAGCTTCATTACCTAGGTATGTCCATGCAACCACAGAAAAAGAGATTTTCACTTATTCAATCAGATAACATTTGAAATAATCATCCCCCCCCCCTCTGCTCCTCCCCTGGACATTATTTATTTAAGCTTTTTCCATAAAAGGTCTGTGATCAGCTAATGAGTTGATCAATCCATGTCAAATATAAAGGCTGTAGGGATTCAAAATTCTCAACAAAGCACTCCCCCCTCCCCCAAGATGCTCTGCACCTGGTGAATCTACAGTCATGATTTTAGCTAATTCAATATATGTCCATATGCTGATCATCCATACAAATTTTCAAGTCTGTAGGACTCCTGGCTCATTAGAAGAAGTTTAAAGATTTCAAAATGATCCAAAGTACTACCCCCTCCCCAAGACACTCAGCACCTGGTGACCCTACAGTCATGATTTTAGCTATTATTAATGTCAATATATTGATCACTCATGACAATTTTCAAGTCTGTAGGGTTCCTGATCCAGGAGAAGAATAAGGTTAAAGATTTCAAAATTGATCCAAAGTACTACCCCCTGCCCCCTAATGCTCTGCATCTGGTGGCCCTACATTCATGATTTTAGCTATTTTATTTTAGATACATATGCTTATCATCCATGCCAATATTGAAGTCTGTAGGGCTCCTGGTTCATTAGAAGATGAAGATTAAAGTTGCAAAATTTTCACAAAAGTACTCCCCCCTCCCCCCTGGTGCTCCGCACCTGGTGGCTTTACAGTCATGATTTTAGCTATTTACATTACGGTCTATGAGCTGATCCTCCATGCCAATTTTCTAATCTGTAGGGCTTGTGGTTCAGAAGAAGAAGGTTAAAGATTACAAAATTTTCACAAAAGTAGTACCCTCTCCCCCCTGGTGCTACGCACCTGGTGAATCTACAGTCATGATTTAAGGTATTTTTATAAAGGTCCATATGCTGATCATCCATGCCAATATTCAAATCTGTAGGTCTCCTGGTTTAGAAGAAGAAAAAGGTTAAAGATTACAAAATTTTCATCAAAGTACTACCCCCTCCCCCCTGGTGCTCCGCACCTGGTGGCCCTACAGATATAATTTTAGCTTTTTTTATTAAGGTCTATGAGGTGATGATACATGCAAAATTTTAATGCTGTACGCCTTCATGATCAGAAGAAGAAGAAGGTTAAAGATTACAAAATTCACCCAAAGTACTTCCCCCTCCCCCCCTGATGCTCCGCACCTGGTGGCCCAACAGATATGATTTTAGCTATTTTATTAAGGTCTATGAGCTATTCATCCATACCAAATTTCAAGGCTGTAGGGCTGCTGGTTCAGAAGAAGAAGAATTTTACAGATTTTCTCAAATTTTTAACTTTGGTTGCCATAGCAACCAGAGTTTTTCACCGATTTCAATTCTTTTAGCAATTCTTAAAGGGGACCACCTAAGGAACATTTCTGCCAAGTTTGGTTAAAATTGGCCCAGTAGTTTAGGAGGAGATGTCGTTTAAAGAAATTGTTGACGGACGACGGACGACGCACGACGGACGACGCACGACGGACGACGCACGGACGCCGGACAAAAGGTGATCACAATAGCTCACTTGAGCACGTTGTGCTCAGGTGAGCTACAAACTTTAACCTAATGTGGACGCCGACACCGACGCTGACGCTGATGCCGACATCCGAGGGTATGACAATAGCTCTTCCGAGACTTTCGTCCCGGGCGAGCTAAAAAGGCTATGACGGCATGTCAATACATCCATAGACTGACATCCAAGATGACTGTAATGTAGAAATGTAGTATTTATTTTTCTAATTTTGTCCACCATTCTTAACCCTTGTCATGCTGAACCCGTAATATTCCTGCTTTGGCAGGAGCTATAGACAAACATCAGCCTGCACACATGTGCAGTCTGATGTCAGTCTACACCACCTATTTCGGACTTTCAAACCAGAATAGATTTAATTTTTCAAATAAAAATTGACCTACAGTTGGTACTTTCAGTGCTTTTGCCCTTTGATTTTGATGAAAATTTTTAGCCAAAATGTATTCAGCATGACAAGGGTTAATTCTTATATCATACGAGGTACATGTTTTCATTAACTTAATTGTATATTCAGTACCTGAATTAGACACTCCAGTTTGTACATGCACAAGCCCAGCTCGGCCATACTTGGTTTGAATAACTCTCGGAGACGATAGTCCTGCATCAACTTGACAAGAACAGCAAATGCCTCCTCTTCTGGCATCTGAAACGAGTGACATCAATTTGTTGCAAATGTTTTGTTTGTTTTTGTATGGGGTTTAACGCTTCTCTTGATCTTACAGTCACATCTCGGTGGCAAGAGCATCTTACAATGGATTCCTGGAATTTCTCTCATCAGGAATACCATCTTCTCCCATTCGGAACATCACTTGGTTGTTTCCGTAAACTGCAACAAACCTCGGATGTATGTAAGGCAGATGGGTATGTAACAAAATTGTGCATCTTGTTAGGCGGAAACAGTGTAAGAAAAACTAGCACTGTAGATTTATATCTTTTACAGTATATAACGGCTGAAAAATCTTAATTTTTGAGAATGACAAATCATCCTCAAAAATTAAGATTATTCAGCCGTTATTTAAGAATATAAAGATATTTATATAAGGATACGATGGTTTCACGACAGTGACTTGAACGAGTAGCGTTAGCGACGTCGAATGTTTTCACTCAAAAGTATCAAGGGCCAACGCCATTTTAACTGACGTCATTGAGTTTTTTCCAAGGGTTTCACGTAATTTTTAAAAATAGTCCGTCTATGTACATCCGAGGTTGATCGTGAGATTGGGCGAGTGGTGTTCTGAATGCATCTTTTCCTAGCCTCCAGCTGCTATCCCACCTAGGATTACTATTATCAACCCATTTGTGGAAGACAGAAAGTCTGAGTGCCACTGTCGGGGATGGGACCTTGGACCTTTTGAATAATAGGCCAATGCACTACCACTTTGTTATTACGGCAGCTCAATGAAATATAATTTTAACTTTTTTAGATCGAGGTCATTAATCAAGGCTTTCCACACTATATTTATTAGCCCCTGTCATGCTGAATCCAGAAAATTCCTGGTTTGGCAGAAAGTATATACAAAGATCAGCCTGCACTCATGAGCAGTCTGATCTTGGTGTATACCACCTGATATTCTTTTTTAAATAAGAAGAGCTTCACTATCAGATTTTCAAACAAGAGCACAAAAAGCTGGTGCCAACGCTCGGCTGTTTATTATATCTTAGGCTAATGCAAAGGTACCTACAGAAAGGTCTTGCCCCAAGCAACAATCATGTGAAATATGAAGGCTCTATGACTTACCATTCAAAAATTATGACCAAGATTAATCATTTTGAAAAAATTAACCTTGAAAAATGACCTTGACCTTATTAAATGACCTTTACCTTGGTACCTACAGGAACGTCTTGTCCCAAGCAATGATCATGTGAAATATGAAGGCTCTATGACTTACCATTTAAAAGTTATGACCAAGTTTAAATTTTTTAAAGAAATTTGACCTTGAAAAATGACCTTGACCTTGAGTGATGACCTTGATCTTGGTACCAACAGAAAGGGCTTGTCCCAAGTAATGATCATGTGAAATATGAAGGCTCTATCACTAACCCTTCAAAAGTTATGAGCAAGGTTAAAGTTTGTCACGCCTACGCCAACGACAATGCCAACGACAATGCGAACGACGCCAAGGTGATCATAATACCTCGGGTTTTCTTTGAAAACAGACGAGCTAATTAAAAACCTACTCACTATTAGTGAATCTAGTGCTCTTGGCACTTTGATTTTAACATAAATCGAACTCGTTTTGTTCATGATTTATATGCACCAGTTCAAACTACAAATTCAGAGTTTTCCTTCTAAAAGTAAGCAAGTTCAAGTAAAGTATTGAAAGAAAATAAAGACAAGTTGTGTGTGCCACAAAGTATTCAACAAATGATAATTTGATTTTCTTCAATTTATTTTTTCTCTTTTTTTCTTAAAAAAATATCTTCACATACATATATAAGCACTTATGTATATGGTGTTTGGTGAAGGAACATAAGAGATTTATGCATTAAAATAACAAGGTGTGTTGATTACCAATCTTGGTTCTTTCATTGGCCCATACATTCCTCGCATAAGAATAAGACAATATATTTACCGTATTTCCTCTAATAAAAGCATCCTCCCTAATAGTAGCACCCCTACATTTAGGGGAAAACTCACTAAGAAGACCTGCTTCAATTGCCTAAATTTTAGAGGACTTCTCTTATTTGAGATGAATTTCCTCTACACAATCATTTATATGATTGTTTAGAGGGAATTCAAATCAAATTAAAAGGAAAAGGGGCCTTAGAGACATCAATTTTAATGATTTTTTTAATCACAAAATGCATACTAAATAAAAGATCCCTGACCATGATATGTATAGCTCCCGGGAGCGTTTATTAGGGGAAATATGGTATGTCTATTACCTGCATCAATAAAAGCCCTACAATAAATCCACTACCTTGACAATATCCAACTTCTCTATCATGGAGTGAATATGCCTGAAATAGAAGTGTCAAGTACAACTAAAATGTTCAAATCCAACTCATTAAAATTTCTATAGTATATCATTAAATGAACCATTACAAGTTTGGTTTCAAAAACTTAGGACAAATTATTATATCACTTCATCTGAGTTTAAGTCTGAAAACAAGAAGATTGAGATGGTCCTAAATCACTAACATGAGCAACCATGTCTAAAATAAAGAAATAATATAAATAAGTTTTTGATGGAACTTAACTTTATAACAATTTTGGTAGAGCTAAACCCCAGGAAAACATTCCTGCCAAGGTTCAGCTTAATTTGTCCATTGGTTTAGAAAGAGTTTTTTCTTAGATTTTGTTTATTTTCTGATGCACTGATCACTCTAAATGACATTTACATCTTCTTTCAATTTAAACTAGTTTACAATATATAATACATACTTAGTGTTTTGTACGAAAAAAATATCTACCAAGGTTTGGGGAATTGAAAATTATAGAGGCTCTGCAGGGACAATTATCAATTCCTACAACCGAGTTAGATATTTTTTCCATACAATGCACTAAGTATGTATTATATTTATCTTATAGCCTCTAATGGTCTTGATTTTATCCACGGTTTTAACAGAAAAGCAAGTTTCTAAAAATAAGCACATTATGTCATTATTCTAAAAATATCCATGTAATATCATAAAAAATATCATATGGAATGTTATCATAGGGATATTTGTACAGTAATAGGATAATAAGTATTAACATCCTATTTAAGATATTTTCTCACCTTCATAACATGAAATAGGCTTTCCTGACCAACTCCATCTTTCTCCTTGAAGAAATCATGTTCAGGAAATGTCCGTGCAATGTCACGACGGATCATCTTCTCACTTGGAGATTTCTGTTTTAAATATTCCACATACGAGTCCTTCATTGGAGATCGATTGACGTCCAAAATTAACTGCCAAGCTAAACACCTAAATGGGTTGGGAATGCCCTTACGTACAAGTTGCTGCAATTCAAAGAAACATTATTTTAGCTTGAATTTGCTTATCAGTTTCTATTATGAATAACAATTCTTAATTAACTAGACTTTTGCAAAGTGGACTTATACCCCCCTACAATAATGAAATAATAATGAAAAAACATTTTCCATCAAAGTGTGATAACTCTGTCAAAGTCATTGGATTGTGACCAAAATTTCACTTGCACATCTCTGCTTAATACTGATAACATCTGTAATATTTGAATGAAATCTGCCTATTAGTTGCTGAGAAATTGAGCGGACACAAAAAAGCTACAGACGGACAGACCGCAAGATGGATGGACAGACAAGCTGACTCCTACCTATATACCCCCAAACATAGTTTTGGGAAGTATAATGAAATTCAGATTCACTGAGACTGAAATAACAATAAATTGAATTATTTTGGTCAGCCAAAGGTAAGAACCCTTGATCTAGCCATATGAAATTGAGTCCCTTTTCAACCAAAGCTAAAGGGCTTTATGTTTTTTATTTCTTCAATTTTCCTTTCCACAAACTATTACAATTTTCTAACAGGGTTAAATTGTAATTGTTATTTTAATCTACAATATTCTTTACCTTTATAAAAGCTGGTTTCTTCTTAGCACTGGCCCAATCATTGACTAGTTTTCCCCATATTTCCCATATATTACTACCAGGATTGGCTGAAAATACAAAAGCAGTAGTGTTGAATTCAAGGGGTCCAGAAAAGAGGGGGTAAAACAAGTCTAAAATCTTTATTTCGCATTAAACCCCTGATGGCTACGTTGTTGGAGGTCATTTGAATTGTCTCAAATCTTGGAATTGTACAAAAGAAATCAGAGATTAGAAAACATTGTTTTTAATGAAGAAAATGTTGGGTGCCAGAATTTACTTCTTTAAACAAGAGGATCATTATAGTCCTATTTCGCTAACCTTTGGCTCTTTGACTCGATTAATTACTATTGAGGGCCAAATTTCACCAAAATTTGTAATTGTACTTTTATGATAGTCTTATTAATCATTCCTGCATGGGACTTAAAATTTTCATTAGGGTTCATCCTTGTGACCAAACATTCTTACTTCACTTTATGACTCCTACTGGAATCTTAACACAGAGGATTGGAAAAGCCCATGCCCAACTTGTCTGACATGGGCTTTTCCAATTGCGAGCAAGTACATCTTTCTTGGCCACTTATCCATGGACAAGTGAATGCCAGAGCAAATTTTCGAACACTACTAAAAAGATCTAGGAAAAAAGTCATCCTATTTTTGCATCAGAAGGGAGAAAACAGTGTCTTTAATGAAGAAAATGCTGGATTACAGCATTTTCTTCATTAAAAACAATGTTTTTCTCAATATTTATCGATTTATTTTTTGTGGGCAAGTTCATTTTGATCCCGGACAAGTAGGAAATGAACTTTTACTTGCAAATGGAAAAGTGGAGAAAAGTCGTATTTCCACACCCCTGGTTAACAAGAAAATTGTCTTTTAGGCCCTCAACTGATCCTTCCAATTTTACTAAGTCTAATCCTTCTGACCTGACAATTATTCTGACCAATTTCCATAAAGACTGTGTAATATTTGTAGCCTCTAGAGTGTAAACAAGAAAATTGTCATTAAGGTTACTTTCCTTTGATATCTTTAAATTTTGGATCCTACCCATTTTCAATAGGGTTTATCCTAGAGTCCAATTGACTCCTTAATATCAGAAGTTAGTGTCAACCCCTGAATATATAGGCTGAGCCCTCAAGTACAATTTGAAGACTGATCAGAACCCATGGCATGTATTATTCTTTTCTCAGAGCTCAAGCTATATCATATTTATACATTAACCCTTTCCTGTTTTTTTAAAATTTTGGACCTGTCCAAATTCAAAGGTCTTGCAGACGAAAATTTAAAGTGGATTTAATTTGAAAAATAACCATTCAGTAGGGTAGAAAATAGTGTGGAAAAAGAAGAAATTGCTTGTCAGGAGCAATTTCTTCTTTTTTCACAATGTTTTCTCAATCATAAAATCACAGACACGTAAAAAGCAGGGATTAAACAGCAAAGGGTTAAACAACAAATTGATGGCTCAAACCTGTTTCATCTTCGTTAGTCTGTCCACCAGAGTTTACAGATATATTACTGGTGGATGAGCCTTTCCGCGAGTGTCCGAGGTTTGGTGACGGAACCACAGGTCCTGCTGTAGATCCAGATCTAGAGTGGGTCGGTGTCAGCCCTTTACAGGATTTCTTGTCTGCTTCTAACAACCTGAAAAAAGAACAATACAGTTTGTATATTTGAAATATATATATAATATATTTTTTGAAAGGGGTAAAGTGCCACTTTTTAACCCTTATCATGCTGAATAAATTTTGGCTAAAATTTTTCATCAAAATCAAAGGGCAAAAAGCACTGAGTTCTAACTGTAGGTTAATTTTCATTTAAAAAACAAAATCTATTGACAATTCTGGCTTGAAAGTGAGAAACAGGTGGTATAGACTAACCTCAGACTGTACATATGTGCAGGCTGATGTTGGTCTATAGCTCCAGCCAAAGCAGGAATATTCTGGGTTCAGCATGACAAGGGTTAACGGTATTTCAGTCATATCAAAGAAACTAAAGCACCTGTACCATGGATTTTAGAAATTTCTCACACCATAAATGCTACCACAGTGACATCCTTTCCAACCTTTGACTTTCCCATTCCAGCTAGATTTGAGCCAGTGTGTGACATTTCCATCAATTTTACATAGGCACATAGCAAAGCATCTGGCCAGCCTGTGCATCCACGCATCTTTGCCTTGCACTATGGAGATATATAAGGTCTTAACCCCTCTTCAGGCAGTCAGAGGATATTCTAATTGCATTACGTGGCTGTTCATGTTGCTCAGTACCTCGAAAATATACACATCTAAAATTGTTGGAAATGTCACACACAGGCTCATGTACCACTGTCCACCCATTTGTAGGTGAAAAATGTCAGTCAAAATAATTGCCCCCTTCTGTACAAGCAAATAGTAACTTCAAAATCACTGTTTTTATAGTTTTAATGGATTATAGGGTGTCATAATGGCTTTCACCACTTTTTCATATCAAATACTGTATGTCTAACAAAGTTCATTTGTTCATTTATTACTTCCTCTGTATCGTCAATTTTCTACCAAAACCTCGTAACTACAGCTTTAAACAAGCTGTAGTTACAAGATTTTAGCAGAACACCGACGATATATCCTGTACTTAAACTGTTATCCTGCTGTGCATGTCATACTACTATTGTAGACAAAGTTTTGGCAGAGGTGTAAACTTAGATCAACCAACATGCAGTCTAATCTATACATACACTGTCAGCTCTCTATTTATGGAAATGGACCCGGTATAGTTCTGCAACATTTTGGAAGTAATGAGTTTTAACAGGAAACCTCGGTCAACACTGTGAAAGATGATGAGTTCCTAAATGTTGCGGAACTATTATGGGTCCACTACCTTAATGATCGTCATTTCTGAAGATAACTTGAACAAGTTCATTTGAAATGTCCCACATTTTGTAGAAAAGAAAAAATCAGATGCAGTAGGACAAAGGTTAAGGCTCTTGATTATTGGAGATGTAAAAATAGAACTGTTAATGGTCATAACCCCTGCAAAATAGTTCAAGAACTGGCACTTGAACACTCTTGAACATTAAAAGGCAGTTCAAGAACTCTGTTCTAGAACTAGAAATGGTTCAAGCTTGAACTCATAGAACTTGCTCTAGGACTAGTTCTTTGACTCATGTTCAAGATTGAATGATTAATTGAATGGGTTTAACATTTCAACATTATTTCAGTTATATTGCGGCGGCTGGAGCACCTAACAATGGTTTCCTGGTATTTCTCACGCCAGTACTACCATTACATCCTTTCCTAGCCTCCAGCTGCTATCTCACATAGGTTTGCGATTATAGACCCATTGGTGAGAGACAAATAGTCGGAAAGAATGAGTGCTGCCGTCGGGGATCGAACCCGGGACCTCTAGTTTGACAGTCCGACGTGCTACCAACTCATGTTCAAGAACTCAAGTTCAAGAACTGGTAGCAGAAGTTCAAGAACAAGTTCTAGAACTTCTTCAATTGCCATTTAGTGTTCTAGAACATTCAGGAACCAGTTCTTTTTCACTGGGGAAGTAAATGCAAAACTAGAAAAGTACCTGAACATTTCTGTCCCAGTATACTATTATGCCATTTCTAAATTACCTTTCAATTGAGTCCTTTTTCTTCAGTAACAAATGTTCCATACTACATCAAACATTGACTGTGAATGTCATCCCATGAACTTTGAGTGAACAAATTTCTTTTCATTGCTTGATCAACACTGAATTCTCACAATCTATTTTACAATGAAAGCTCTGTGAAAATAACTCCATGTTTCACTGATCACTTAGGATACTACTTGTCTGGTTGCCAGACTCTTCTTTGCAGTATTTTTTAAAAGGGAATTAAATGCAACAGCCATTACAAAATTGTCAATTGAGTCCCCTGTCTCTGAAATGTTCAACCCTTGATTATATAAACTTGGATTAAAGAGGCTTGTGATGAAACTACGAAGATTTTTTTTCTGAAAATGCAAACAAAAACGACTGAGGCCAGTCTAGGACACTATGTTTTCATTTAAAATTTGAGTTTCAATAAAAGGAAACAATTTTTTTTCAACATTTATTCCTTCCCTTCACCTGTCTGATGTTAATGTTGAATGACTTGAGTGCCATTGAGTTAACCCTTGCCAGTGTGTCAAATTGAGTATAATTATATAATATATTTTCAGAATTACATGCATTAAAACCAAACAGCTTTGAACATTAAAAGCACTTAAATTGTGGATCAATAATCAAATCTATTCAGAAAAGGAGGCAGTGTAGACTAAACATCAGCCTGCACATATCTATGTGCAGTCTGATCTTTGTCTATTCCTCCTGTTAAATCAGGAGTATTTACCTCTATATTAAAGATCACAGAGCACTTAGTCTTATGAGCATCTTCATCTTGTCTCTAACATAAGACACACACGCAGATATGTTTGTGTAACATTTCCTAAAGTTACATGCAAGAACTTCAATAAATTCTGAATGTGCTGGATTCAGCCTAACATGGGTTAATTAGAGAATGGGTTGATAGACAGTTATATCTTCCTCATTCTTATTATCTAAGTAATTAACTCTTTTGTCTGCACACAGTGGATGAGTTGAGGTTAATTTATTAGCTTGTAAGTTTTTTGTCGACAAATATGGAAGAAAAATTTGGTAAATGCAAGTTTACTATAATGTGTTGGTAATGAAACAAAATTGATTTTCAATTTCAGCTAGGCTGTACAAATCCAATGAGGAAAAAATCTTTAAGGTAAAGCATTACAACATTTTCTGTCTAGTTAATTTGCAACTTTCAATTACTGAAGATAACAACAGTAATTGAACTACCTCTTATATAACTTTTATTTTTGTATTTGATCCTTCTGTTACATTTTCCTTTGCTTGTAGCAAGTTGATTGATTGAATAGAGTTTAACGCCACTTTCAACATTTTTTCAGTTATATTGCGGCAGCTGGAGCACCTAACAATGGATTCCTGGTATGTCTCTCATCAGTACAACCATCACATCCTTTCCTAGCCTCTAGCTGCTATCTTGCACAGGTCGATGGTTATCAACACATTGGTGAGAGACAGTTAGTCGGAAAAAATGAGTGCCGCTGTCGGGGATCGAAACCAGAACCTCTAAATAGACAGTGCAACATGCTACCAACTGTGCTTTAACGGTGGCTCTTGTAGCAAGTCCTATGAGTAATGGATCATTGAATTTGTTGTAAGTTGTAAGTTCAAAATAAAATCTTTATTGAAACATCACTGTTTGGCCTATACCTTATGTTGCTTTGGCCAATACCTCAAAACTAAAATAACAAGAGCCATGTCGGACATTGCCATCCCCCGCCATGAAAGCTTGATGGTAAACTGAAACCTTATCAAAGGGCAATAACTCCAAAGTTATGCAAGCAAGAGTTGTAGTTCTTGTGCACTGCACTTCTCCTCCATGAGATCTATCCACCTATAAAGTTTCAAGTTGACAGCTTTTATTCCTTAGGAAATATGCTCTGGACAAGTTTATAGAGACTGACAGAGACCATTACTATATACCCTTTCCTGAAACATAGGGGGATAATAATCCATGGCTCATTTCAAAACTGTTGTAACTGCCTATAAAGATAAAGGCAGTTACAATTGCTTTGCATCGAGCCATCAACTTCAGATTATTAAAGCTGAAGTAAAGAGGTTTGGTTAACCCATCAACAAACTGTTTTCAGGCATTGTGAAGCAAACAAATGCTTTGTTTTTATGATAATTTTGGTTGGTAGTGCATCGGACTGTCAATCTAGAGGTCCTGGGTTAGGTCCCCCAACAGCGGCACTCATTCTTTCCAACTATTTGTCTCTCACCAATGGGTTGATAATCTTAGACTTATGAGAGATAGCAGCTGAAGGCTAGGAAAGGATGTGATGGTAGTACTGGTGAGAGTAATACCAGGAATCCATTGTTACGTGCTCCACTCGCACAATATATAACAGATAAATTGTTTAAAATTGTTCAATCAATCAAATATAAGATGATTATGATCTGACATAAACTTCAATTTCCTATAGAATTCTGACAAAGACCATTATATTGAAAAGTCACCTTGCTGAATCAAGTAACTGTTAAGCCTACCACTGACAGTCTGACCCATGAAAAAAGGACATTCCTATGAGTTAACCCTTTGCTGTTTAATCATTGCTTTTTACATGCCTGTGATTTTATGATTGAGAAAACATTGTGAAAAAAGAAGAAATTGCTTCTGACAAGCAATATCTTCTATTTCCACACTATTTTCTACTCTGCTGAATGGTTATTTTTCAAAATAAATCCACTTTAAATTTTCGTCTGCAAGACCTTTGAATTTGGACAGGTCCAAAATTTTGTAAAACAGGAAAGGGTTAAAAGTATTTTTGAGGTTTCAGATGCATACTGCCTGGTGATGCACTACTTCAGCTACCGTGGTAACATCTTGTATTAGATTTTCTTTAAGTCACAATAATCTCAAAATTTTTAGGCTAACACCCTCTGGACTAATTAAGCATCCATGAATTTGCCTTAAAGGGCCTAGTTTTTTTATATTGCCTTAAAGCAAGAAATGTAATGTAGGTATTGAAGTGTGGTTACTTCAAAATATTTCTTTATTTGCCACCTATAGAAGTACATGTATTTTAGTCATACTGCCATGGCTGGGACACCTAACCACATTTTCCTGGTATTTCTCTCACCTTAAACACCACTCCATCCATTCTGAGTATTCCGGAGCCTGTTAAATACTATACCGGTAATGTCTTACAAAAAAAATTAATCGTAAGTCAAAATCTAAAATCCTATCTGGTGTTTTCATTTAGAGTTAGATTATATCATGCAATATCTCATTAGAATCACCTTAAGAAGATGATTCCAATAAGATGATGCATGGCAGAATTCCATATTTACTTACTACTATAGAAGCAACTTTGATTTTCGACTTACCCATCAAATGATCATAAGATGTTAAGCAAGTGGGTCCTTGCTGCTCATTCTACTTAAGGTGGCAATGGACAGCGGCCTCCCGACTCTACAAACCGGAAGCGGGGTTTCTTTTATTTTACGGCTCTTTTTGCGCGTTGTTGAAATAGACCGGTTTTCGTAAGATTCTGCTTATGGAAATAACGGAGAATAATGATGGAAAAACTTCATAACTTAGCTTATTTTATACATTTGATGTCAATTGAATGAATGCATAATTACATTTAGCAATAAAAATGTGTTAAAACCGCCATTGAATTATGAGGGGTCACTGTAAATTAACGAAAACTTTCTTATATGCATGGAAAGGTATGCTGAATTTTTCACCAAGTAAAGGAAAAATATGGATTTTAAACATATCGGAAAATAAAAAAAATTCATTGGGTAATTTCTTCAAAAAATAGGTTTTTTGTGGCATTTTTACCAAGTAAAATTACAAAAATTAGTGCATTTTTAACTTTTTTAAGGCAAACTGTGCAAATGAAATTAATCAAAGAGAAATTTTCTTGGCAACAGCAATTGTGTACATTTATAAGGTCTATCAAAATGTATGTGTTTTATAGCTGTAAGCTAGTACTAAGTTTATACTAGACCTAAAACAAATATAAACGTTTTACTGAAAAATGGTCAACACCACTCAAGGGCAGATAACTATAGCATGAAAACGAGCGTGGAAAGATACCTTCAAATTTTGTTATAATGACTATACAGTGTTAATCTACAACATATGCGAACAAGAAAAAAATTCATTGGGCGGAAAAAAATGACGCCATGTGTCCATTGCTACCTTAAATGCACAATTATCTGCCCTTTGCTGTCAGACAAGTGCCGAAAATGATATCTGACATAGCAAGAGGTTGAACCTCAGACCTCATTATTGAAAGTTCAATATCCTAACTGTGCTATGGCTATAACAACTTAAAAAACAAAATTGAACAAAGGCTGACTATGACCTTGACCTTTCATCTATGTGAACCAAAAACAATAGGGCACTTCCTTGGGTCATAAGCTGCAAGCAGCATTTGTATTTATAAAGTTTCACGATTCTAGGTCACTTTGTTCTTAGGTTAGGGTCCGGAAACGAAAGGGTCTACAGACAGATGGACAGACAGACTGACAGATGGATGGATGGACAGACAGACAGACATGGTGAACCAATATACTCTATCTACTTTGTAAGTGGTGGTATAATTAAAAAGAGCTGTCGGAGGACAGCGAAGCTCGACTATTCCTAGTGCTGGATAGTAACAGCAAATCAATATCGACATTGGAAATTCAATAAAATGAAAGTCAAGAGAAAAGAATCTTTGTCTAGAGGCTGATATTATGGTCACAGAAGCATGTGCAGAGTTTCAAAGCAATAGCTTTAGTAGGAACAGAGATACAACTAACATAAAACAGTTGCACATAAAAACATAACCAAGATTTTTAAGGCCGAAAAGGGTTAAAATTCCACTAAATTAAATATCAGAGTAATGAATCTTTTTCTGCGGGCTAATATTATGGTCACAGAAGCATGCATAAAATTTCCAAGCAACAGCTATAGTAGAAATAGAGATATTACAGAAATACAACATTTGCACGTAACTTAACCAAGAATTTCTAAGTCCAAAAGGGTTAAAAATCCACTAAATTCTATACCAGAGAATTGAATCTTAATCAAGAGGCTGTTGTTATGATCATTGAAGCAAATGCAAAGTTTGAAAGCAATAGCTTTAATACAATTAGAGATATAACTGATGTACAACATTTGTACATAAAAACTTAACCAAGAATTTCTAAGTCTGAAAAACGTTAAAATTCAATATCAGAGTAATAAATGTTTGTCAAGAGGCTGATATCATGGTAACAGAAGCATGTGTAGAGTTTCCAAGCAAAAGCCTAGGTAGAAATAGAGCTATAACTGATATACAACATTTGCACGTAAAAACTTAACCAAGATTTGTAAGTCTGAAAAGGGTTAAAATTCCACTAAATTCAAAATCAGAGTAATGAATCTTTGTCAAGAGGCTGATATTATGGTTACAGAAGCATGTGCAAAGTTTCAAAGTAATAGCTTTAGTAGAAATAGAGATATTACAGAAATACAACATTTGCACGTAAAAACTTAACCAAGAAGTACTAAGTCCGAAAAGGGTTAAAATTCCACTAAATTCAATATCAGAGTAATGAATCTTTGTCAAGATGCTGATTTTATGGCCATAGAAGCATGTGTAAAGTTTCAAAGCAATTGCTTTTATAGAAGAAGAAATATTACAGATAAACAACATTTGCACATAAAAACTTAACCAAGATTTTTAAGTTTGAAAAGGGTTAAAAATCCACTAAATTCAATTTTAGAGTAATGAATCTTTGTCTAGAGGCTGATATTATGGTCACAGAAGCATGTGCAAAGTTTCAAAGCAATAGCTTTCATAGAAACAGGATTTTAAACACTTGCACGTAAAAACTTAACCAAAGCATTACGCCGACGCCCGGGTGACTGGAATAGCCCCCCTATTCTTCGAATAGTCGAGCTAAAAACTTTCCTTTATTCTTTTCCATGGATTATCGAGAAATAACGAGTTGACACAATCACTGCCTAAACAGTGAAATTATCAAAACCATAATACCCCCTTTTGCGTATTTCACCCTTTTTTTGAGACATTATCTAAGCCAAGCCCAAAAGGTGACTTTATCATGAGAATTGCATAACAATCATGTGCAAAATGATATTTGTCCCATTTTTTTTAAAATTCTATCTCACTCTTGCATCAAAGAAATGGAATAATCTTTTCTTTTTCCAGTAATTCAATTTATTTTTTCAATTTTTGAACAAAAAAAGCCATATTTTCATTTGCGGTTCCACCATTTGTGAATTATAAATTTTGTTGTTCACCTCTATATAACAAGAGAATTGTTTGTAAAACATTTGTGCCCCGTCATGCAAAAAGGGACCATCTTGGAACTCCGTAAAATAATTATTTGAAAAAGAGGTTGATTTCAGTAGAGGTCAACCAGAGGTTGCATTCAAAAAATTCACATACAGGATGGTTAATTGATCAGTCCACTGATTCAGAAAATCAGCAAAGTGCTAGAAGTATCAACATTAGTCAGGCTGTGCTTAAATATGCTCAGTCTGACTAGGGTCAACACTTTACACACTACCCAGATGACTGCATGACTTTCTGCATGACTGGTCACATTATGCACTTTCAGCACTTCTCCTGAGAGCAAATTCTATCCAACTATGCAGTGTAATGATTCTAACTTGCACACCTTTTGAGACATGCTCCAGGCGAAAAATGGTCTATGGATGGACTGACCGACAGACTGACAACAAGTGCAAAGCAATATACCATATATGTGTTTGGATTTTAAGGTTCATGTAAAGAGTTTGAGACCCAATATTTAGGGCACTTCATTAGCCAAGAAAAAGCACTATGTCCAGGTATATTATATATCAAAATGAAGTTATTCGTGAGCACAAGCAGTTAGGCAACATAAGACCGCCATAGCTATAGCGGTATAGCCAAAACATTGTGGAAAAGGGTCATTTTGTACAGAACAAGCAAGTGCATGACGGTTGCATAAAATTGCCCGGTATTATAACAAAATACAGTCTGAAGTACCATCCAGGTAGTGCTACAACCTAAGATATAAAACTCAGTCTCAAAAGGCTATTTTGAAACAATCAATTTCCATTTATTTTGTCAACATACATGTCAAACCGGTTTGGTCTGTTTTCAAAATAGATGTAAGGTATGGTGCAACATCACACCATAATATTGTGCAATATTTTCTGCGATTTATTTCAAATTATGTTTTTTTTTATTCAATGATCTACAATATTACTATATATTTATCATTCTGTGAAATAAAAATTGATATATTGCTAAACAACCTTACAGGTATATAAACAATAAATGTCTATTTATGTTGTGATAACACGCAATACCCTAAAAAGATCTACACGTTTACAATATTAGAATGACATATATGACATATGTGTTTATAAAATAAGTCAAAATAAATTGCTTGCATAACTACGTTTTGGGGCTGAGTTTTATACCAATGGTTGTAGCACTACCTGGATGGTACTTTAGGCTAGACTTTGTTAAAATATGACCCAATTTTATCCAACAGTCATGCAGTTGCTTGTTCTGTACAAAACGACCCTTTTCCACAATGTTTTGGCTATACCGCTATAGTTATAACAGTCTTATGTTTTTCAACTGCTTGTGCTCATAAATAGCTTCATTTTGATATATAATATTCCTGGACATACTGCTTTTTCTTGGCAAATGAATGCCCTTAAAATTGGGTCTCAAACACTTTACATGAACCTTAAACCAGAAACAGTACAATACAAAATCCTTATTCTTGTTAAAGCCTCTGCAATGTCAAGGATCTCAATGTAAGTACGCAATTTGTATCACTTTCTATTAATGATCGAGTAATTCAAATACTACACAATTATTGTCACATAACAATTCACTACACATTTGTCACAAAAATCCAATTGAAAGGTGAATTTGATGGGATACACATTAATAATTCACAACCTATCTAATGTCGGAATCATATCATTCTTAATATACATTGATTTTTAATACATCTACGTTATAGGTCGTAATCATGAAGATTTACTTTAACTGTCTATTATTCTAGCCTCAGGCAATCCCCCTTCAGACTTTTTTTCTTTACTTTAGATTTTAAACATCATGATCAAAGGTAAACTTTAGAGATCAAAAGTGATTTGAGACAGTTACTTAGCAGACAATTAATTGAATTCTTTTTGTTAAGCATTTTTATAAGGTTTTGAGCCATTTTGATAATCTTTCAGTGATAATATCCAAGAACATTTTCTTATGTGATTCCTGGCTTTCATCAGTAGAAGGTTTGAGAGGGGAGTGTGTTTTGGGTGAAGAGGTCAGGAGGGGGAATTTAAATGGGAAATCCAATCAAAATTTGGCATCCATTACACCCCCCCCACCCCCCCCCCCCCCCCTGTAAAATGAACCTCTAAAGGTGTTTGACCCCCCCCCCCCCCCCACACACACACACACACTTTCAGTTGACCTTGAAAAATTTGGCCCTGCTTTTAACGTGAAAATATTTGGATGGCTCAGCACGAAACAGTTGTAACTGCCTATATGTTAAAAGGCAGTTACAACGTTTTTGTGCTGAGCCATCAATTTGGTATACATTTCGGAAGTTGTATCAAGGTTTTGCATGTTTTCCTACATGCAAAACCTGGATACAATTTCTAAACTTGTTCGGACATCCTGTAGAGTCAAGGCAGATTTCCAACCAACAACCTTCTCTACCACAGGGCATTGGAAGAATTACAGCAATCCATTCTTTCTGCTGAAGGTAGTGGACCAGTAATAGTTCTGCAACATTTTGAACTCATGATCTTTCATAATGCTAACCAAGTTTTCTCTTATGAAATCATTAGGAAGACTTGGTTATCCCTGTTAAAGATTATGACTTCTGAACTAATTTACTGGTCCACTATACCTTTGTTGTTGTGAGAAAAACCTATACTACTCCACATGCAAAAGTGTTCCAAAATTGGGAAATTATTTGAAACAAAATTTTGTATCAAGAAGGATAAGGATTAAGCAATGTTAATCCTAGGATACAGAATCACAATATTTTTTCACAATGTTACTTGAAATTAAAGCAACAGACCAGGGGCCTGTTTTACTAAACATATAAATATTTTTATCATTTTTTGTGCAAGTCAGAAATTTAAAGTTGAATCTACAGTGGTAGCTAAACATGGAATTCTGCCATGTCATTAGAATCACCTTCTAAAGACAATTCCATTGAGATATTGTAAGGCAGAATCTAACAATGAATGAAAACACCAGGTACCATTTGCGACAAAGAATAGCAGCTGCAGGTTATGGAAAAGGATGTGATGGTAGTACTGGTGTGAGAAATACCAGGAATCCATTGTTAGATGCTCCAGTCGCCCCCCTATGACTGAAATGATGTTAAAGCAGCATATTAAACCCCATTCGAACAAACAAACAAACAATTTGTGATTTTGATTTAATTACAACTAATTTTTTTGTAAGAAGTTTAGTAAAATGGGCCACAATATTTTCAATATTCAAGATTTCAAATTTATCTCTATGATGTCCACTTAGACACAGAATCAAAGTACAAGAGGATTTTCTGATCTACTTGTACCCAATTCATCTTTAAGCTTTTACAAGACAGTGAAATTTTCAAACTAGTCCAATTTTAAAGAAATTGCAGACTGTTATTTTCATTGGATGATATTCTTAACTAGAAAGCCATGAATGGCTTGAGTCCCTCCACAGGCTTGAAATTCTTGTAAAAGCAAATAAAAGTTTTAACTAGATTTTTAGATATTTTGGGTTCTACTGATGTTGAAAATGATTTTCAAAAATTCATCTATTATAACATATAAAACAAGAGGGCCATTGGCCCTTAAACGCTCACCTGATGCATGGCTTAACAAAAGTCAAAGATATCAAGAAGTTAACATTCAAACAAATATGTTGCCTCTAAAGTACTAAAACAAGAGCTGTCACTGTAAGATGACAATGCCCCCGACACCGCTTTGATTTTAAATTATGGCCAATCTATGTTGAAGGTCAAGGTCATCCAGGGGTCAAGGTCACCAAAGTATGTGCCTACAGAAAGGTAATGTACCAAGGAATGTTGTGGTAAAGTATGATGCGAATATGTTAAGTAATAAGGAAGTTATGGCCAATGTTAAAGTTTTTGGACGGAATGACGGACGGACGGACAGACGGACAGACAGACGGACGGACAGACAAGTCAAATTTATGATGCCTCCCTATCGGGGGCATAAAAAGTGTTTGACCCTCTATCAAACTCATGTAAGACTTCAAGACAAACATACTGACCAAAATACATAATTTTCAATCAAAGAGTGCACACAAGGATTTTAATAAATTTGACCCCTTGACCTCATTTTGGACCCAACTTGACCCAATTTCAAACTAAACCTAGGTTTCATTCAAACATTCTGACGAAGTTTCAAGATATTTGAGTAAACAAGGTTTTTCAAAGATTTGACCCCTTGACCCCATTTTTGACCCCACTTGACCCAATTCCGAAATTGATTGAGATTTGATGGAGACAAATAATTCTGACCAAGTTTCATAGCATTTGGACAAAAAATGTGGCCTCTAGAGTGCACACAAGGTTTTTCTAAGATTTGACCCCTTGACCCCATTTTTGACCCAACTTGACCCAATTTCGAACTTGACCAAGAGTTGATGGAGACGATCATTGTGACCAACTTTCAAGACATTTGGGCCAAAACTGTGGCCTCTAGAGTGCACACAAGATGTTGACGGACGACCGGACAACCGGACGCCGGACACAGCGCGATTACAATAGCTCACCTTGAGCACTTCGTGCTCAGGTGAGCTAAAAATGACCGCCCTTACAAGACATATTTTTCATCCAATCACAATATTTTTTGGTAGACTGTTAAAGGGTCACCTAAGGATCATTTTAGTGAAATTTGGTTGATATCTATCAGTTACATTCTGAGAAAATGATTTTGAACGTTTCCACTATATAACATATAGAGAAATGACCTCCACCCATAACATACATATTTTTCATCCAATCACAATAATTTTTGGTAGACTGATTAAGGGTCACTCAAGGATCATTCCAGTGAAATTTGGTTGATATCTATCAGTTACATTCTCAGAAAATGATTTTGAAATTTTCCACTATATAACATTATAGAGAAATGACCTCCGCCCATAAAATGCATTTTTCCATCCCATCACAATGATTTTTTGTAGAATGATGAAGGGTCACTCAAGGATCATTGCAGTGAAATTTGGTTGATATCCATTAATTACATTCTGAGAAAATGATTTTGAAAGTTTCCACTATATAACATATAGAGATATGTCCTCCGCCCATAAAATGCATATTTTCAATCCCATCACAATGGATTTTTTTATAGACTGATAAAGGGTCATCCAATAATCATTTATGTAAAAATTAATTGGTATCCATCGATTAGGTTCTGAGAAAAGTCACTCTTTACCATATTTGGAAATTAGCCACGCCCATTAAATCCATGTTTTTCAATGGATCAAAATTTCTTGAACAACTTTGAAAGAGGGTCTCCCAAGGATCATTCCTGTGATGTTTAGTTCAATTTCATCAAGGAGTTTCTGAAGAGAAGATCTTAAAAGAAAAAGTTTACGACCAGACACACAGACTTACTGACGCACAGACTTACTGACACATGACAGACACAGTGCCATTACAATAGCCCCAGTGGCCTTCGGCCAGTGGAGCTAAAAACAGCAGCCGAGTTTTTATCTGTTTATATGTGACAAATTTGGTATTTGATTGGCACAAATTTGATATTCAATTTATAACATGGCCCAAATTCTGGTGATGAAACGAGGAAACTACGATATTTATTGATTCATGTTATTCTTTGAAATGTTTGCGGAATGACGTCAGCAGATTCATTACGATGTAATTTTCCTAGTAAAAATATAACATTGTTATTCTTTCATAACTCATTTTCATAGTTATTCCACTTGTGAAATAACATCTATATAATATCAAAAATATTCAAAGGAGTCCATTAGGTCTTATTATAATTGATTTTCTACGATGATTGCAGAAGCTTTTATCTTAAGAAGCTGGGGGGGGACAAAAAGAGCGATATTAAGTGGAAATGAGTTTTAAACTTCTACCAGATAATGAACTTTTTAACTTGTACACATTGAACCACTTTTTATGATAAAATAAATTGATTGTTATTTGAAAAGGAAATCTCCTTCTTTAAGTTTCAGTTCATACTATAATTCAGTTTCATTTTTTCCTCTATTTTCTAATATTCTTTTCATTTCATACCTGAAAACTTGACAGCACAAAAAAAGGTTGCTGACTTTCTTGGTTTGAAGCTGTCCATCATTTATATTGAAGCAGAATTGTGCATGCATGTGCTGACTCCTAGCTTGAATTCCAAAATGTCTTAAGTGCCAAGAAACATTGACTAATAGCTTCTCCAGGGTCTGAGTCAATCTGGTGACCATTCCCCAAGATATGATTCTGAAACCTTCACTTCTATTAAATAGCCAGTCCATGGCCCTGTGTTCAGTACGACACAACGGTACAACCTTATTGCAAATTATACCCCACTTTGTTTGCAATTGCATGTGCAAAGAGGGGTATAATTTTAACACAGTTTGTACCGTTTGTCATCTTAACCCTTGTCATGCTGAATAAATTTTGGCTAAAAATTGTCATCAAAATCAAAGGGCAAAAAGCACTGAAAGTACCAACTGAAGGTCAATTTTTATTTGAAAAACTTAAATCTATCGACAATTCTGGTTTGAAATTGAGAAACAGGTGGTTTAGACTAACATCTGACTGCACATGATATGTGCAGGCTGATGTTTGTCTATAGCTCCTGCCAAAGCAGGAATATTCCGGGTTCAGCATGACAAGGGTTAAACTGAGTATTTTTTGCAGGGATTTATTTCTGAAACTATTACTACTATAAGAGCTAGACAAGGTCCCCTGAAAAAATCTTCTATTTTAGGGAAGATACAAAGTTCTGTACTTTTTTCTTTATTTTATAAACAATATATTATGTACACCATGATTCTTTAACACGCTAATGCCCAAAGGATGTGAAAATACAAATTTTCTTGGCTTGACCCTGGACAATTTAAAGGTGATTTTCTACTTGTCCAGGATCAATGTGAACTTGTCCTTGAAAAAATGTGAAGAGATGAATTTTAAGAAACATTGATTTTAATGAAGAAAATGCTGGAACCCAGCATTTTCTTCACTAAAAACAATGTTATCTACTCTTTGATATAAACATAAGAATAATCTATCTTTAAGATCTATATTCAGCCCCATTCCAAGATTGGACATTGTATTAACTTATCAACCAACAAGGGGTCTAGAATTAGAAAACTGTACTTGTCCACAAGTAGACAATCCTGTGTTTGACAAGTCAGGCATTAGAATTCAACACCTGTACCCTGAGAAAGCTAACTTGATGAAGACATATAAGGCAGATTTCTAGGAGGCATTTGATCATCTTCTCATTATGCCTTATTTCCCCTAATTTAGGCTTTAGTTTGAATTTATTTAAATTTCATATTTTTTCCTCTAAATATTTATCAGTTTTACTTAAGAGGAAAGGATACATAAAATTTGAAACAAAAAAAAGCATTCTTATTGTAGTAAGTTTATAACAATTAGAGCCAGAAAGTATCTTTACCTTTTACGAGAAAGAAGGCTTACATGGTAAAGAGGAAATTCCATTATTAAACACGCTACATAGTAGCCCTGTTACATGCACTTGGTTGAATATCATTTCACATCGAGACTTTGAAAAACTTCCTCAATTTTAACATTTTTATCACAAAATTTCTATTGTTGATGATAAGATTACCCTTTATACAAACAAGTTCATTTCCTTATAACACTTAATGAACTATTGACATTTTATAGTGTGTTGTTTATAAAATTAAGTTTCAATAACATATTGTCTTTCAGAATATTTTTTTATAAATCAACAATTCTCATTCTGTCAATAAATTCTAGGCACCATTGAAATAATCATTTGTGGTGTTCTTTATTGTACATTTTTGGAAAAATGAAATATTTGAATTAGAATAATATGACTGTAATGCTTACAAAATATACACTTCACAGCCATAGATGGCATTAAAAATGAGTCGGTCAAAGCTTTCTAGCTCAAAAAGGGGGCTTAACTTGGATCAAAGATTGTAACCCTTGCCATGTCAAAATGGATATAAATTTTGGAAAAATTGCCATAAAATAAAAGCGCTGAAAGCAATCAATGCACTAAAAGCTAATCAGTATTCATTCTGAAAATATGATTTCTTAACGTTTCTGGCTTACAAAGGAAAATAAAGTTTCATAGATGAATTAATTATAAACAATTAATTATATTAATTATGTGCAGGCTGATCTTAGTCAATATGAAATATTCCGGGTTCAGCATGACAAAGGTTAATCCCCATCAATATTACTTACACAAACCATGTTGTTGGTTCTCGTTGGAATGGTCTAGCCCACAAAGGACTTTGCTGAGAAAATTCAAATTGAGCATGTGCATTTCATTTCCAACATTTACAAATGATCATGATGGACAGACATGAAACAGTCTGGACATCCACACAATACTTTATCCCTTGTTATGCTGAATAAAAAACAGTGCATGATTACATTGAAATCAAAGTGCCAATAGCACTAGATGCACGAATTGTGAGTTAATAATTATTTTGGAACCCATCAAAGTAACTTTCTGACAAAATTCCATTCACATTTGCCTAATTGTTGAAGAGAAGATGTTATTCCAAGAATTTAAAGTGAAAATAGACCATGCCCACCCATTCTTTACTGAGGCAACTCAAAATAAGCCCCCCTACCATGCCAATATTTTTGGGCCTATCAAAATTTTGCAAACTAATTTTGAAGAGGGTCATCAACAGGGTGTATAAACCACGTGACATTTTTGGAAACGGAGGGGAGAAAAATCGCCCGCTTCAGGTAACATTTTTCGCGATTATTTCTTAAAATTGCGGAGATAATTATTTTCTCCTATTTTCCAGAAGTCAACATTTAAAATAGGAAATTCGTTGATCTTATGAAACTTTATGGATTTTACTAACTTTACCCTTTTGAGATCGTCGTTATCGGTGTTTCTCAGCTGCCAGGCGGGTAGGCCCGAGAAATCGGGATTCAGAGAATCAGAGAATTATGAACTATAGATTACCCTATCAAAGATAGTTTTGTTTAGCTTGGGGACAACAAAATGATCTTAAAATAAAAAATATCAAAGTAATAAACCGCGTTTGTTCTTCAATTCATTGCCGAGTTTTAAAAATATAAAATGCGATGGCCTAAATATGTACATGTATAGGCCTATTTAGATATCCGATATCGTTATCAATATTGACCCTGTGTCTGTTATGTTTCTGCGGTACGTTATTGTTCACCGCGGGAGGGGGGGAATCGGCGGCAGCAGGGGGGGTACAGCGTTATAGCAGATACATCCACTTCTTCCGCTGTTTCATTTCTTGGACCCCGACTACAGCGTTTTAATGGAGTTGCAGTGTATTCTACCTATCTTGAAAATGTTGTTGCCATCATTTTCTCCACAGGGAAAAAGTTGGAGCCAAATGGACGAGACTTGGTGCAAAGTTCAATTTGGACCATGTTTGTTTTTATTATTGTAGAACTTAATTATTTTTGTTAGCTGTTGTGTATCTACATTGTGATAAATCAATAAAAGAGATTTTCCTTTTGTTTTAAATGAATCTACAAAACAAGAGGACCATGATGGTCCTATATCGCTCACCTGAGTTAGTCACTCATAACTTGTCAAACCATGTAATGAATACCAGAATTTGTTTGATGTACATTTAGGGTGGTTAAATTTTGCCCTACTGCAATTTGATTTCATTTAATTTTCGTAAATTTTCAACTGTTCTCTTACCATGGCAAATTCTTTTAACAACTTCAGTAGACCTACACGTTAAGAACATCCATGCTAAGTTTAGAATTGAATGTTCTAAGATTTTAGGTAATTTATGCCATTTTTAAGACTTTCCTTTTCAATGGCAACTAGAATTTTTGAAGAAATGAAATTATTTTAACAACTTTTAAAGAACTTCACCCATGGATCATCCCTGCCAATTTTCTGCTTGATTGGCCTTGTGGTTTGGGAGGAGGAGAATTTTTTCTAAGATTTTTGGCCATTTTCGATCATTTTTCAGACAATCCGTTACCATGGCAACCAGAGTTTTTGATGAAATGAAATTATTTTAACAACTTTTAAAGAGCTTCACCCAAGGATCATCCCTACCAAAATTCAGCTTGATTGGTGAAGTGGTTTGGGAGGAGAAGAATTTTTTCTTATATTTTCAGCCATTTTTGGCCATTTTTCAGACTTTCCGTTACCATGGAAACCAAAGTTTTTGATGAAATGAAATTATTTTAACAACTTTTGGAGAGCTTCACCCAAGGATCATCCCTACCAAAATTCAGCTTGATTGGTGAAGTGTTTTGGGAGGAGAAGAATTTTTTCTTATATTTTCAGCCATTTTTGGCCATTTTTCAGACTTTCTGTTACCATGGAAACCAAAGTTTTTTATGAAATGAAATTATTTTAACAATTTTTGAAAAGCTTCACCCTAGAAACATCCTTGCAAAGTTTCAGCTTGATTCGCCTAGTGGTTTAGGAGGAGGAGAATTTTTTCTAAGATTTTCGGCCATTTTCGGACATTTTTCAACCTTTCTGTTACCATGGAAACCAGAGTTTTTTATGAAATTTAATTCTTTTAAGAACTTTTTAAGAGCTTCACTCAAGGATCATCTCTGCCAAGTTTCAGCTTCATTGGCCTAGTTGTTTAGGAGGAGAAGAATTTTTTCTAAGATTTTCGGCCATTTTCGGCTTTTTTTCCACCATTCCGTTACCATGGAAACCAGAGTTTTCGATGAAATTAAATTCATTTAACAACTTTTGAAGAGCTTCACACAAGGAACATCTCTGCCAAGTTTCAGTTTGATTGGCCAAGTGGTTTTGGAGGAGAAGAATTTTTTTCTAAGATTTTCGCTATTTTCAGCCTTTCTGTTACCATGGCAACCAGAGTTATTTATAGAATTAAATTCTTTTAACAACTTTTGAAGAGCTTCACCCAAGGAACATCCCTGCCAAGTTTTAGCTTGATTGGTCCAGTGGTTTAGGAGGAGAAGATGTTTAAAGAAATTGTTGACGGACGGACGGACGATGGACGGTGAGTGATCACAATAACTCACCTTGAGCACTTTGTGCTCAGGTGAGCTAAAAATCTAGATTTCATACCCAAATAAATTTGAAATGTAACATCAATATTATGGCTAAGTAAAACGAGCTGATTTTTGTCCTCTTCTATCAGTAATTTCAGTGCTTTGATATAAAATAAGTCTACATAGAACATCTTTACAGTGATAAAAAAGGACAACTGTGATATTCCTTTAAAATTAGCAACAGACAAAATGTAAATATGGATAGATTTTTAAACCAAATCGGTTGAGAGTATTTGGGTACAAATACACAGAAAATGAATTAAATCTGTGAGATTTTCTAACTGTTAAAATTGTATTTCACAATAAATTTTAGTTAATTCTATAAAAAAATCTTTAGTAGAATCTTCCATTCTAAATATCTAAATACAATTTCAAACCTGCTTGCATTTTTCTGATTGGGAATCAATGAATTTACTGCGGAGAGTGAAACTATCACAATAAATCTGACCATAGAAGACCATATTAAATATATGTATATGTATATCTTTTGGTCAGAAAGATACAAAGGATGGCCAGTGTGATAAAAATTGATATGAAAAAGTGCTAATATATGCATGCAAGTCCAAGTTAATCACTCCAAATCCAACCAAAATAATTGAATTACCAAGGGCGTTAGTCTACCTAATGTGATTGAGTAAGTTGTCAATCAACACTTATTGGAAAAGGAAATATGTATGTCACATGAAACAGGTTATTTCACAATTGAGTCATTAACAATGATAAAACACACTTGGCTCATGGATTATATTTTCCGAGTAAAATACAGTCGACATTGCTCGAGCGACCGCGTCTATTAAGCGACCAATTTTATTAAGCGACCACTAGAAAAAAATCCCTTCATTGTAAGCAAAATCTCTGAAAAAGACATTTTTAACAAAAAATTGGTAATTGTTCAGGGCTTTAGATTCTTTTCAAGACTGATGGGTCCAATTGACCCATGAGGTAAAAAGTTGTGGGTCATTTCCTGAAATGATGGGCCAAAGCATATTTTCACTATGGTAAAAATGTTTCATATCCAAGCAGGACAGGGTCACAGGACCCCAACTGTTGGAAAGTTGTGGGTCATCATGTGAGAAATGACCCGGGCCCACTGTAAATCTGAAGCTCTGATTGTTGAATCTTATGTTGTTGGAACCCATTAGAATCGTCTCAATAAGACGATTCTAATTGGTTCAAACATCATAAGATTCATTACGATTTGACCAACAATCTATATATGGCATCAAAATGAACTGTCGCATTTATCAAAGTATTTCGTATTAAGCGACCATTCCGATAAACGACCGCCTTTTGTTGGTCCCTTAACACAAATTTTACTGTACTGATTTTTCTGAATGAAATAGATTGTCTTTTTCTAGTACAATCCGCTTTTCCCAAATGAAAAAAGTTTGCACTATATTTCATGTTTTGTCGCTCAAATATTCATAAACAGGATAGGGTTAACAAGAGCACCGCCTACGGGTGCCTACGCTCGGCTGTCAAGTGCTGGATGGTGGGAAAAAATTTAAGTCGAAAAGGGGCATAATTAGCACAAAATGCATCTAGAGTTATCCCCCTTGATAGTATAGGTTGCTCTTTTGATGGTGAACATGTGTGCCAAGTTTCAAGTGAATGCCTTCAGTAGAACCAGAGATATAACAAAATGTCAAAGTTTCGCACGACGACGACAACGACGACGACAACACGGAGGCTATAGCAATACCTCGGGTTTTCTCCGAAAACAGCCGAGCTAATAAATGGGGCACACTATAAAGTATTCTTTAATGCTTTTCGGTGGTTTATCGAGAAATAACGGTAGATTATCACTTGATAATCTCACCGCAAAAGCAGTGAAATTATCAAAAATTTATACCCCGCTTTTGTGCATTTCATCCTGTCTGACGTCATCTATGCGGGGCGAAATAAGTGACGTCACAATGAACGTTGCATAGCAATAACGCGCAAAATGACGCGCTTTACGAAAATATGTCCTAGAAATTTCACATTCTGTCTCATTTTTGTATTAAAGAAATGGAATAATCGTTTGTTTTTCGTGTAAGATTGATAAATATTTCATTTCGTGAACAACAAATGTTATATTTTTACTCATGAAAATATAGCTTTTGTTGTTCACTCAATGAAACATAAATCGATCTTACACTGAAACAAACGATTATCCTCTAGAGAAGATTATACTAAATAAGACTTACCTATTTGCTGCTTCCAACTTTTCCAGTAACTCTAGTTCTAAAGGGGTTTTAGGTAGAGGTGTGGTAGGGGAAGCAATCTGTAACTGCCTGTAATTACAAAAAGATAGCCAAATACAGGTTAAGTCTAATTCTAAAGAATCTCTGGGTTGAGGCATGTTAAGGGAGGAAATCTGCCCTTCAGCACCTTTCGAACTCCAAAGGTCTGAATTTACAAAAAAAAATCTTTTGAAGATAGTCATTTTAGCGTATTCTTGTTATTTAAAATATCTAAGGATATCTTTTTAAATAAAATTCATGGATTTTGTTAATTTTGTTAATTTTTCACATTGTATATATTAACATTTCTATGAAATGTAATCAATTAACCAATTGTCATTTGAAAACAGTTTTATATTTTAACTTTTAATGCATTTTGATGGATCACTTTATCATCCCAAACTAGTGGAATCACCCAAAGTTTTATCCTGCTTTCATAATTCACCAATTTGGAAATTATCAAATGGAGCCCAGTGACAAAATTAATGGCATTTTTTTACGTTTCCAAGAAATCACATGCTAAATTACAATCTGTAAGAAATGTTGTCTTAAATTCTTCTTGTTTCATTTTTACATTAAAAAAGGTAGAATATTTTATTCTTTTGTTTTCTGAACAACAAAAGCTATGTAATTATCACTTTGGCTTTGCCACTCATGAATATATAGCATTTGTTGTTCACTCAATTATGATATATAATCAATCCTTGAAAAAACGACAACTTAAATCTATATAGTCAGTTATTATCTCACTTTGATACATTGTTTTTTTCTTTACCTGTTAGCTTCCTCTAATTTAACCAGCAGATCTACATCATGTTGACTTGGTGTTGTTGGTGACTGTATGGAAGTACCAGACCCTTGATCTACCCCCTCATTGGATGTTCCTGCTTGGCCATCCCCATTGTTGTGTGATCCAGGACCCTCATTGGCTACACCTTCCTCTGCAGCCATCAGTCCCTCCCCCGTCAGGTCAGTTCCCGCCCCTTCTGTCTTGGAGGAGGAGCTACATAATGCCACTTTCTCCTCCACTGACATTGTCTTGTTCTATGGAGGTTTCATCATGAATGCATGGTTTGGCCAGCCCTGGAAAAAAAAGATGGGGTCTAGATACACAGTTTGACAGGGACCAAGGGTTGAGATTATTGGGGAAATTAATTCTTGAAATTCAGTGTTTTAGTGCCACATCATCAAAATGGGGTCTAAAAGACTTAAAATAGGCTCAAAGGGATTATTGTAGATTACTTTCTTTTCAGCTACCCTCATGCTTTTGTGTAAATGTTAAATTTTCTCTGGATTCTAAGGACTCGCATCAGAACACTTTGAGAGTCCTGGCCTCTTATTTAAGAGTCGCAGACTCACAAAAACTGCGTCCCTTAAAACCCTGCATGAAATAACTCAAATTGGAACAAGAGGACCATGATGGTCCTAAATCGCTCACCTGTGTATCTTTGTCTAAATTAACTATTATCAAATTTTCCAGCAAAAATTGTTATTGTACTTTTAAGAACTGTAGCCTCTAGAGCGTAAACAAGAAAATTATCATTAAGGCCCCTTTTCCCATGATATGGCATGGATCATTCCAATTTTCAATAGGGTTAATCCTTGTGACCTTGCCAACATTCTGACCAGGTTTCGTGAAGATTTGACCATATTTGTGGCCCTTAGAGCGTAAACAAGAAAATTATCATTAAGGCCCCTTTTCCCGTGATATGACACGGTTCCTTCCCATTTTCAATAGGATTCATCCTTTTGACTTGACAAATAGTCTGACCAAGTTTCATGAAGATTGGACCATATTTGTGGCCTCTAGAGCGTAAAAAAGAAAGTTGTCATTTAGGCCCCTTTTCCTGTGATATGACACGGATCCTTCCCATTTTCATAGAATTCTTCCTTTGACTTGACAAATATTCTGACCAAGTTTCATAAAGATTGGAGCATTTTTGTGGCCTGTAGAGCAAAAAACAAGAAAATTGTCATTAAGGCCCCTTTTCCCATGATATGACATGGATCTTTCCCATTATCAATAGGGTTCAACCTTGTGACCTTGCCAACATTCTGAGCAAGTTACTTGAAGATTGGACAATATTTGTATCCTCTAGAGTGTAAAAAAGAAAATTGTCATTAAGGCCCCTTTCCCGTGATATGACTCAGATCCTTCCCATATTCGATAGGGTTCATCCTTGTGACTTGACAAATATTCTGACCAAGTTTCATGAAAATTGGCCCATATTTGTGGCCTCTTAAACATAAACAAGAAAATTGTCATTAAGGCCCCTTTTCCTGTGATATGACATGGATCCTTCCCATTTTCAACAGGGTTAATCCTTGTGACCTGACAATCATTCTGACCAAGTTTTATGATGATTGGTTCATATTTGTGGCCTCTAATGTGTAAACACTTTAATTGTTGACGCCTGACGACGCATGACAAACGACAGACGACACACAACGAATTGAATGATCACAAAAGCTCACCTTGAGCATGATGTGCTCAGGTGAGCTTAAAACAAAGGTTATAGGCAAATTTTCCAGTAAGTCTTACATCAATAATTCTATGAACAGTTCAGTTTTTAACGATTTCTACCCAACTCCATGCCTAACCAAACGTTTGATTCAATGTGACTATGAAATCCACCTTAGAATTTTCTATGATAGAGTATTTCAGCGGAGCCAAAAGTTTAAAAAGAAAAAAATTCTTCTAAAATAAAAACACTCGTCCAACCAGGTGTGGAGACAATATTTCGCCCTAGAATTTGGAAATTGAGTTTGTTATATTGGTGTTGATTGCTACCCTTAATACTTTTTCAGGCATATTTAGGTAGCAGGAGCACCTAAAATTAGAACCCTAGTATTTTATTGCACCAGTTCTACCATTACACTTTTTTCTAGCCTTCAGCTGCTATCCCCTTTAACCCTTTGCTGTTTAATCCCTGCTTTTTACGTGCCTGTGATTTTATGATTGAGAAAACATAGTCAAAAAAGAAGAAATTGCTTCTGACAAGCAATTTCTTCTTTTTCCACACTATTTTCTACCCTACTGTATGGTTATTTTTCAAATTAAATCCACTTTAACCCTTTGCTGTTTAATCCCTGCTTTTTACATGTCTGTGATTTTATGCTTGAGAAAACATTGTGAAAAAAGAAGAAATTGCTTCTGACAAGCAATTTCTTCTTTTTCCACACTATTTTCTACCCTACTGAATGGTTATTTTTCAAATTAAATTCACTTAAAATTTTTGTCTGCAAAACCTTTGAATTTGGAAAGGTCCAAAATTTTGTAAAACAGGAAAGGGTTAAATTTTCGTCTGCAAAACCTTTGAATTTGGACAGGTCCAAAATTTTGTAAAACAGGAAAGTGTTAAGTTAATGAATATTCACTGATTGGTGGGAGACAAATGTAGGGAAGTTAGTTTTAATTGGGTTTTATGTTGCTTTCAGCAATCTTTCATCGCAGGGGCTGGAGGAACTAACAATTGATTCCTGGTTTTTCTCTCACCGGTACTACCATCACATCTGCCTTTGGGTATTGAATCCAGGACCCCTAGTTAGACATCCTGACGCCCTACCAACTGCGCTATGACAGCCCAAATGTAGGGAAGGATATGTGCTGAAACCATGTCAATCCTGGTAAAAAGTTAAAGACTCTTGCAAATAAAATTAAAGACAAGCTTACTTTTCAGGTATATCCAAAATACAAATAGCTCAATCAAATTTCAGTTTCACGATTTAGCAGCCTTAAGACTATAAAACCATAAATGTTTTGCATCTATTATTTATGTTCTCTACAAAAACATGGGTCATACAAATAAATCATTATGAACAAGGAAAACTTTCATCCTATGGCATTTTTATCTCTGATCTTAACCCTTGTAATGCAGAACCGGGAACAATCCTACTTTTTAGCAGGAGGTATAGATTTAAATTCAGTTTTGCCAAGCTATTTTATTCAGCATGGCAAGGGTTAAGATAGACTGGTAGTCATCTCTAAATTAGAAGTATGTTATTAAAAATACATACAATAAAGTTATGTCTAGATTCTCAAAGTCTATTTTTTGAAGAGAAGTAACCCATTTAAAGTTCTGAGGGGTTCACTTTGGTTATCCACCTTGTTTTTAAAACTTTAACTAGAACTGTCGCAGAGCGGACTCATACCCCCCACTAGGGCATTGTCCTACCGGGGCTATGTCCCAGTATACGTGCTTTCAGTACATGATCTTTTTGCAACATGATAACAACAAGATGATGTTACCAAATTTGGTAACTCCCCTTATGGTAATAATACTGCATTTTGCAATTTTAAATTTTGACTACTCCCCCCTCCTTAAAAAGTTCAAAGTGACATAACTCTGAAACTAATGACTGGATCAGGATGAAAATTGCAGTTGCACAACTTCATATGATAGGATTACTTACCAAATTTGGTAACTCCCCTTATGGTTACTGAGTTTTGCAATTTAAATTTGGACTACTCCCCCCCGCCACCTCCTTAAAAAGTTCAAAGTGGCATAACTCTGAAACTAACAACTAGATCAGGATGAAAATTGCAGGTGCCCAACTTCATATGATGGGAAACAACCTGATAAAATTTCGGCAAAATTGGTCCAAAACTGTGGGAGGAGAAGAGGACACAAAATTTGGACTACTCCCTCCTCCTTAAAAAGTTCAAAGTGGCATAACTCTGAAACTAACAACTGGTTCAGGATGAAAATTGCAGGTGCACAACTTCATATGATGGGAAACAACCAGATTAAATTTCAGTAAAATTGGTCCAAAACTGTGGGAGGAGAAGAGGACACAAAATTATGTCTACGGATGGATGGAGAGATGGACTGACGGACGGACAACCTGATTCCAGTAACACCCCCCCCCCATAACTTCCTTGTGGGGGGTAGAAAAAACAGGGCATGAATTCCAGGCTACGGTTAAGAGTTCTCTGTGTAAAAGGTGTCATCGTATTTCTATCAGTATTTTTGATTATACATGTAATAATTTGGACAGATTCAAGGAGTTTAAAATCAGAACTATTCTTATTATAGGCACTAAAAATAAATCTACATTGATTCCATGATAACATACATGTTAGTATCATTCTTCATGAAAACCATGAAACATGTAGAATAGTACTTTTGAAAATGAACATTCCAAAATATTAATCAGTGCCTTAGTTATCACATTATGCAAATAGACTTTTCATGCGTCCCAAACTTAAATGATGATACCAGGGAAAACAGTTTTAACTTTGGGGCCCAGACTACCAAAATTGAACATTCGATGTCATGGATATGGACATTTTTTCCCAAAAAGCTAGGGTACTAGCCCCAAATCTAGGGGCCATGGGCTACTGGACCCAGCTGGTCTTTTCCTTGTGATACCTCAAAAGAACAGGGGCCTTATTTACTAAAACTTCTTAAAAGTATCGCAAGTTTTTTTGTTTTCATTCCTTGTTTCATTCTGCCTTGCAATATCTCATTGAACTCTTCTTTAGGCCCCTGATGTATCTTGAAAAGCTTTAACTTGAGATCAAAAATACTGCAAAACTCCAAGACCTCAGCTATTTTTTTTCTCCAAATTATTGAACCACAGGTTAATTGAGTCCAGCAGATCTCATTATTGTTTTGTAAAGGTATCTCAGGTGAATAAACACACATCATTACTGGATCAACTCCAATTAATGGTGGATAACATCAGTCTCACTTATACAGATCAGTCAGTTAAAGGTATCAACATTCCAAACACTTCATATTCTTATGAATTTAAATTTTGTCTTTTAAAACCAAAACATTGCCAATTTCCGGACAATTCAACCAATCCTGTTCAGGTTATTTCCATTCATTTAAGGGACAAAGAGGGTATTTCTTTATTTCATTGAGGTATGAAACTTAAAACCTTATCGCACTGTATGAATATGTGAAGCTAATTCATACACAAGTGTAATTAGGTTTTAAGTTTCATACTTCCATGAAATCAACAAACCATCCCTTCATATCTTATAATATACTAGGACTAAAAAGAAGCACCATACTGCAGGTAACCTATGATTGTTTTCAGGATAAATTGTATTATTGGATTATTATATTCACTTTTGTATGAAATGTCATCTGATTACATGTATGTGAAAAATACCACATGAAGGGTGGGGGATGTATTCAGAAGGCTAATCAGCAGGGTTTGGCATGCCTATTTCGGTCAACAATGAATAATGTACAATTTTTGCAGACTAAGACCAAATCAGATACCAGTCATTTTTTTTTTCTCCCTGTTGAGCTTTACATGAAGGCTTTCAGAGTGAACAAAATATAACCGATAATCTTTGAAAATAGAAACTAGAAAGCTATAAATGGCTTGAGTCGCTCCACAGGCTTGAAATTCTTGTAAAATCAAAAAAATGTTTTGAATAGATTTTTAGATATTTGCGGTTTTACTGATGTTGAAAATGATTATGTCAAAGTTTCAACTTTATAACAGATAGAGAAATGACCTCGGCCCATAAAAGACAAATTTTTCATGAAATCAAAATAATTTTTGACTGTATGATAATTGGTCATCCAAAGATCATACCAAAAAAGTTTGATTGATATCCATCAATTACATTCTGAGAAAATGATTTTCATAATTTCCAGTTATTAACATATTGAGGAATTACCTCCACCCATAAAATGCATATTTTTCATCCAATCAAAATAAATTTTGGTACACTGATAAAGGGTCACTCAAGGATTATACCAGTGAATTTTGGTTGATATCCAAATATTAGATTCTGAGAAAATGATTTGCAAATTTTCCACTAAATAATATATAGAGAATTGACCTCCGCCCATAAAAGACATATTTTTCATCCAATGACAATAATTTTTGGTTGCATGATAATGGCTCACCCAAGGATCACTTTCAGGCAGACGGATACAATGCCTTGACAAAAGCCCCAGTGGCCTTTGGCCAGTGGAGCTAATAATGTACAAATTAACACATTCAAAGGGAAATTATTTAGCAGCTTATATAAGTAGGGTCATTCAAAATTCCATAACACTACTTTAACTGAAAATTACATTGACTATGAATATCAAAGAATAGTTCCGCAAGAAAGAGTGAGGTTCGAGAACCCGTAATCTCCTATCATTTTCAATGTAAAATTGATCTTTGATCACTCACTTGAAATTGCAGGTCTATAGTAGCAGCAATAATGTAAGAAAAATGCTCCAGAAATTAACAAAATATCTAAATTTTACAAGTACAAGGGGAGATAATTCAACAACAATTCACAGTAGGGACTTCAAAATTGCAAGTGCACAACTTCAAATGCAGATACACATTATGTATTAATTTCAAGTAAGAACATAAGACAGAGTAGGAAAAATGCTCTAGACAACAATAATTAAGTAAAATTTGCAAGTTCAAGGGGAGATAATTCAACAACAATTCACAGTAGGGACTTCAAAATTGCAGGTGCACATTTTCAAATGCACATACACATTATGTATTAATTTCAAGTAAGTACATGCAATAGTATAAGAGAAATGCTCCGGACAACAATAATTTAGTGAAATTTGCAAGTTCAAGGGGAGATAATTCAACAACAAATCACAGTAGGGACTTCAAAATTGCAGGTGCATAACTTCAAATGCACATACACATCATATATAAATTTCAAAACTGTACCTATCACAGTCTCTGAGAAAACTTCTGGACAAAATTGTGTCAACGGACAGATGGATGGACAGAAGGAATGACAGACGGACAGCTTAGGCAAATCCAGTATACCCGCCTCTACTTCTTAGGTGGGGGGTATGATTAAAACAACATTAATAATTCATTCTATCATGGCACGTGATTTTATGTCCATACACAGCATGCAGTCGCATCATGGTTAAATCGTCAAAAAAGTTTCAAGTGGCTGTTCCATTCTGCCCATGAACAAATCTTTATTGATGTCACTTTCGGTAAAGAATGATCCAACTAGAAAGCCATAAATGGCTTGAGTTGCTCCACAGGCTTGAAATTCTTGTAAAGCAATAGATTCTACTCATGTTGAAAATGATTTTCAAAGTTTCAACTGTATGACATATAGAGAAACGACATCCACCCATAAAATGCGTATTTTCATCTGATCATAATAGTTTTTTGTAGACTTGATAAAGGGTCACTCAAAGATCATTCATGTAAAATTTCATTGGTATCCATCAATTACATTCTGAGAAAATGATTTTCAAAATTTCAACTATACTAGAAAGCCATGAATGGCTTGAGTTGCTCCACAGGCTTGAGATATTAAACAAGAGGACCATGATGGTCCTAGATCGCTCACCTGATTCTTTTTGACCCCTGGGATGTCACAGCAATTAAATAGACAGTGTAATAAAGAACATAACATGAGAATAATCATTAAGACCCCTTTTCCAGTGATATGGCATGGATCCATCCCATTTTAAATGGGGTTCATCCTTGTGACATGATCAACATTCTGACCAAGTTTCATGAAGATTGGACCATATTTGTGGCCTCTAGAGCTTAAACAAGAAAATTGTCAATAAGGCTCCTTTTCCCTTGATATGGCATGGATCCCTCCCATTTTCGATAGGATTAATCCTTGTGACCCTGCCAACATCCTGACCAAGTTTCATAAAGATTGGATAATATTTATGGCCTCTAGAGCGTAAACAAATAATTTGTCAATAAGGCCCCTTTTCCCTTGATTTTGCAAGGATCCTCCCCATTTTCAATACACTTCATCCTTGTGACCTGGCCAACATTCTGACAAAGTTTCATGAAAATAGGACCATATTAGTGGCCTCTAGAGTGTAAACAAGAAAATTGTCATTAAGGCCCCTTTTCCCGTGATATGACATGGATCCTTCCCATTTTCAATAGGGTTCATCCTTGTGACCTGGCCAACATTCTGACCAAGTTTCATGAAGATAGGGCTATATTTGTGGCCTCTAGAGTGTAAACAAGAATATTGTCAATAAGGCCCCTTTTCCTGTGATATGGCATGGATCCCTCCCATTTTCAATAGGGTTCATCCTTGTGACCTGGCCAACATTCTGACCAAGTTTCATGGAGATTGGGCCATATTTGTGGCCTCTAGAGTGTAAACAAGAAAATTTTCAATAAGGCTCCTTTTCCCTTGATTTTGCATGGATCCTTCCCATTTTCAATAGGCTTCATCCTTGTGACCTGGGAAACATTCTGACTAAGTTTCATGAAGATTGGATCATATTTGTGGCCTCTAGAGTGTAAACAAGTAAATTATCAATAAGGCTCCTTTTCCCTTGATTTCACATGGATCCTTCCCATTTTCAATAGGGTTCATCCTTGTGACATGGGGAACATTCTGACAAAGTTTCATGAAGATTGGATCATATTTGTGGCCTCTAGAGTGTAAACACTTAAATTGTTGACGCCCGGACGACGGACGACGCAAGACGCACGACGGACATTCAATGATCACAAAAGCTCACCTTGAGCACGATGTGCTCAGGTGAGCTAAAAAGCAAATCTAAGGTTTGCCTAGATTCTAAGATATTTTGGATTTTACTGATGTTGAAATGAATTTCGAAGTTTCTACTAAATAACATATAGAGAAATGACCTCTGCCCATAAAAGACATATTTTTCATCCATGACATTAATTTTTCGCTGCATGATAAAGGTTCACTCAAGGATCATTCTAGTGAAATTTGGTTCATGTCCATCAATTACATTCTGAGAAAATGGTTTTTAAAGTTTCCACTATATATCATTTAGAGAAATGACCTCTGCCCATAAAATACATATTTTTCATCTGATCACAATAATTTTTAGTAGACTGATAAACTGTGACCCAAGGATCATTTCAGTGAAATTTGGTTGATATCCATCATTTACATTCTGAGAAATTGATTTTCAAAGTTTACACTATATAACACATAGATAATTGACCTCTGCCCATAAAATGCATATTTTTCATCCGGTCACAATAATTTTTGGTAGACAAATAAAGGGTCAACCAAGGATCATTCTTGTAAAATTTAATTGGTATCCATCAATTAGAATCTGAGAAATCTTACTATTTACGATATTTGGAAATTAGCCACGCCCATTTAATCCATGTTTTTCATTGGATCAAAATTTCTTGAACAACTTTGAAAGAGGGTCACCCAAGGATCATTCCTGTGAAGTCTGGTTGAAATTCATCCAGTAGTTTCTGAGGAGAAGATTTTTAAAGAAAAAGTTTACGACCTGACGCACGCACGGATGGACGGACGGACGGACGACCGCACGACGGACACAACGCTATGGCAATAGCCCCAGTGGCTTTCAGCCAGTGGAGCTAAAAACACATAGAATAATGATGACATCCTGCTAGTTTCAAAAATATAACACATAGAGAAATGACCTTTCCCCCCCCCCCCCCCCCTTAAGGACATGTTTTCTTCCAATAACAACATTTTTTGTAGATTGACAAAGAATAGGAAAATGACCTTCGCCCATAAAAGAAATTGTTTTCAACCAATAACAATAAGTCATATACCACCATATATGGAAATTAGCCACGCCCATTAAAGCCTTGTTTTTCATTTGATCTAAATTCTTTGAACAACTTTGAAAGACTTAAAGAGGATCATTCCTTTGAAGTTTGGTTTAAATTCATCCAGTAGTTTCTGTGGAGAAGATTTTTAAAGAAAAAATTTAAAACCTGACACATGGACAGACCCACAAAGGAACACAGCGCTGTGACAATAGCCCCAGTGGCCTTTGGCTAGGAGAGCTAAAAACAGTTGGTACTTTCAGTAATTTCACCCTTTGAATTTGATGGTAATTTATCATCAGCATGACAAGGTCTAACACTTTTCAAGCTGTTCAAGAAATACACTAAACATTAGCACGCAGGCCAAGATTAACTTGCCCAGATCAGCAGTCTGATCTTAACATACTCAGTCTGCTTTGTACTTGATAATTTTGGCGAAAAACTTGAGCTAGGGTTTGTGCTAGCATTTCAATTTCAGGGGTCATTGACCCCTTGACCATGAAATAAGGGGGTAAAAACTAGAGTCATCATCCACTTGACTATTGAAATAAGGGGGTCAAAACTAGTTTTTAAAGGGTCAAAAATGTGCACACTTTTAAATATATTCAGTTTGATAGTTTTAAATAGTCTATATAAATGAATCAACATAATCAATAAAGTGTCCCAAGACATTTTATTGTTTATGTTGACTCATTTATTTAGTTCCCTTATAATAAAAGAAGAAAACAAATGATTTATGATATCTTGCAAAGGTTGCATTGATGGAAATTCAGTAGGCCCACATGACCGGAAATTTTTGAGGGTCAAAATGGAATCATTGGGGGTCAAATCCTTGGTTTAAGGGTCAAATATGAACCATGCTTGAGCTAAACTCTGGTAGATAAGACAGGTCTTACAGACTATGTTTGCAATTGATGTGAAACACATTATCTTCCGATAGGTGGAATTTTTCAAATACTGACCTATCTGATTTGAGCATCCTGGGTAGTATTACACGACTCAAAAGTTCTAAGCGGCCACCTCACCTTTCTCCATTTTTCACACATTTTCCACTTTTATCTTGAAAAGTGAACTTTGTCTTTCGAAAGAGTGGCCATTCAGTCATCATCCTATCCAATTGTTTTGTAAAATTATGCATGAGTAAGCCTTATAGACGGAATTAAATGCATGTACTCTCAATTTCAAAAGTCACAAAATTTACACTTTTATGAGAAATTTGAATTTTTCGATACTTGAAAAACGCAACGCCTATCAATCTTTTGTACTAATATCAGTGGTACAACGTCTGTGGACTTCTAAAATTAATAAGAAATGCCAAAACGTTCTGCACATTCCTTATCCTAACAAGAAATGTCAAAAATACCCCACCCACCAATGTTAACTTTGAAATCGAGGGTACTCCTATTTTCGTTTAATTTTAAACCATTTCTTGTTGAATTATTTCACTGTCTTTTCTCTTGTTGACTTCATAAATGATTTGGCTACATTATTCAAGCGTAAAGGAGTTGAAACCTTGTGGCGTTTATAACATATGACCAAAAAGGCAAGTGGCCGCTTAGGAGTTTTGAGGAGTATATTCGTGACAACTTTGCCGATTCCGTCGAACTACTTTCAAAATGTCAGGGGCCATGAAATGCTTGAATTTTATAGGTTTTCTCCAAAATCTATATTAGGAAACTGTGTACAGCATAAATAGATCTCAAGCAAACAACTTTTTTGAAAGAAAAATTCTTTCGCAATTTAAACCAATATTTTTGTCAATTAATTGAAGGCAAAATTAAGTTTGATTTCCACAAAAATGAAGTTTTAATTAAAATTCCTCATTTATTACTTTTTGGCCATAGAATAGGGAGTTATGCGTATGAGGTAGTAATATTTATCCCAATCTGGATAAGTGATACGGTCCCGAAGACAGGTCAAACTTCGGAGAATATGACATGCGCAGACAACAATGAAAACAAAATTAAAGTTCACCAGGTTAACCTCCAGGATAAGGTTTAAGACTTGTTTTGTCTTGGGCTTCATTTCAGGGTTTGACATTAAATTTTTTGGCTGCCAGACAGTCGAACTTGTTGCTGCCACATGCTGCTGGTCCTGACCAAATGTTCACTGGTCCTGACCAATTGTTTGTATCAGAAGTTAGGAAAGCATAATTACATGGTTTTGTTTAGAAGATACCAAACTATTCCAAGTTATTTCACCTTGAACATTTACTAAATGGTTTTGACAAAATATTAATAATGAACTCGTAGGTAGTTGGTACTAGGAAACGCAGAAAGAAAAGTAACTGTTGAACAAGTTTTATCTGCAGTCTGCTTTCATGATAAAACAAGAGTGCCATCGTCACAAAATACGCCGCCACTTTGCTGCTGTTTCATGAAAATAATTGTAGACACTACTTATTTTGACAGAACCAAATTGAAAATGACCAAGTTTCATTTAAATCAAGACAAAAAATAGGAGGAGTTGCCTTCACAAGGCTGCAATTTCAATAAGCCCCAGGCACTAAGTTTTAAGGGGGCATAATTCAGGGAAATAAATGAGCCATAAAATCCTTGATCCATGTACATCTACAAATTGTGGTGATGACATTGACCAAGTTTCATTTAAATAAAGACAAAAAGTAAGGAGGAGTTGTGTTCAAAAGGCTGCAATTTCAATAAGCCCTAGATACTAAGTTTTAAAGGTCAAATGAAAAGCTCTTTTGACCTTACGTAAATACAAAGTGATGTATTAAAATAATCTGATGCGATATTCAAAATGAAAATAATATATACGATAATGGAAAAATCGACGATTTTCTCTTTTCACACCTGTAGCCCGCTATTGAAACTGACCTGTGACGTCATTGCAGTTATGAATGTATTGACGGAATAAGCAGATCATATAAAATTACAGAATTTCGTTCAACCTATCACAGATTTTTCACAAATTTGTCGTAAAAACGATTGTCTTTAAGATGTTGCGGCAAGATGCAAGGGTCTTTTTCATTTAAAATGTCTTGATGTAGCATTATTAATAGTATTAATTATCCTTATTGAATTCAATCGGGACCCGAAACATTTACTATACACAAAGACATAGAAATATCTTTCGGTGTACTGATTGGTTATTCTTGCGCATGAATTGTCCGATAACCACGCCCCGTCAAAAGGTAATGAACCAATTAAACGCCTTTTGAAATTTCCGGTGAACTGATTGGGTAAAATTTTGTCAAGTGTCAATTATAATCATGTATATCATTGGAAAAACCACGCCGCGTCAATAAACCAAAATGTAAACAAGTGTCATAATTGCTGTAGTTAGTAAAATAACTTATTTTGGTGTTCAATGATGAAAACATTTTGTTGTTGTAAAACCAAAATATCGCACTTACAGTTTAAAACGATATTATTGAATTTTGAAAATGTACCCAATATTTTCGTTTACGAAAATGGCTTGTTGAGCAGCTTCTGATCAGCTATAAACAGATGTTTCAGTACCAAATTCTAAATCTTTCATCAAAGAACGTAAGGCTAGTGCGTAAAGAGTCGACCCTACTCAGATTGCGGACCGAGAAGGTTCGTAAATTGTCCATCTTTGATGATTTTCTTTTACAAGAGTAATTTAGCTATTTGTTTCTTCCCTTGAAAGAGTTTTTTATGCGACCTCTGACTGACCCGTACTTGAACCAATCCTCTCATAACATAATTATTTTAATTTTATGGAGTTCCCACTCGGTCCACTTTCGCGTGACGGGTCACATATAATGAATCTGAAGTTTAATGAATGGTCTCTTCGAACTTATGCTCTGAGAAATTATTTCTTGAGTTCGAAGTTAACGTATAAACTTGAACAGTTCGAAAGCCGGGAAGATTTCTTCCTGTTATAATTTTGTCCAAGGGCGTAAAAACATGACACGCAGTACGCACACGCGTAATAAGTAATATATTTTTCGTTGAACAATATCGTCGATGATTGATAAATTATCGAATCAACGCAAGTACAGCTTTTTAAAGCTACATTTGCGACATTTTGATCACCCGTCAACATTTTTATTTAGAACATTCTCTCTGGTTTGGCGCATTCTGTCTGTCCTCCTCTCTTTCCCTCTCCCTCTTTTTGTCTTTTTTTTCTCTCTTTATATCTTTTTTTCTTGATATATGACATTTAATACAACATTTAAACAGTTTTTCGATATTTACAATATTGTGAAAACTTTTTAGTTGAAAAAAAAGAGAAGAAACCCGCTTGACACTTATTACAGCTTGAAATGGTGACCATTTTTTAATATATAAAAATGTTTTGTGTGCCGAAATAAAAAAAATGTATAAATTTGAAAAATGTTTCAGAAATGATTTTGAAAATAATTGGCATATCAGAAGAATTATCGGTACACAGATTAGCACACGCAGAAAGGGGTACCTTCGGTAAATCATTTGTCATGTGCGCTGTTGTGTAATCGGCAAGATGTCACAATGCTTTCAATAAACAAAACAAGCCAGCTACATGTAATTTATAAAACTTTATGACTTAATTAAACACACATTTTATTCTTCAATGATTCAACTGACATGCCGCAAAAGACTAATTTTCAACCGGCGGTAGACCTATACACAACCTTCAATCGACAACAGAATACCATCAAATTTGTGTTTAATTGAATTTATTTTTCTAATTATTTGTTCATGATATTCACTCGTTATATTTTTGACAAATTCAAAAAAAAAGTGAAAACATGGGTGAACATTTGTGGATTAAAGAAAATGGAAAAATCGTGGAAAAGGAAATTTGTACCGACAAATAATTATAGTTTGGAGGAATTTCATACCATTTAATTGCCAAAGCCCTGTTGAGGTAGGGTTTTATTCAATGTCTTGATTTAATTTTGCATAATATATTTGATTGACTTTGTAGTAATATGGTTTTGACCAACCATCAAATGTGTTATGTCAAGCCTTTTTATGTTTTCTTTTATATATCCATATAATAAACAAAAGTTGAAGCTAAATGATTGGTCACTGTGAAACATTACTCTTAATTAGATCAAATTGGATTTCCTTCTGAAGTTTTTACCAAATTTACGAAGTGAACAGTCTGAAAAATGCCGATTTCAATTTGTGAGAGAAAAATGTTTATTTTTAATAAGATTACATCGTTACAACGGTGTGAAAACACTCTAACCATGCCATAGTTTCCGACTTACGTTTATCCGGACCTTGTTAATAGACTCGTGACTAGATATCTCAGATTTAGGGTTTAAAGTAAACATATCTGTAGTTTCCGCTTGCTTAGGTTTAAACTGTGCTGACTGCACAAGTTGATAGCGGTATAACAATATCGAACCTTCGTGTTGTTGTTCGATAGCTGTGATAATAACAAGCGTTCGCATTGTTTACCTTCGAGAGGAATGACTACAATGACGTCACATCCTGCGCGCAAGTGCGAAAATCCGTTTTCGGCCAGGTGAAAATTTCCAATAAATCACGGTCGTTCTTTTGTTATTATTGTCCCTTTGGGTGTGTGTTTTTCGACGCGGATTTTTTATACCTTTTTATTTCAATTAAACTGATTGAAATTTATATTTAGTTCTTGTTCGAAAAAAAGCTTTTCATTTGATCTTTAAGGGGGCATAATTTAGGTTAAAATTAATGAACCATGAAATCCTTACTTCATGCTCATCTACCAATTTCGGTTATAACATCCACCAAGTTTCATTTAGATCCAGCCAGAAACTTGGAAGAGTTGCATTCACAAGGCTGCAATTTCAATAAGCCCCAGAGACTAAATTTTAAGGGGGCATAACATAGGCAATAAGCCCCAGAGACTAAGTTTTTAAGGGGCATAACTCAGGCAAAAACCAACGAACCATAAAATCCTTCCTTCATGCACATCTACCAATTGAGGTGATTACATTGACCAAGTTTCAAAAAGATCCAGCCAGAAACTTAGGAGGAGTTGCGTTGACAAGAAAAGTGGACCCAGAGACTAAGTTATCAAGGGGCATAACTCAGGCAAAAATCAAAGAACCATAAAATCCTGCCTTCATGCACATCTACCAATTGAGGTGATTACATTGACCAAGTTTCAAAAAGATCCAGCCAGAAACTTAGGAGGAGTTGCGTTGACAAGAAAAGTGGACCTGGAGACTAAGTTATCAAGGGGCATAACTCAGGCAAAAATCAACAAACCGTAAAATCCTTCCTTCATGCACATCTACCAATTGAGGTGATTACATTGACCAAGTTTCAAGAAGATCCAGCCAGAAACTTAGGAGGAGTTGCGTTGACAAGAAAAGTGGACCAAGAGACTAAGTTATCAAGGGGCATAACTCAGGCAAAAATCAACAAACCGTAAAATCCTTCCTTCATGCACATCTACCAATTGAGGTGATAACATTGACCAAGTTTCAAGAAGATCCAGCCAGAAGTTTAGGAGGAGTTGCGTTGACAAGAAAAGTGGACGTACGTACGAACGGACGGATGGACGGATGGATGGACGGACGGACAGATGGAGAAGATGACGCCAATATACGTCCGCCTCCGGCGGCGTATAAAAAATTGAGATTTCAGTTGCTAAGTAAATTTCAAGAACTAACACTTAACACTGGTTCTACCTCTTGTCATAAAACAAGCAGCAAAGTCTACCTGACATTTTGTCAAATCATCAATGTAAACAACCGTATAGCGTTCTGACCGTATTATCGTAAAGCCAAGCCTCGGATATTTTCCAGTTAATAAATATACAGAAACAAATATCTATTTGCGCTATGTATAGTGTGAAATTATTGACATGACTTGACCTTTATGCAATGAATAAATTAACGGATGAATATATTTATCATCGAGGGTAGTCGCAAGCTTTCGAAAAAACATCGTAAATCCGTGTAGTGTATGGGTTTTACAAACGTTGGTATAATGTAATAGTTCCAATACTCACTGTTTGACTGTGTGGTCGAGAGGTTTAGCGTGATGATTACAGTTGCAGGGATCATGAGTTCGAATCTGCTTTCACCCCACTGTTTTATTTTATTATTTTTTTTTCTACTTTTTTCGACTAGTTATTCGCATTTGAATGACAATAATTGTTTTGCACAGACCGATTTATTTATCGCATTCTATCTCCTAAACCCAAATGTGGAAAACACAAGACGCTGTCAAAAGGCCTAAAGAGCAAATTTGGTTGAAAATCGAAGACCTATGTTGGATGAGAAACTTGAGTCTCGGAAGAGTTGTCGTGGTAATATTCGTAAGAAAAATATCAGGCATCCATAGTTAAGCGTTTCATCCCCCGCAATATGAACGAAAAAAATATATAAAAAAAGCGTTAAACCCATTCAAACAAATAAGAAAAAAAAGAAAGAAACTAACGGGGAAAACAAATAGTGTACAACACATTGCAAATCTCTTTGAGAATCGAGTGATCTTCAACATTATTCGAAAGAAAAAAATCTATTTAATGGATTGAAACCTAGAGGGAAAAAATATGCTGTCATTGTGACTCGAACCACTGTCTTTCGTCTTCTGATTCTTTAATCTTTCCACGTGCCATGACAAGTATCTATTTATCACAGTGCCATTTAATACGTTTTTATTATGAAACTTGGTTCACGAAGTTGAACGAGACCTAGCGGAGATATCATATGACAATCAGTCTAGCATGTAATGTATGCTAATAGGGGTTACGGTCAGTCATGTCAATGATTTTACACTATAGAAATGATTATAAATCACAATTGACAGTTGTTTCATGCATTGAAATATCGTGCGCGTGCGGTTTGTTGTTTGGGCCTCGTTTTGGAACGCCCTTCACCTTCGAAATGTTACTATATTTAGCAAACCGTGTTTCTGCGTATTATGAAAGACGGCCAGAATAACTAATTTAAAATTTTTACACGTGACATCAAAATCTTTAAGTTTTCTGTAAAAATAAGAAATTTGCGTTTTTATGCCGTATTTTTGTATAACGACATTTGTGTAAATGTTGGGATCCCAAAATAAATGACTCTCATTTTCAATGAAGAGGTAAAACGGGAACCAGTCATGTGAGATTTCCCGGACTGGTTACGCATGCGCGTCCAAAGTGGATATGATAGAAAAGTAAAATAATCATCGAGGACAATCATCCTTTCAACAAGCGAAAAGCTCAGTTTGCTATCGGAAACGAATGAATCTATACAGGACGAATGTAGATTTGAAATTAGGACAACCAGTCGGGCTTGTATCTGGCAGGTTCAACCCGACCGGACCGAGCAACAGGCAGACAAAGTCTGTCGGTCGTGGGTTAATGTCGAACCCTGTCATTTGCATCTAAATGGTTAGGCTGCAAGAAGAATTTTTTATTGCATGATCTGTTAAATATGTTATTTAAATTCACAGGTTATCTTTCATTATACTTTCCCTGTTGGAGAAACCTGCAATTTAATGTCTGGGTTCTCTAAATTGAAATCATGATTTGTGGCATGTTCAGATCTAGAAATTTTTCTCAAATGGCTTCATCCAAATCCAAGTCTTCTCTAAATAAATGATACATTGAACTCTGCTTTTTTCCCCAATCTGATATCCACATTTTGACAGCAGGTCTTAGTTTGAGCCAGGCTGAAAACTTTCAAGTTGGGTGTTAGGGAAAGGCGTTAAAAATTTGACATTGACCTGTGTAATTTATACACATGATTATCGTAAGAATACAAGAACATTGAAGGGTCAGTGCAAAATTATTGTAAGTGCCTGTATATTTATAGGCACTTATAATGGTTTTGCACTGGCCCCTTGTATTGGATAAAACATCTGATTTTAGATAAAATATAGAACTTGTACATCTGTAAAATCTCGCAAGATATTTAAACAAATTATCCATTAAAGTCAACCTCAGGTCAAAAAGACTAAACTTTATACAGTCATGTTAACAAATATCTACATTAACTTGAACCACTAACAAATGAATGATGTTTTTTCAATGCAATTAACCAAGGGCATTTTCTGTACATACTATTCATTTAAATGATAAGGTAACTGATAAAAGTTTAACATGAGGCAAAATACATATAACTTGCACAAACCTCAGAATGCTTTGATTTGATTTGAATTGGGGTTTTACGTCGCTTTCAACAATCTTTCAGTTATATCGCGACGACTGGAGCACCTAACGATGGATTCCTGGTATTTCTCACACCAGTACCACCACCACATCCCTTTCCTAGCCTCCAGTTGCTATTCCACATAGGTTTACGATTAACCACAAACCTCAGAATGCATAGTCGCGTATAAGTGTAGGGATTTCAAGCCTTGTATCATAAGTTTGACATTTCTTTTACAAGCAGTATTCAACTACACCAAAAAGTTCCTAATCAACATTTTTTTTAATAATGAAACTGAATGCCTTATTCAACATTTTTTCACAGGCATCATCTCGAGGTTGTTATGGTTTAAAAGTACCTAATATGCTACAAACAACTTTGGTTGATCAACGTTATTTGCTGTAATGACTCACGATAAAATAATTGCCGGAGGGTTAAATGAGGACACATTTCATTGCCTCCACTAAGTATTGTACAATTCATATCTTGTCAAAGGAGTAAAAAATATCAGTTCCCCATTGTTTTATTTGTTTTATTTTCTACGTCAAATTTACAATTTTCTTTACAATCATTAATTTTACAGGGACTTTATTGCGTGTCCTTATTACGAATCCTTAGAATCCTTATAATCTCATCGTCTTAAAAGAACTTCACTTCAAAAAGATGACAACATAACCAACAACAAAACTTGAATATGAGCCTGTGTGTGGCATTTCCAACGATTTCAAATGTCCGCAAAGCAAAGTCTCTGGCCAGTCTGTGCATCCGCACAGTCTGACCAGAGTCTTCACTATGTGATTTATGGATAGATATGGTCTTAAAGTATCTGTAGACAGGTCGACTATATTCTAGTTATAATACATAACTGCCTAGGCTTCTAAATATTTGCACCTCACACAGATGTCAAATTGTTGGAAATGTCACGCACAGGCTCATATGATATTTTGACTTGTAATTACAATTCATTTCAAATTTGTACAGTCAAAGCTAACTATAGCAGCCATTCAGAGCAAGCCAAAATCAGACACAACACTCTCAAAGGACTAGTGGCCTCTAAATAAAAGCCTTTGTAAGCCACTTGCTGCAACTAATCAACACAGAGCTACAGATAGAGGGGGGTATTTTTTATTTTAGATCAAAATAATATGTTGATAATAATAGTACAAAACCTATGTTGTTGGTACTCATAGGAATTGTCTCATCGAGACTATTCCAATGAGTACCCACAATATAGGGATTCATTGAGAAATAGAGATTTCATAATGACTTTACCCCCTCTTATCTATACCTCTGCAACATAAATTCAATCCTGCTTGTTTACCTTAATACAATTGACTAAGCTGTCAATTAAAACTTTATTGGATAAGGAAATGTGTTTGTAGCATGTCTGACCTGATTACATAATTGATAAACAACACTTGACTTGTGGATTATGCTCGGAGGAAAATTCAGGTTTGTCTCAAAAGAGAAAGTTTGTCCCTTTTTTTGGCGCCATGTATTTCTGCCAAATGAAAGAAAATAGGGCTATAATTGACTTTTATTCGCCATTTGCAAAGATGGCTATCCACAGCGTGAACACTGCTTTTAAAAAATTGGAAGGAGAACATATAACTTGGAAAAAGAATTTGCTGCTTGAAATTCTAGTGTTCAAAAATGAATTTTTATAATCCAAAAAATGTGCTGTCTGATCTCCGCCTCGGTGTATACTTCCAGGTACCTGATTTTCGTTTTAAAAACAAAAGAAACTTTAAAATCTTAATTTCTAACAAGAGGACCAAGATGGTCCTAGATCGCTCACCTGAGTCTCTTTGACCCCTGGGACATCACATTAATTAGATGGGCAGATGTCAAAAAGAAGATAGTTGCCTAAGATCAATACCATGGAACGTTTTCAGCGAAGAGCAAGACAGATATGCCTTTTTGCTCTTTGATTCTATGTAAAAAGGGATGCACCCTGATGGACCCCCAATGTAATCCCAGGGTCTTGATATGATCAAACTTGGTAGAGGTCTACTAGATGATGCTACATACTAAATACGAAAGCTGTCTGCCTACTGGTTTCAAAAAAGAAGATTTTTGAAGGTTTTCCTATTTTCACCCTTTGTGCTCAGATGAGCTAAAAGGGATGCGCCCGGGTGGAGCCCAAATATGACCGAAGGGTCTTGATATGAACAAACTTGGTAGGGGCCCACTAGATGATACTACATACCAAAAATGAAAGCAATGTGCCCTCTGGTTTCAATTAAAAAAGATTTTAAAAGATTTTCGCTCTTTGATTCTATGTAAAAAGGGTTGCGCCCGGGTGGAGCCCAAACATGATCCTAGGGTCTTGATATGAACAAACTTGGTAGAGGTCTACTAGATGATGCTACATACAAAATATGAAAGCTGTCTGCCTTTTGGTTTCATAGAAGAAGATTTTTGAAGATTTTCATTTTTTTACCCTTCGTGCTCATAAGTGATAAAGGGATGCACCCGTGCAAAGCCCAAATATGACCCAAGGGTCTTGTAATGAACAAACTTGGTAGAGGCCCACTAGGTGATGCTACACACTAAATATTTAAGCTGTCTGCAATCTGGTTACAGAGAAGAAGATTTTTTAAAGATTTTCGCTCTTTGATTCTATGTAAAAAGGGTTGGGCCCGGGCAAAGCCCAAATATGACCCCAGGGTCTTGATATGAACAAACTTGGTAGAGGTCCACTAGATGATGCTACATACCAAATATGAAAGCTGTCTGCCTTCTGGTTTCAGAGAAGAAGATTTTTAAAGATTTTCATATTTTCACCCTTTTTGTTAAGGGTAAAGGGGAAAGTTCAGGGTGGATTTCATTTATTTGAACAACTTTGGTAGAGCTTGACCCAAGGAACATCTCTGCCAAGTTTAATCAAGATTGGCCCACTGGTTTAGGAGGAGAAGATGTTTAAAGAAATTGTGGACGACGCACGACGGACGACGCACGTTGCACAACTGACAACAGACATTCTACGATCACAATAGCTCACCTTGAGCACTTCGTGCTCAGGTGAGCTAAAAACAAATAAATAAATACCGACCAACAATAAGTGAAAGCATCACTTCAAACAATTATGTCATATTATACGGTTGAAGGGCTTTTGCACTATTGTTTCCAAACCATTGCAACAATAAACATCTAGGCAGTTACAACAGTTTCACGCTGAGCCATCGAAATGTCCCAGTAAATTTGACCATGGGGACATTACTTCCAAAACCTTGGCTGAGCACTGGCATTCAGCATTTAGCATTGAGACAATTTTACCAATATTTCTATTCAGTATAACAAGGGTTAAACCACTCTATCAGTAGCTCTCAGAACAAGTAAAGTAAACATTGCCTCCAGGGGACGATTTATATCCTGGTGTCCATGAATTTGACAGCTATGATCACTCTGTCTAAATGGCTACTTAAAGGTGTAACTCACATCAAAATGTAGCCGACTTTCACATGTTCAGGGGTTTACTAATAAGTTTTGACATATGAATTCAGACTGAGTCATTTACTTTTCTTAAGGCCAAATTTTATGCCCTGCAGTCTAACAGTTTGTTTGTATGGGGTTTAACACTGGACCGGGGCTTGTGCTAGCTTTTAAAATTTGGGAGTTATTGACCCCATTTAAATCAAATTCTGAGGGTCAAAGTTGTTGTAGGGGTAAAAAAAACAACAACAAAGCATGAGAACAGTGCTCTCAATAAGGGCCATAATAAGGAATTTTTGTAATTCCATGTTGGAAATTCAGGATTTTTTTAAACAAACTAAGGAATCCCCCCCAGCCCCTCCACACACCTTCCTTTCCTTCACACTTTGTAAATGCTCCTTTCCTTTTTTAAATAATAGCAGCTAGAGGCTAGGAAAGGGTGTGATGGTTGTACTGGTCTGAGAAATATCAGGAATCCATTGTTAGGTGCTCCAGCTGCAGCAATATACAGGGTTCAACAATAAGGGGAGTCTGGGAGTCCGAGACACCTTGTTTACTAGTTGGATTCCTTCCATTTGCAAGTACGGAGTCTGATGGACTCCAAGGGTCATATAAGAATATTTTGAAAAACACATGCACAGAGCAGTGTCCTTTCTAACACTTGCCAAAACTGAGGGTAGTTTCACTATAAAAATTGTTGAAGAAAACAGTGTTCTGAGAATAAAAATCTTCTTTGGAAGAACATTGCAGAAAAGAAGAAATTGCTTAAAACAAGCAACTTCTTCTTTTCCACAATGTTCTCTAATTATGAAAGTTTGGACTCCTTCTTTTAAGAATAAACGACTTCCAGGCGTTTAAATTTCTAGCTATAACTTTAAGCTGTAGGTATGATCTTTGGTTACACAATCACCCTTTATTACTTATTTAAAATAAATTATGGAAACTAATGTGAGAAACTGTGGCGTTTCTATTTTGAATTGCTCCTTTGATGTATCTTGCATGGTGGACCTAGGAAATGCTGCTTACCTGAATTTTAGTTACAATGTTTTGGTATCCGTCGATATAATGGAAATTAATGCAGCTCTATTTTTCTCCCCCTGTCGTTCCAAGGGTGACAAACATTCTAGGTAGTGTGCAAATAAATGTACGGGGCGGCAGTTGTACCGCAACTTATCAATATATTTAAACTTACGCAGAATTATCAGTTAACAGAGGACAAAAAAAAAAACTTCATCCTTTTCAAATCTCTCGTCAGACATGTTGTTACAGACAACTTTTAAATGGTTCATTGGGATTTTCCGTTGTCTTTGAGGATGCTGTCTATATAAACGATGGTTACATAGTCGACTGACCTTTGGGAAATGTTTTCCGGTAGCGTCTTATATCACTTCAAATAAATTACCCATAGATCTAATCTTGACTCCCACAAAGGGATATTTCCTAATTTATCGGTCAGAGCTGTATGAATTACGTTTTATCTTACGAATATTCCCCTGATTTGAAGTGAGTTTTTTCAATAGGCCTATCAAAAGACACTCGCGATGTGTATCCGACAAAGAAAGGTAATGACAGACATGGTAATGACGCCTTGCTAACCCAACAAGATTGCGTAACCAAAGACTTGTCGTTTTAGCGACTGTCTATTACCGTGTGCATTACACATGACTTGTTTTGGTCAGCAATAATGTATGCTTGCATTACTTATCATTTTTTTGGACATGTGGACTTATTCTAAATCCTTTATTAGGTGAATTCATAAAATGCTGGGGTAAAATTACAGGACGTTTTCCTTGAATCTCTGACAGGTTTTTTTACACTCATGTCTGGTTTTCCAGAAATCATTTCTGAAATTTTGGACGGACATTACATCAACATCCACTTGTTGAGAGCACTGTATTTGCAAATGTTTTTTTCATTTTGAATGAAGTTTAAACTTAAGGGTGCCCTCAATAATACAAAAGCCCTTACAAATGTGAAAATGAAAAAGTCAGTCTAATAAAAGCGAGTTTTATAAATCCTTTATTTCAATTAGTGTCAGACCTAAAAATGAATATTACCTACAATACTAAGGGAAATAAGTGTTAAGGGTTTTTTCTTTAACTTTTTTTTTTTCTTTCTTTCTAACAAGACATGACGGATTGGGGTTATGAAAATATACAGCCACATCTTAACTCCCCTGTGGCCATCCCCCAAAAAAATCAACCTACCAACTCCATACAATAGTACATGCATATTTTCATTTTTTTGCCTTAAGACCATCAGTTATACAGTTAAGGACATAGAAATAACATGCTGCAGAGATCTCGGAAACGAACAGTTCTGTTGTCTTAGACAACAACTTTTCACCAAAAGATCTTATCAGAGGATTCCAGTAAATAACAATTTCATACACGAAACAGTATAAGTCTGTTTATTTAGTGACTCTCTAAAGTCACTTGTCATGGTTCAAGGGTCATTGAAAGTGTAGTAGATTTTTGAAAAAAGTTAATTGATTATCCTAACACATACCTTAATCATTTATAATGATTGACAATAAGCAGCGGTGATCAATCATGCATCAACTATTGTAAATGTAAGGTGTGAAATTTGGTGAAGATGAAAAAGATGACTTATAATGAAACTATACAGTATAGTTTTCCTTAGAAAAGAAAATATATCGTTCAGATAAACTAATCGGTTGACCTAAAACACTAAATGGATCACTCACCACGAAATGGAGCGAAATGGACCATCACGCAGCAAAATGGACTTTTATATATGTTATAAACTAAAAATAGGCAACAATTGGCCGATTATTTGCCTGTGTATTATAATTTTGATGTCTAATATATTGATTTGTTGATTATTGGTTGCATTTTTCTTTAAAGATGTTGAAGCCAATTTTCTCTGTTTTGGTATTTATTTTTCATTCCGATTCTTTAAGCAAGAAAATCGGACATCAAAGAAAAAAGCCTTTCAAAACTAATTTTAATTAAGTTCTTTAGTGCAACTGTTGTTCACTTAGGCTAATTTTATTACTGAAGATAGTAGTAATCTGTTGCATGATATTAACCAAGTACAGAATGAACTCTACTTCTACATCCGAATTGTTCATTTAGTGCACACTATTCAATGGCTATTATCAGTAATACAACTTGCATAGATGACAGACAATGATCTTATTACTTCATTGAAATGTGCATAATAATATACAAACAACCTATATAAGTTTGATATAAGACTATAGGAAGAAATATATAAAGTGTATCCCGTTTAAAAAGTCCATTTCGCCGACAAGGGTTTTTCTTAGTTGTCAGTCTTCAAAAGATAACAATTGCATAAATTCCTCCAATTCGTATGGTAATACTTAGTGAAATGATCTATAAAACAGTGGGCTGGTTCATAAGGTTCACAGTCAACTCGGCCCGTGAATAACTCGGCCCATCAACTCGGCCTGTTTATATATTATATAGGTACATGTATGACGGTGCAATGTAAGAATTTAAAAGGGGGCCTTATGTGCTTTTTTAGATTAATAATCACTCGTTAAAAAGTTCTTTAATGATAATAATATTATTATTTTGTCTTATATGGCATTTGTGAAAATATGAGATAAGATAGACATAATTTATTTTTCAAGTTATATTTTTAGTCATCAATTTTTTTTGTCTTATACGGCATTTGTGAAAATATGAGATAAGATAGACATAATTTATTTTTCAAGTTATATTTTTAGTCATCAATTGTGAAATTACAAGTCCTTTAAGAACAATGCAAATATTGATAAACTGTCAGATAAGTGTGCTTATATATCCGTTTTCTAGGCTAAACACTATATAAGTTAAATACAGGCAGAGTTGACAGGGGGAGTTTTACACAGGCCGAGTTCATAAAGATATTTTAATCGCAAAATAGCATGTTATGTCGTATATAAAGGTCCATTTTGCTGCTAGAAGGTCCATTTTGCCCCATTTCATGCTAGGCAGTCCATTTCGTATATTAGGTCAACCCTGAACTTATCGCCATTTATTTCTAAATGATCATTAAAAAAATTCACCAGTCTCAAAAGTTTTGACAGTTAATACAGCGCTATAAATTCTAGTCATTATTCGATTTGGGGAAGGAATAAACGCGTTTCCACTACTAGCACGATAACACTAAATAAAATATGATCAATTAAAATTAGTTTTGTGTTAAGAATACCTTATATCGTTAATGAAAGCCTTTAAAAACAAATGTAAATTCCAATCTTACGCCCTCGGTTTCTTTCGAGTGTCCGTGAAAATTATTTTCTCGTGAAATATACCAAGCAGTCGATTTAGACTGGAAAACCTGAGGTGCGTTTTTTACATTAAGATGAAAATTTCCGCTAAACAAGATTATTAAGACGTCATAAGAAATACGATTTTCAATATTTTGAGTGAAAATATTCGACGTCGTCAAGGCTACTCGTTTTAAGCCAATGCAAAAGCATCTTAGTTTCCTCATTAAGATATCTTAAGATTCTTATTAAGCCGCTTAAAAATCTTAATCTAAAAAACGCTACATCTTATAAATCTTAATGAGATTCTTAAGAATCTTAATCTAAGAAACACACCTCCGCCCAACAACATTTCTGAGGACAACGTTCTCTGCGCATGTCATATTCTCCGACAGTATTTGAAAAATGCCACCTATCGGAAGATAACGCTGAGGATAAAGGATAAGATATTTTGAAATAACTGTTGAATCCGAAAAATAGAACTTAAGCAACATCACTGTCTAAATATCTGTTTATAGCTTTGGAAACTAGCGATTCTTGATTTATAAATATATTGCGTGGTCTACTAGTGTTTATTTTTCACATTTCCCGTGAATTAAAGATATTCTCTAGTCTATTGTACAATGTTTTTGGTATGATATGTCATGTATGCTCAGTGTTGTATTTTATGGCTTGTGGAGAGTGCGTGTTTGTAAGTTTTATATTATCAACAAGGGTTCAACTTTTTGAAGAACTTTGTGTACCCTTTAGAGGCTACATTTTTTGCCCAAAATGTCTTGAAACTTGGTCAGAATGTTTGTCTCCATCTAATCTCGGTCAAGTACGAAATTGCGTCAAGCGAGGTCAAAAATGGGGTCAAGGGGTCAAATCTTAGGAAAACTTGTCAAATCTTAGGAAAACTTATGTGCACTCTCGAGGCATTTTTTGTCCAAATGACTTGAAACTTGGTCGGAATATTTGTCTCAAACAAATCTTGGTCAACTTCGAAATTGGGTCAAGTGGGGTCAAAAATATGGTCAAATCTTAGAAAAACCTGAAAATAGGTCAAAATAGCTGTCTCCACAAAATCTGAGATAAGTTCAAAATTGGGTCAAGGGATCAAATCCTAGAAAAACCTTGTGTGCACTCAAGAGGCCTCATTTTTGGCTTAAAACTTGGTCAGAATGTTTGTCTCCATTAAATCTCGGTCAAGTTAAAAAAATGGATTAAATAGGGCCAAAAGGTCAAATTTAGGAAAATCCTTGTTTGTACTCCACAGAACACATATTTGATTGAACATTTTGTCAGAATGTTTGTCTTGAAGAGGGTAAAAAACTAGGATCCTTCTTCAAATATTGAACTCTTTTAGTATTTAAGAGGCAACATACTTGACTCAAATGTCTTGAAATGTAATCGGGATTTTTGTTTTCTTGATATTTAGGCCTTTTTTTAATCCCGTCATGAATTTCAAATAAGTAGTTCTGACACTTTGCCACCTTTGTCAACTAAATGCCTCGGGTGAGCATATTTTGCTTTTTACTATATTTTGGAAAATGGCGATTGACCTAAGCATATAGATTGTCATAGTTTGCAATTATTTCCAATTTATATATATATTTAATTATCCAAATTATAATGTCTGACATTGATAGGCATCTAGACTTATTTAAGCGTAGCAAAATATTCGCCTTTATGCTGCCATGGTAAGCATTCACCGTTCGTTTGGTTTAAGGTTCATGTAAAGTGTTTGAGACCCAATTTTAAGGGCATTCATTTGCCAAGAAAAAGCAGTATGTCCAGGAATATTATATATCAAAATGAAGCTATTTATGAGCACAAACAGTTGAAAAACATAAGACTGTTATAACTATAGCGGTATAGCCAAAACATTGTGGAAAAGGGTCATTTTGTACAGAACAAGCAACTGCATGACTGTTGGATAAAATTAGCTCATATTTTAACAAAGTCTAGCCTAAAGTACCATCCAGGTAGTGCTACATTCATTGGTATAAAACTCAGCCCCAAAACGTAGCTATGCAAGCAAATTTATTTTGACTTATTTTATAAACACATATGTCATATATGTCATTCTAATTTTGAAAACGTGTAGATCTTTTTAGGGTATGGTGTGTTATCACAACATAAATAGACATTAATTGTTTATATACCTGTAAGGTTGTTTAGCAATATATCAATTTTTATTTCACAGAATGTTAAATATATAGTAATATTGTAGATCATTGAATTGAAAAAAAACCTATAATTTGAAATAAATCGCAGAAAATATTTCACTATATTATGGTGTGATGTTGCACCATACCTTACATCTATTTTGAAAACAGACCAAACCGGTTTGACATGTATGTTGACAAAATAAATGGAAATTGATTGTTTCAAAGGAGCCTTTTGAGACTGAGTTTTATATCTGAGGTTGTAGCACTACCTGGATGGTACTTCAGACTGTACTTTGTTAAAATACGGGGCAATTCTATGCAACCGTCATGCAGTTGCTTGTTCTGTACAAAATGACCCTTTTCCACAATGTTTTGGCTATACCGCTATAGCTATGGCGGTCTTATGTTGTCTAACTGCTTGTGCTCACGAATAGCTTCATTTTGATATATAATATACCTGGACATACTGCTTTTTCTTGGCAAATTTAGTGCCCTAAATATTGGGTCTCAAACACTTTACATGAACCTTAAGGTAACTGCGGACAGATAACAGGGTCGAATTTTCGACTTTCTTAAAATCTCACAAAAATTTCTGAAATTTATATTTGAAGCGCGGGAATTAGTGAACACGCAGTGAAAAGGGCCTGCAGCTCCTTAATTTGACGTCGTGACGTCATTAAGGGGCCAACCCCTTCTCGACCCGCCAAAATCATTATTTGCAAATATTTTCTGAATAAATCGGCTGTTTTTCACGAAAAAAAGTTTCATTTTGAAAGTCCAAGAACGCCCGAGCTATTCGTTTAATTTCTATGCACATTCAAATAAAAAAATAGGCCCGAAAAGCTAAGTATTTCGGGAATTTTAAGAATGGACGTTCCTTTTTTTTTTTCTTTTCATTTTTTGTAAACAAGTGACCTATGCTGATTTTTTGTTATTTTGTAGCGAGAAGAATATGCTTTGTATTAATCAAATAAAAATGATATGTCTTCGGGTTAGTTTTATTTTATTCAATTCGATTTTGTGAAGTTGTTGGAACAGTTTCCGTCGAATTCGACGTCGCATCAAAACGAACGGCACTATGCTTATTTGGCGCCAATCTCCATGCAATAACGTATTCTAAAATATTTGAAATTAAGCTTTTTCGTAAAATATAGGATTCAAAAGTATTAAATCTGAATGTAATTTTAAGAAATACAAAAAGTCACTTAAGTTTTATCCATTTAAAAGGAAAGTTTTGTGAACATTTGACGCGACGTTGAAATATCCTTTGATTTGCGATATCTTCGCGGAATCGAATTTTACAAAAAATCTAACCCGAAGAGACATGTTTTTTATTTCAAATTTCTTCAGCGGAATGGTTTGACAGCAACATATCTAAATTTCAGCATAGGTCACCGGACAATTTTTCGAGAAAAAAGGCAATATTTCCAGTGACTGTACTCGAAAACAGCAACGCAGAAGGCATTAACATTTATTACGTTACTTTTAATTGCATTTCTTACGCTTATATCTTCATATCAATAAAACATAACACCAGACGTCTTTAAACGAAGCAAATGGCGTTTTCGGGATGAAAATCGGTCTATTATTTCCGAAAAAATGGACAATTACTGATTTTGCTCCCTAAAAAGGGGTCGACCCCTTGATGACGTCATGACGTCAACTCTACGTTATGAAATTCCTTTATATGACCGAAATATGAAAGCGGGTACTTCAAAGTTCAGTTTTATCGCATTAGGCATGATTTGCAGACAATCTAAAATTTGGACCTAAAATGGCCCTCTATGTGTCCGCAGTTACCTTAAGGAGAAAACAGAGGGTTGAGATTTACACGTATATGCGCATATCAGTGATATTTCAAATATGTTATTAATAATGATGTAATTGGTTTCAGTTGTGTGTGTGTGATTTTTTTCTTTTTTTTTTTTTTTTTTTTTTGGAGGAGTTGTTGATGTTGTTGTTTTCAAATTTTTAAAAGAAAAATGTGAAAATCTTCCAAAATAAGAATATGCGACATTTTGATCAGAATTCATGAATTTTTTCCGAGCACAAATTTCTTTTTCAACATCTCTTTTAGTTCTTTCTCTCATTCTCTCTCCCTTCACCCCACCCCCTTTGACGTCAAGATCTGTACGCGTCTTTGCCTATCGGTTGCCAACGTGAAATATAAGCCAGTGAAGGCATTCAAGTCCTCTTGGGGAAATGCCCTCTTTACATAGAGGATATTGAATGAGTGGTCATTGAATACAGAATTGATTGGACGAGTCATCTATAAACAGATAAAAACGAGGCTACGTCGAGTTTTATCTGTTTAAGGTGACGAGTTTAATAAATGCGGTATTCTATGACCACAAATTTGATATTCTATTTATCACATATTCTGGCTTTTAGCGATAAATCGATGAAATTCAAGAAGTCGGTTGATTCAAGTCATTTCACGCCGTTTTCGAAATGACGCCAGCAAATTCATTGTGACGATATTTTTCAACAAAAATATAATGTTGCTATCCATTCTTAGCTCATTTGCATAGTTATTCTACGAGTGTAATAACACCCATGTAATACCAAAAATATTCAACGGCGTTATTTCACTCCCGCGGCGCAGGTCCTATTATAAGCCCTATTAATCCTTCTTGTGTAAAAGTAACAATTTGTTTTGAAAACCTAAATGATTGTATAACTAGTGATTAAAATATAAACCCCCTTGCATAGGTATTTATAGAAACAAGAAAAAAATGCTTTAATGCACAGGAAAGTGAATTGTGTCGCCTTTAAAGAATGTACGCCAAGTTTTGGAAAAATGGCCGGGACTTTAGGTAAAAGTGTTAAAAAACAACAACAATACAGCCATGTATCTAGAGTTCATGACCAGGGTTTTTTTCCTGTGTATAAAAGCAAAGCTTAATTTAACGTTTGCAATTATGAAATCACGTCATAGAACCGCTGTAAAGCAATCAAAGCGCTGAAAGCACTGGAGGTGGACGTTTCTGGTGACATCATGGTGAAAATAAAACGAGACGAAAAAAAATATATCCATGTAAATATGTGATAATGTAAGTAGACCAGCCTATCCCCACGGGTGAACCGGGTCCTTTTCACCAAGCCGGTTGCTCGTGTTGAGGAGAGGTACTTATTTACCCTCGGAGTTAGATTTGATCCATTTTTCCGATCAGTAATTTAACATTAGAAATTGGACGCGTGGACCTTTAAATACATGTAGCACTTTGAGATGCTATCCCAAAAAGTTCTCCGTAGTTTATAAAACACTAAAATAATTACGTGTAAACAAATAAAATACTTACTAAATTCCCGCTAGCTTTCCGGACACTTTCTCAGAGTCATCATCAAAATAGACTTATATGCATTATTTACAAATTACTCACGGAGAGCAACAAAGACATGTGGACACTGTGCCCTATTTAAATATGTACAGAAATAAATACTACTCAGCTACTTCCCACTGGGTGTAGATTGCTGGCTTGAATGCCTGTCAGCATTTGGGAGAAAAAATGAATGAAAGACATAGAGATTGTCAAAAAATATATGGGTTAATAGGCATAGCGCCCGTGCTTGGTTGAACGATTTAAAAGAAATCCGCTATCCGCTGGGCCGCTACAGGCAGGTCTAATGCTATGGAAAATACATCCAATTTTTGGACATAAACCTAGTCAATGTATGCAAAAAATGTCCAAAAATGGCTCTCTATTGTTTGAAGTTGTCCGGAGAATCAATGTCGTAACTCCGTACATCACGTACGGTCTCTTACGTCATTTGGTCTCCCCGGGCCCGGTAAAGCGCAAAACCTCCCAAGAAAGGCACTGAATAATTCCCCCTTGGGTGTACCATCTCGGAAGGTATTACTCTTTATTATCCACGGCAGGGGACTTCTTTCCGAATGCGATCGTTTGCCGTTACCCATGTAATAAAAGAAAGAAGAAAACAAACCGAAATATAAATAACAAAAATGGGGCCTGTTTCACCAAAACATTTAGGACGCATTTTGGTCTTACCGATGACTTACCATATATTTAGGACAAAAGTCACGTATCACCAATCTATCAATACCTATGTGAAGTGTTTGTTGTTGTAACTGTTTCGAAAATCACCAGTAAGACAAAAATACGTCTTAAATGTTTTGATGAAACTGGCCCCAGATGACATTAAATTTAGCTTTCCTTCAGTTATTTTTAAGAAAACATCGCGGACTGAGTCAATAATCGATTTTTTATGATCGTGATTAAAATGTCCTAACTCCCTGTATAGCTTTATCTGAGTTAAGACATGCTAGCCCCAACTCGATAAAACGCTAAATTTCTGAAAAGTCTACAGGATTGATCACCGAAGAGAGGATCGCCTAGAAAACATTGCACTTGTGCATCTGTTGGGCGTTTCTCTCTCCCCCCCCCCCCAAAAAAAAAACAAACAAAAAAAAAAACCCTTTGAAATAGCCAATGTCCCTCTTCCGCGTAAACACAGGTTATACGGTAACTCAAGTTAGGCGGAGTAGGCTATCGACTATATGTAGAATACATGTACATTGTCGATAGAAGACGACGAACTTTAATTAATTCTAGAAAGATATTAAAACCTCCAATTTGTTATTGGAAGACCCCTCACCTGAGAGCAAATGTCTAAAATATTAGGCACTATCGTAGTAAAAGTATTAAAACCACGGAGAGCGTCAAAATTTGACTTTTATAAGTTCGCGATCAGAGTGTCCTAACTTGCTTTAGTAATAAAAGCGATTTACGACCTTCTTGTTACAAACCCCAAAAAGCAAAATTCCTGGAAATGTTCAGGATTTATTCATCGAGGTATGAAAATCCGAGTATGTATATGCGGGCTACCAGTTCAGCCACCTAGTTTTTATCCCCCTTACACCACGGGAAAACGCAATAGACGAATCACCGCCTTGCCTATAAAAAGCTTTCTTGCAAGAAAAAAACCCGCTTGGGCTAGGGTTTGCAGCTGATTTCACATTTAAGAGGTGTCTTTGATTAATCTTCTTATTGTATTGAATTCTTGAATAATGCCATTTTCAAAATGCACAGTTGTCCAGCGGAGGTAAATATTGAATTGTATTGTAAGTATTGTATTGTATTGTGATAAATAAAGTTATTATTATTATTATCATTATTATTATTATTATTATTATTATTAATAATATTGTAAAAAAGAAAATTGAACCAAAGCCGGTACTACTTTTTTGAAAAGCTATTAACGACTGACAGGATTGTTCTCACATAGTAGAAACGTCCCCCAAAACGGGTTCCACATAAAAGCTTGTAGCTAAATATGTGGAAGAGTATTAAAAGGTATTTTTTTATCCAGAAATATGAGATTGCCAATAGGTTTTGTCATTTAGCTGCAATTTGTTTTGTCATCTTGGGCATGACCTTCGCAAGTGATAGGAAATCGAATACTTCTTCTCTAAAGGATAAGTAGATAAACCTGTGTATTTTCAAAACTGAGCTCTGACGTAGGCGTTGAGTCCATTTCCATAGGTATGACAGGTAAATTTAAAAAGTATATGATAGGAATTTTACCTAATCCCTTCACTTCAATAATGAAAGTACATGTAGTGCGTAAAACCTTGCGATTTCAGACAAGCAATAACTTTCGTTTGAATAGTTTATTGTTACTTTTTAATGAGTTATTTTAACCTGTTTCATCTATAGCGAAAACATCGCACGGGAATCTAACGATTAAAAGTAGAAATCACGGCTCACCGCACAAAATCTACCTGTAATTTGTATCTGGTTTAGGTGTTATTTAAACCTGTTTTATCTTTTTTGAAAGAATAGCACGGGGATTTAATCGTTAACAGTGGATATCACGGCTCACCGAGCAAAATCTACCTATTATAGGGCCAACTTATTTCTCGCCCGGCCGGGGCCCGTTGTTGTTGTTTTTTCAGCTTGAATCCAGCCCTGCGTTCAGGATGACAAACCGGTTCAAGTCATATCCCGCTTTACCCGTATACTTTCGTGTAAAGCGGGGTATAATTTGAAAACGGTTTGCAACATTTTTTCAGCCTGAACGCAGGGCGGGTTTCAAGCCGACAAAACAACAACAACGGGCCCCGATAGGGCGTGGAATAAGTTGGCCCTTAAAACCTCTACTTATTCAGTCCAAACACTTTTTTAAATCATTCGCCGCCGTCATAGCGCAGTTGGTAGCGCGTCGGTCTGTCAATCTAGAGGTTCCGGGTTCGATCCCCGACGGCGGCACTCATTCTTTCCAGCTATTTGTATAAAAAAATATATTTACATTTTATATAAAAAATAGCGAAATTAATTACCCCCTCCCTTTATCACAATATGCCTTGGATCTATAAATAGCTTTCTTTCTCTTTACGAACCAATCAGCCGCCGTCAAAGCGCAGTTGGTAGCGCGTTGGACAGTCAATCAAGAGGTCCAGGGTTCGACCCCTACGGCGGTACTCATTCATTTCGACTATTTGTCTCTCACCAATGGGTTGATAATCGTAGACCTATGTGAGCTAGTACTTGGAGTCTAGGAAAGGGTGTATTGGTTGTACTGGGGAGAGAAATACCAGGAATCCATATTTATATTTATAGATCATAGGCATATTGTGATAAAGGGAGGGGGTAATTAATTTCGCTAATTTTTATATTGAACACATATAGCGATAATGGATAAGCTTTCTTTAATTTCATTCGAAACTTACCCAGCACACTAATTCAATTTGACACTAAAATCATTCCCAAATCAACCACGGTGTCAATTTTACGATTTTCAGAAGTGAAACTAATGTGAAAAAGAAGTTATGACTTGATAATAATAATTCAAATCCTTCTTTCAACAATGTTTATCACAGAAACAAGAAACATCAGGTCATATCTCCTGCCGCAGGCTTAAATTGACCAATTCTTTAAGTTATCGTCTTTCAAAAGGAAACATTTCCTGGCCTTCAGTACTATCAGTACTTTGATTCTTAACTTCATTGTACAAATCTCAATGTTTTCTGGTGATAGTCAGGGGATTGAGTTTTCAATAGAGTTACTTTTGTTGCCAAGCAATTGGTGAGATTTAGGGCACTTGTGGTGCGTTCATAATAGACTACTCGCTATAGAAAATGTTCGCAGCGAGCGCTTTCGTATCCTGGACACAAGGCTGATCAAAACTCGTCTGTGAAAGTTCAAGATGATCGAAATCCTCTATATTTGATAATAGGTTTCGGATTGAAATTGATATCATCCTCTCATCGATCTATTTATTTTACTGACAGCTTCTCTGTTTTGAGAATTTCTAAAATCACTTTTATCAAAGGAGTCGCATCGTTAAATGACAACTAAATTCCTCCTTGGGGTTTGAATAAAAATAAGTTTCTAGATTTGAGCGATTTTTCCGTGTCTACAAAGAGTTCTAACATCAAACACAACGAATAAAAGAATAAATCTAAATGTATCAATTTTAGCATAAGAATGTAATGACAAAAACTTCGCTCGATTTCAAAGTTTATTTTGATAAAATGGTTTAAAATACAAATGATTATTTTGAATGTCAAAGTCCAGCAGAAAAATGAAAATGAGATGAAAATATAAGATCTTGCTGTGGAGAAAAAATGCAAGAACACTGCCGTCGGGTGCCTATGCTAGGATATTAGTTGTTGGATGGTGGATAAAAATTTAAGTCGAAAAAGTAGCATATTTCACACAATAATGCATCGATAGTTTAACCCCCCCTCCCTCCCTCCTCTTGAAATCATTGGTCGCTCGTTTAATAGTGAACGTATGTGCCAAGTTTCAACTGATAAATTGTTGAAAGCGGCGTAAAACTGAATTCAATCTATCAATCAAGGGTTTGGTTACCAACTTTCGATTGAAAGAATGTTGACTATCTATTAAACCGAGGAATTATAAATGAAAGCTGATGTACGAACCGGTTCGTAGGCTCCGCCCTGCCACGGCAATTACCTTGGATTGTACTATCAAGATCTGTATACATGTATAAACATACTTCAGAAGGAAGTGCACGATCCCTGCAGTAGTTTCTCATACAAATAAAGGGAGACAACGATGATCTAAAAGGTAATGAAATCTTATCTTCCATTATCTCCCTTAAATATTATTAGGATCTAGGATATTTGCTGGTCCGTTCCGTTGAAGGATCAGTAACTACTTATTGTTATTGCAGATGAATACAATAGTTTTGCGCAAACCTCTCGCCTTGCACTTATCTGGTATGTTTTAGAGATAATTAAAAGGAAAGTTGAAATAAGCCTGTGCGCGACATTGGGCCAACTTATTTCTCGCCCGCTTTCGGGTCGGGGGTAGACTGGTCTCACTGTCGAATATCAGAATAGCCTGTTCTAGGCTATTCTGATAGTCGATATGTGGACCAGTCTAGAGCTGGTAGTCCGCTTTCTGAGAGATTCTCTGATATTGTGGGCAACAGTACCCGCCCAGGGTGAGAAATAAGTTGGCCCAATGTCTACAATTTCACAGTCTGACTAGAGTCCTAACTATACATTTTTTTCATTCGGTCAGTAAATTTTCGTCTTGTTTTTGCTTTGTTGACTGCCCGATGTTTGTGACATTCACAAATGCCAAATTATTGGAGATTATTAAGACAAAGTAAAAACAAGCATGTGTATCCGTGGAGTCTGGAAAGGGACTTTGTCATAAGTTCTGTAGATAGATATACCTTGGTTTATTTGACCCGAATTTAACCTCTGTAGAAAAAATGCTTAAGTAACAATTACTGACATGTTTTGTAAATCAAAACAATATATTATATTCAATACCGCCTGTTATTCATTCCAATAAAAGCACGTGCAAAGCCGATTAGGAATTATCAGATTTTTATTCACCTAATAGCAAGGGTCATATTCTTTAGAAGACGATTCCAATGTTATGGCGCATGGCAGAATTCCATTTTTAGTAATTTATGTACATGAAACTCTAATTTTTGACTCCTGCAAGAAATGATCGTAAGATGTTTAGTAAAACAATAGACATATAACAACCTTATATATTTAAGTCTCTGGTAAAACAGGTCCCAGGTGTACACGCATTTTTGGCAAACAGTGTAAACTGAGATCATCCTGCACAGACGTGCAGTCTCATAGCCTACACTGCCTGTTATTTACTTCATTATTGTGGGAATAACTAAGTTCAATTTGATGAATGTTATTTAAAAAAAAAATTGAAACATAATTTAAACTCAGCAAGATATATATGTTACAATATACAGTGTCGTTGTTTCACGCATCGATGTTATTTTCTACATCTTCCATTTCTACACCCTGTTGTTTATCAATGTCAGCCAGCTCAAATCGTGACAAATGATCAACTACGCCAGCACCAAAACTGTCCCCGAGTACATTCACTGAAGTACGGATTCGGTCTCTGAAATTTAAAGCAAGAGTTGATAACTTTCGCGTCGCGATTTTAAGTCCTCATGATTATTTTTTTAATGATAAACGTGGCAAAGAAAGATCTCGTACCAACTACTAACTCATTTTGCCACAACATTTTCTACAACTTATGATGGCCTTTGAAAAAAAAGAACCCTATCCTCGTTGTCGAATGCAAGTCTTTCAATTTTGATAGGTCTCTTAAAAAAAAATAAATAAATAAAGGGAAAAGTGTATCCTGTTCAAGCTGTAAAAAATCGGCATTTTACTCTAACTTATTTAGAGTTCGGTAGATAAAAACATGTTTTTTTTTGTTTTTTTTTTAATATGTATAGCGTTAAACGTTTTCAAACAAAATTTATAACACATAAAATGTGAAATGTGTTTATCTTAAATGACTTACAAGAACCAGTCTACTGCTAGAATTAGACTGACATCCTCGACCGGAAGTCCAACCGATGTTAGCACCATCAACATTGTGACCAGTCCAGCACTAGGAATGGCGGCAGCACCAATTGCAGCACACGTGGCTGTCAAACTTAAAAAGGAAATAGAAAAAAGTTAAACTTCTTAAAACACATTTTTAAAATATCATTAGAGTTTTTTTTTTTATCATGCAATGAAACCTTTATTGACCTTATTTCACCAGCCTGGTAACATGATGATGATTTATCTAGAAACGATTTTCAAATTTATAATCTTAACCAGAAAGACTCTCGCCTAAATTTCTATGTTTTATTAAAGGTTTCGTAAAATTCTAAGCCCTGAAATATGATTGCATGGTATAAAGAATAATATGTTTGTGTCTTGAATATCAATGTAATCTGGTCTCGACTGTAAGAAATTATCCTGACTCTACAATGCCTTGTCACGATGAATTCTCTCAACCTCGACCAGATAACATTAATGTTTTTAGACACTAACATATTATTCTCGTTTGATCTTGATATTCATACCTGACTGTTAGAATCTGACCAAACGACAAATCAATCCCATTCATTTGTGCAATAAAGATAGGGGCCACTGCTTCGTAAAGGGCTGTTCCGTCCATATTGATTGTGGCCCCTACAGGAAGTACAAATCGAGTGACCCGCTTATCCAGCTTGACTTTTTCCTCAAGACATTGAAATGTAACTGGCAAGGTAGCGGAGCTGAAATATGGGAAATAGAACAATTGATTACACTAGGTTTGACTCTCCTCTTTGAACTATCATATCGCGGCGGGCGGAGCACAAAGATTAAAGATCTATTCCTAATAATTCTCACAACAGCCCTTCCTATAAATTCTTTCTGAGCTTCTTATTTGAGCCTGTGCGTGACATTTTCAATAATTTCAAATGTGCGCCAATCAAAGACTCTTGCCAGCCTGTGTGCCTACATAGTCTGACTAGAGCCTTCACTTTGCGCTCTATCGATAGTATCTTAATAGTATCTTTAGACAGTCCGGCGTTCTCTCTTCCACTAAGTGGCTATCCAGGCCGCTCAATGTTTGAATCATCGGCCCACTAGTCGATTCTAAAATGGATTGTAATTTGGCACCAGGCCGGGTCAGAATCGTGTCTGCTCAACATGTACTCGTTACTTGCTTTTTAGTTTTTTAAAAAAAGAGAATCATACACTCAGTTTACCTGGAGGCGGTTGCAAGTGCAGTAATCCAAGCTTGAAATACCCCTTTCATCAAGAGCAAGGGATTTTTCCTCGTACAGGCGAAGTATACAGCCGGTAGGACTATACATGCGTGTATGACGAGGCCCGAGATGACGGTCAGGATGTATAAACCGAGTCTCGCGGCCACTGCAGCAATATCCTCGATCTCCAGAATCTTACCGGCAATGAGGAACATGATACCGAATGGAGAATACCTGGAATAAACAATAGATGATGTATACAGTGAATAACATTTTGACAAGTTCAATTTTGGAATAATTTCAGAATGGGATTGAATGAGTGTGTGAAGCGAGTTTTGAGTGAAATTCAAGGGAAGTAATCCGATATCTCTAGTTTTGTTCAAGATGAACAAAATTAGTGATATTTATTACCTCCCATTAAAAGAGTAGGCATACATGCTTTATAAATAGCTTTCTATAAATTCACGAACCCATCATACGCTTACAAAAATTCGATTATGTCAGTGAAATCGTGGAGTTTATTTATTGATTTTAATTTTGAATGTAGTTGTTGATCTTACCATATAAGTGATTTAGGATGTTTATGAATGGTTAGAGTCAGTATTTGGAATGAATGAAAGGAGCGCTGATTGAGCGATTAAGAATGTTTTTTATTTAGATAAATGTCAATTTCATGCTGTTACTAACTGTATTTATAGGTTATGTGATGAAATTTGATTTATTCATATTGATTTTAACGGAGAAGAAATGTTATTAGGAGAGCCTTGGCGAGTTCAGTAACTTCTCTATTCTAGACCTTTTTATTCTGGCTAGTCTCAAACAAAATCTCATGAGAGATCACGTATATACTACAATCCAGACCAGAGATTTCGATTTGTTCTTGATATCCTTAAACAGTATACTCGTATACAATGTATTAACATATGTGATCCGTCATGCGAAAAGGTACCATCTGCGAAATACGTAAATGAATATTTGAAAAGGAGATTTTTTGTAGTACAGGTCAACCAGAGAGCGCATTTAAATAATTCTTTTTCATGACGGTAGAATGATTTTTCCATATTTACAAACTTAGTAAAGAGCAAAAATACCCTGAACAGACTGCGCAGTTCGACACTTTACGCACTGCCCAGATGCGGGACGGATCAACATTATTGATAAGGTGAATTAAAACGAATAACATTTTAAGAAAGAATTAAGATTGTCCTCGTCATTTTTCATCTCAGATTTTTTAAGTTGACAAATCGTTTTACTTCGATCTGTAGACAAGGTCTTACAGCTAAGTTTTAAACCTTCTAGTATCTCTTCATTTTACACATAAAATTCAGTAAGTAATATAACAAGAAAAGTAAGGCATAGGAGCCTGCACTATTCAGATATGATGTCAGATGTATTTTAAAGGTTGATTATTGGCTGTAAACATACCACATAACAAGGATTATACAGATACGATGTCAGATGTAATTTAAAGGTTAATTATTGGCTGTTAACATACCACATGACAAGGATGATACAGATATGATGTCAGATGCATTATAAAGGTTAATTATTGGCTGTTAACATACCACATGACAAGGATGATACAGATATGATGTCAGATGCATTATAAAGGTTAATTATTGGCTGTTATCATACCACATGACAAGGATGATACAGATATGATGTCAGATGTATTTTAAATTTTAATTATTGGCTGTTAACATACCACATGACAAGGATGATACAGATATGATGTCAGATGTATTTTAAATTTTAATTATTGGCTGTAAACATACCACATGACCAGGATGATAAGCTTCATGACAATCTCGTTGAGTATATCAAAGAACTGGACCATCAGTTGACCACGTGGTCCCATCTTACTGAGGTAGATCGAGAATCCGACACAAAAACAGATCAGACCTGTGAACAAACGGATCATCTTTAGACGGGTTGTATCATCGTGTTTCAACGTGTACTCAGCAAAAGCAAAATAACACATAATATCATTTGATTAAAAACAAATGAAGTTCGAAGATTCAACAACAAATGTGTTATATTTATTTAGTGTGTAGATACATTGATTGTGTAATAAACAGTTGATATAAAAAATTACATCAATAGTAAATTGAGAACAATTCATTCCTTTGCACTTTTGCTCAAAATATGATGACATCATATTTCAATGAATAAAAAACGTGGCCTTTAACGTCTGAACTTAGGTGTGTTATAAAACAAATTAATCAGAAAAATGTTAAGTCTTCTCGATAGCAAATAAATGAACACAAAATTGAATACATATCAGTTGGCTTTGTATACAACGTGAGAAATGAGTACAAAGGGCCCTAGTATTCGAATTTTTTTAGTAAACTCTAACACTTTTAAAGATAAAATTTTATACATATTATCAATAATCAATCTATTTTATAGAGAAATCGATGTGATAACATTATATGTATTGAGTAAAACCACCTTTTCCATACAAGGATGTAAGGAATATCCCCATATTTCCAAACCATCTAATAAATAGCTCAGATTCAACTCTGTATTACGACTGGATTATGTAAAGTAGTTTATAAATAACGCTGAGATATAGGGTTCAGCCTGAAACGAAGGTCTATATTAGCATTCCTATAAAAGACATTCAACAATATGGGCAGAGTAAAAGAAATGTTATATACAGTCATGCATCTATTAACATTGTAATGGATAATTGATAAAGCATTTGTCGAAATTCTAGACGAATAAGGCAGCCGTTTGCTTTGTAAACGGTTAAATGTATGTATATCTGCCTATCGCGTTTCGATTTAGTAATCGGATGAACTGACAGATTCTGCTTGATGAAGAGATTACATTTTTCTTTTAACTATACAAATATCAGCGTGATAAAACTCCATGTGATATTTTTCATGGTATCACATGGATATTTTTAGAACAATGACATAATGCAGTTATATTTAGAAACATGGTAAAATACTTGTAATTCTGTTAGAACCACCGAAGAAAACAAGGCTAACAAAATTATGAGAAAATTTAATACAAACTTAATGTATTGTATGGAAAAAAATCTAACTCGGTTGTGGAAATTGATAATAGCCTCGGCGGAGCCTCGACAATTATCAAATCCCCCAATATATGTTTCTACCGATAACAATTCAAATATCAATTAATATTAGTTGTACAACCTTTATTTGAAATTTTATCGTAACAGGACAGATTCGCTGAAGTATTTTTCGCTAGTAATTCAAAACCTTTGATCTTCATCGGGAAAAAAACGGACTGGTTTCGATATTTCTTATTAGAAGGATACTGCGTCTCTAATACATGTACTTGTAAAGCTGATCTCGTTTGCTTGCTTATCAGTAATACGATATCGGAGATTAGATTACTTTTTTTAAATCATTAACATAAATGAATTATGCAATTTGCACAATGTGTTATTTTTTTGTATATCCCGTATCAAACGCATTAATAATAGATGTACAAGTTTAAGTAAGGGATCACATGAAAATTTTGTCTATACCTGTATAGACAAAATGGATGTTTGGCCTTTCACTCGAACTCGTGCATCTATAATATTTCAGTTTGATAGTGTTCAAATTATTTAAATCAAATAACGCGAGCTGTAATCTTTGAAGAAAAACTTGCTAAAGACCCTACTAAATTATATCGATTTATTCTCGTAAAATTACAGATAATAATCATAAGGTAGCTAAAATGTGAATTTTTGTACGAGAAAAGCTTGAACTATCATACCGTATGTACATATACATATCATATGTTTTACAACAAAAGACGTCCATTTTGGAACCATACACTTTATTCAATGAGCGTCTGCTCAATCAAGCTTTTACAAGATCATGGCAGGGTATAATATTTTACCAAATAGATTGACATAGTCGTCTCATATATTACATCTCTCTTCTAAAGAAAAGTTTCAAACAGTATTTATATTTTTGAAAATTGAATAAAAGTTATTAAGGCGAATTGTTTATTTTTTTAAAATATCATCAAGGTTGAAGTTCCTTTAATTTTTTTTTATCTAAATGATTATTCTACTATATTATGACTAGTATATGAAATAATACTTAAATGGTATGTAATATAATTATGCTACTTGCATGCAAAGTACTAAACAAAACTACTGAAACTTTTACTAATGTACAGTCTTATCCAAAGTCTTAATTTCCTTAATTCTTACACTCAAAGTCTTTATACTTTGACGGAAATTGAATGTGTCTGCCTGATCTTGTTGTCATTAAATGTTCATTTGAGTTATTGAATGAATCATTGGTAATTTGAACATTATCATCTGAGAAGTCTTGATCAGCATCAAAGTCTTGTTTGGTTTGGTTTGCTTCAGTTGGTCGTATGTGTTTCCGGTTTCGTCGGAATTTGGTACCATTTGTTTGTTCGAGAATATAGGACCTAGGTGAATTGTGCTTAGCCACAACTTTTGCTGGTTCCCACTTCGAATCTTGCCTCATAACAACTTGATCTCCAGATTTTAATGTTGGTAGTTCTTTACCACAATGTTTATCAAAGTAATGTTTCTGCTTAACTTGTGAAAGTTCCCTTTTTGACCTTAGGATATGATCATCATGTTGTTTTTGCTTAAGTAGTGGAGTAGTTACTGGTAAGTTAGTTTTGATCCTTCTTCCCAGAAACATTTGGGCTGGTGACAGTCCAGTACTTTCTATTATAGTGTCTCTGTATATCATTAGTGATTTATAAGGATCTGTGGCTTTTTTCAACAACGATTTAACTGTTTGCACACCACGTTCAGCAAGTCCATTAGATTGTGCGTAAGTAGGTGAACTTGTAACATGCAAGAATCCATAGTCTTTTCTGAAGGCTTTGAATTTCTCTGATGAAAATTGAGGTCCATTGTCCGTAAATAGTTCATCAGGTATTCCGTATTTAGCAAATTGACTTTTCAAGTGTATTATTGTATTTTCACTACTGAGATTGTCCAATCTAGCTATTTCTGGCCATGAGCTGTATCTGTCTATTGTTAACAGATAATTATTCCCTTTAAAGTGAAATAGATCTGCACTTATTCTGGACCATGGTCTATCTGGTATCTCTGTCTTAACCATTGGTTCTTTTGCGTTTCTATTCTGGTTCACAGCACAAATCTCGCATTTGGAAACATATTCCTCAACTTGTTGACACATACTCGGCCAAAACAGAGTCTCTCTTGCTCTTGACTTACATTTCACTATCCCAGTGTGTGCTTCGTGAATTTTCTGTAACATTTCTGCTCTAAGTTGCTTTGGCACTATGAGCTTGTGGCTCTTAAACAACATACCATCAATACAAGTTATTTCATCCCTAAAGTTCCAATACGGTTTGATAACTGAAGGAATTTGATCTTGTGTTTCAGGCCAACCATGTTCAACATAACGTTTCAGTTCTATCATTTCTGAGTCCTGATTGGTTTCTTTTTGAAACTCTGCTTTCTTTGATTCTGATATCGGTAAGTAAGTCAACAAATTTACTGACAAATCCTCGGAGTTCAGATCTTCCACGGTTTCATCCAAGTAAGCGCGACTTAAACAATCTGGTATGTACATTTCTTTACCTGGCTTATACCTTACTTTCAGATCATATCTTTGTAAACTCAATAGGATTCTTTGTAATCTAGCTGGTGCTTGATATAATGGTTTCTGAAAAATAGCTTGAAGTGGTTTATGGTCTGATTCTACATTCACTTCTTTGCCGAATAGATATGTGTGAAATTTGGTACAGCCATAGAGAATGGCTAAAGCTTCTTTCTCTATCTGTGCGTAATTTCTCTGTGCACTAGTTAAAGCTCTAGATCCATATGCAACAGGTTGCTCATTCTGAAGAATCACTGCGCCTAATCCAGTTGACGACGCATCCACCGACAATGTTACAGCTTCTTTCGCGTCATAGTACTTCAGTACAGGTGCTTCAATAACACTGGACTTCAAGCTTTCAAATGCTTCATCATGTATCTTGTCCCAATGCCAATGAATGTCTTTCTGTAACAATTTTCTCAGTGGCTCAGTCCTTTCAGATAAATTCTTGATGAACTTACCAAGATAATTTATGAAACCTAAGAATGTCATCAATTCTTTTGTATTTTCAGGTTTTTTCATTTCTTTCACAGCCCTGACTTTTTCTTCATCTGGCTTTAACCCTTGGCTAGTTAAAACATGACCTACATAGCTGATTTCAGTTTTTCTGAATTCACATTTGTCCTTATTTAACTTCAAGTTGTTGTCATCCAACCTTTTCAGGACTTTATACAGTCTATCATCATGCTCCTGTTCATCTTTACCCCATATAATGATGTCGTCCACAATTGACTCAGACCCATCTATGTCCTGTATGAGCTCCGAAATTAGTTTTTGGTACACTTCCGGGGCTGATTTTACCCCATATGGTAGCCTCTTGAAGCTATAACGCCCAAAGGGAGTGTTCATAGTGCATAACTCTTGCGAATCTTTATCTAAGGCACACTGCCAAAATCCACAACTTGCATCTAGCTTACTAAATAACTTTGCATTTGCCATTGACGGTAGTATTTCCTCAATTGTCCGCATCGGATAGTGTTCTCTCTTTATGGCTTTATTAAGATCTTTAGGATCCATACAAATCCTTAGCTTACCCGATGGTTTGATTACCGTAACCATAGAATTTACCCATTCAGTCGGTTTGTTTTGTTTATAGATTACACCTTGTTTCTCCATTGAATTCAGTTCTTGGCGTACACTTTCTTTCAGTGCTACTGGTATTTTCCTTGGCGGATGTACAACTGGTGTAACGGTACTGTCGATTGTTAACTTATGTTCACCTGGTAGTTTACCTAGTCCTGTGAACAAATTTGGAAATTGTTTTTCAACTTCATCTTTGTCTCTCAGTATGGTATTAACTCTCTTTACCAAATTAAGACTTTCACATGTTTCATATCCAAGTATTGTTTCAGCTTGTTGTTCTACTATGTGAAATTTTACATTGTAATTTTGCTTTTTTATTTTACAGTTAATTGTCTGTGTGCCTAAAACTGGAATCTTGTGACCACTGTATGACTTCAATGTTTTAGGATTTTCCACTTTCTGCATGTTTCTGCCTTTAATACCTGCATGGTGAAGTGTATCAAGTGACATAACGTTACAGTGAGCTCCTGTGTCTTATTGCATTTTGATATTTTTCCCGTTTACCTCGGTATCAACTACCCATTTGCTATTTGTAGATGAGTGAATAACACCAATAAAGAATTCATCACTGTCAGTGTCAGTATCACTTTGTACTCTATTTACCCTTCTACCTTTTTTCTTTTGCTTCCTATACTTTGGTGTGTCTATTACTGTCTTACACATGAGAGCAAAATGGTTGTATTTTTTACATTTTGAGCATGTTTGCCCAATCGCCGGACATTTCTCATCTTGTGAGTGATGTTTTCCGCATCGTGAACATTGTTTCCTGTTTATTTTTGGTTTTGAGTCTACTTTCTCTTTTGGACGTGCACCTTTGTTCACAAAATTTACTTTGTCTCGTTCGGATTCGAGATCCATTGTCTTACTTTGATTCTTTGATATTTCGTAAGCACGAGCTATTTCAAGAGTTCTCTCTAATGTCAAATCAGAACCAACATTTATGAATTTCTCGCGGATTTTACTATTTCTGACCCCAAAGACTACTCTATCTCGTACCATTTCATCTGGTTTGTCATAATTACAATCCTTTACCAAAATCTGTAATTCTGTGACGAATTGATCAAATGGTTCTTCCTCTTGTTGGGTTCTACTGCCAAATTTATATCTATTGTATACAATATTTGACCTCGGTTTGACATACTTCTCAAAATTATCTGTGTACGATTTAAGAACTTTCTTAGCTTCATCTGATAATTCCCAAGTCTGATATATTTTGCGACCTTTCTCTCCGACCCAGATCATCAGGTAATTACATTTGACTTCTTCGGACTTTCCTTTTAAGGGTCCATTAAAAACAAAATTCGCATGTTCAATAAATCGCTTCCATGCCGACTCTAAATCAGCGGCCTCCCAGTCTATACTAGGCGGTGATACTCCTAAACCATCCATATTTATTTCTTCTTACAAAATAATTCAGATGGTGTGGAAATGGGCTCGTATTTGAGAAAGTTCTGACACCATGTTATGTTTTACAACAAAAGACGTCCATTTTGGAACCATACACTTTATTCAATGAGCGTCTGCTCAATCAAGCTTTTACAAGATCATGGCAGGGTATAATATTTTACCAAATAGATTGACATAGTCGTCTCATATATTACAGTCGTTGAGGTATATCAATTTCCGTTACATTATGTCGATTTCTATTTATTTTGCATTAAATTCATGTAAGGTGAGATTAAACTGAATGTGAACATTTCCACAGTTTTCTTCTGCTAATCCACACTTTCTAAGAAAGGATTCAACCCATGACTCATGTGACAAAAAATTGTTCAAAATTGTGAAAATATAACCTTTTAGTCGCTTATAAAGACATTATTGCATGTTCTAACATATCAATAACTAATCGCATAATAATGTTGTTTTTCAATTTCGAAAATAATTTGATATCAAAACCAAGGTGACAAATTGTCACAAGATACGCACGTCATATTGCATGGTTTCGACTAGGACAGGAGATTTAAATCAAAGTCTAAAAACAAAAATAAAAGAGCACTAACTCAAAAATTAAACTAGGTAGAATTATTGTTCTTTGCACTGCAATTACCTTTGGTATATGTTATATACATCAAACCACATAGTTATCACAGCTATTATACTTTCAGAGATACGCTCCGGAGAAAATACAAGTAAAAAAACGAAAAAAACAAAACGAGGGCAATAACTATAAAATAAGCAACATAAGGTAATGTTTTATGCAGGAGACTGCACTATATAACATGAGAGGTATATAACTGCCAAGTTTCAAGTCAATCGGACCTAAGGGGCCAGACTTACGCTATGGTCAGAGAATTGGACTCAGTCCGCCCGCCGGACCCCACAGGTTCGCCTAGTCTTAAAAAGAATACAAACTCTCTGAAGGAGAAAGGGGTTTATTATTTTAACGTAAAATTACCCGAATCAGGTTTTATTATTCCAATAGATAAAAAAGGTTACCATAAGAGGGAAGAAATTTAGAGAGGAAGTTTACTAACCAAGAACATTGATTCCATCACCATACTTCAAACTTCTTTTCTCGACCATGATCTCATATTCGGAGATGACTTTAGTATAATTCCCGTCAGGTCGCACCACGAGGTCGGTAGGATTCATGGTGGTGTTAGTTAGGTAGGAGATGCTCTCGTTCAACGTTGCGTTAAAGGGTACCAGCACTAGACGCTTCTTCGTTACTTTGACGTCTTCGTAGTTTGTTTTAACGTGTTGGAACATCGCTTGTGCTATATTGTCCGGAAATATATTTCTATTTGAAAGAAAGAAAACAAATTAACCAACACGAAATAAATGTCATATTTTTATAACAAAAGATATTTTGAACATGGGTTTAGATAACAATTGTAGAGAAATTTGATAAAATCGAATTGTTGTGAACTGAACTAAGTTCTGGAAACCCGACGAAAATGGATTCTTCCAAAGAGAAATGTTGCTGTTCGTAATTTAAATATAAGTTTAGCCTGTGCGTGACATTACCAACAATTTCAAATATGTGCAAAGCAAATACTCTGACCAGCCTGTGCATCCGCACAGTCTGACAAGAGTCTTCACAATGCATTTTGTAGATAGATAAGGTCTCAAAGTATCTGAAGACAATCGGGTAATTTTACATTTACAATATACGGCTGTCTACGTTGCTTAATGTTTGCGGCTCACGCACATTCCAAATAGTTGGAAATGTCATGTACAGGCTCATTTATTAAGAACAATTAATTTTTTGTAAATGTGTCATTACGATCACAATATCGGCTATAGCATAAAATATGCATTACTTGAACATTAATACAGTAGAACTGAAATACCTAATGAGGTCCAAGAAAGCATCAAGGGATGTAACTCTATTTGACTTTGTTCCAACAAGCAACTCATCTTTCAAGACGGGGTCCCCCGGATGTATGGCTAAGACAAGAATGATTCCAACAAAGATGGCGGCAAATGTTGTTGCAAAGTAGTAGACCAGTGTTCGGATGCCCATGTGGCCACTGGCTTTGGCGTCAAGAGAGGATACACCTTAAACAAAATTACTGAGATATTGATTCTTTATTAATTGTTATTTGTGAAAAAGTACACTGTTTCAATTTGAACAGATTTCAAATTGCATTTAGCGTCGGTTTACGTGTAATAATAATATACAGGTATGGCTTTTATTTTGTAGCTTATAAAACGGCAAAGTAATTTAAGTTTTTAAATTGCATTTTGGTTAAAGAACAAACGCGATCATTCTTAATAGATATTTATGATATCATACAATGTATAATCGATTTTTTTCGAGCAACGCAATACTAAGAGGTTATTTAACATGATCGTGTACAATACTGAATTCTATTGGATGAGTACCCTACAGGGTACGAATCCAATGAATTCAGAATTGTACTCGATCATGTTAAATGACATCTTTATTTCACACCATACACTGAGAGTTCCACAATTAACTATTTTCGGCATTTGAGAGAGACAAAGGTAATAGATCCAAAATGATCCGGATAGGGCCATCAAATGCAAGTCACTATGAACATGATGAATTTGAAACAAACATTTGTTCTAAAAATAGAATTCCACGTGAAATGTTTATTTCATGTGTTAAATCGATAAGTGCTTACTGATCATAATATGTAATTAACATAAAACAGGTTGACTACCCGTCGTCGCTTGAAATGTACATTTTCATGTGAACAAATGATATTCTAAAATAAAGAAACAACAATAATTTTGTGTCCCTCTTTGTCACTTGCATTCTTCTTATACTTGCTAAACAATGTAACAAATGAAGAAATGAAGAACCTTCTCAAGATCAAACTTATTTCAATACCTCCGTACAGAAGGTTTGATACATTGAAAAGGCTGCGAAAGATAGTGATTTCTTTATTCGAGACTACAGCGTCGCTTTCATCGTACAAGATAGCTTGCCTCACTTTCATCGTACAATATAGGTTGCCTCGTTTTGGAATAAAATCCGTATTGCACAGTAGCCTCGTTCTGGTTGTACAATATGGATCTAGATATTTCACTCTCACGTGATGCAAAATAAGCGATGTCATTGGTCTAAATTGTTTAGGTGTGAAATAAATATCTATATCAATTATGCAATCATCAAGCAATCGTTATTTAGGTACTAATTACTTAAGGTAAAAGAGCCTCAAAAACTACTTTTATTGAACGTTTTACATTGGAGAGTGAAAATGACCTCAATAGATGACCTTGGCATTAACCTGGACGAAGTTAAATTGTGAGTAAATAGATTGTTGCGAATTCGATCAACAATGAATATAATTCAAGATAAACGCCCTGGCAGGGCAGAGCCTAAGTAACGGGTCGTTACACTTAAGTTGATACAAAGTATTGAAAAGTAACCTCGACAAATATTTTGGCGGCTAAGCCACGCCTTGTCAGTTGAATAATAACGCAGAATACGATCATATTGGATACTGAGGTGCCAATTCAAATTTGGTTTTTACAGCCTTTCAGTCATATCGCTGCGAAAGATGTACATATGATTTCCTGGTTTTTCTCACACAAATTCTACCATTATATGCTTTTCTAGCCTCCATGTGCTATTCCACAAAAGTTAACGATTATCCTCCATTGGTGGGGGGGAAATAAGAGGCAGCATCACTCACAACTTAATTTTAAGATTTATCTAACATGACCTGTTGCATTAAACGCCTGCATATTATTTATTGCCGTAACCATCCGTTGATCTGGTTGTAAAATGAAAATTGCTTTTTAATGTGATTGTAACTACTGTCATTACACGCATTGCGTTCGCATTTGAAACCACCCATGCATGTTCCATACACCATATGCATCAAATATAGATAACAGCTTTCATAGCTTTTAATCCTCAGTCGAAAATGTTCTTTAGTGTATATAAAATCTAATTAACCAAGACATCCAAGTGACGCTGGGGTAAATTACATTTTTATTTGCCTTTAGTCGTATTTAATATGACCACTTGGTATTTTTTCTTAGAAACCAAACAAGTTTGTGCCCATTTGAAACAGCAAAGCTGATAGGATGCAATTAACGTTAACATAAATATCTATTAATGGCCAACTTGTATACGACCGGGCGTGGGTGGCTCATTGGGGTTTCCGAAACTGAACAGTCCGAAAAAAATATAAAAGATAATGATGACGTATTAAATAATATCTCGTGATGAACTTTGGATAGCAGTGATTTATTATGAATTTTTTATAGAAGCCAAGGGGAATGTCAAATCTTATAACTTTCCTAGGATCTCTACCTGGACGTTGAATAAACTCACCAACAATAAGACTGGACACAATGAGCGGAAGTATTAACATCTTTAGGGCGCGCATGAGCACTTCTCCCGGGAATGATATCAACATTATGGCGTCTTTTGATGGCTGTGCAGCTCGAAGGGCAAATCCAAGAATACATCCCATCACCACTCCGATTATCGTTAATATCAACAGTAAGTTGTCTTTGCACCATTCTAATACCTAATGAAAATATATGAAGTGATCAAATTATACTAGGCAAAACTTCTAACTCACATCTTAAAAAATCAATAACTAACAAAGCAATAAACCAAGTTTGACAGAATTTCAGGGTATTGTTACACATGTCTCAATCTTAAGATAATTGCTTCTTATAAATACAATGTCGTCCAATTTTACGCTTGACTTCACGAATCAAAAATAAAAAAATAAAGTTCTCAATAATCAGGAAAATTCTTATTGGACTACTTTGAGCGCAAGCTTACAAAATAGGTATGTACTCAAAATTATTTATGTATTGACGAATAAAGCCAATTCGTAAGCCAATCAAAATGCACGAATATTGATGGATAAAACTAAAATTACTTATTACTTACAGACTGAGCCCTGGTTCTAGGTGGTTTATAATCGCTGACTGGACCGTTGGAATCTTTAATCATTGGTTTTTCAGACATCTTTAGTGCCGAGGTGAAACTTGTTCTTTAAAGCTGAAGTTACACCAAAAACCAAAGTAATAGAATAATAAAGCACTAGTCTTCAAAATAACAAGTGTTCAGTTGAGATTAAGTTTTATATACCATGTCGTTCCGTTGAGATAAGGCTCTTTATAACTTGTCGTCCAGTTGACATAAAGCTCTATATACCCTGTCGTTCATCTGAGATAAAGCTCTATATACCTTGTCGTTCAGTTGAGATCAAGCTCTTTATACCTAATCGTTCAGTTGAGATAAAGCTATATACCTTGTAGTTCACCTGAGGTAAAGCTCTATAAACCTTGTAGTTCAGTTGAGATAAAGCTCTTTATACCTTGAAGGTCAGTTGAGATAACACTCTACATACCTCGTCGTGCATCTGAGATAAAGCTATATACCTTGTAGATCAGTTGAGATAAAAGTCTATATACCTTGTCGTTCAGTTGAGATAAAGCTCTATATACCTTGTCGTTCATCTGAGATAAAGCTCTTAATACCTTGTCGTTCAGTTGAGATAAAGCTCTGTTGCCTAGATCCATCTAGGCGACCCAATTGAAAAGAATATATACAATTACAAAATATATGTCTGCTCTTTGAAAATATAGACTATAACGACATTAATACCAATTGTTGTTAAAATAGGCGAAATATATAATGGGACCTATTATTTAAGTAAACGAGAGCAACGCATTAAATGCATCTATAGAATTATCCCCCTCGATGGTATATATTGCTCTTTTGATGGTGCACACGTATGCCAAGTTTCAAATGAATGCATTCGGTAGAATCAGAGATATCACAGAATGAGAATGTTTTCGCACGATGGCAACGACGACAACAACAATGACAGCGACGAAAACAAGAACGACAGAAAACTGATAACAATTTGTAACAAACGTTCCCTTTCGTTCCAAATATTTCAAAATTTCACTGTTTAAGCTTTATCAAAAGGCGACCGACGCCAACGTTAGAAATAAGATGTAGTTAATTTAAATCTAATCAAAAGTTAAGGTTGAGAAAATGGTGGATTTATTTTTCCTGTATTTTCAGGCATTTTATAGAAGTATTATCATCCCCTGTCATCTGGATCGGAAGAAGTAATTTTCTTTTCAAATGTCCACTACGGCTACTATGCCAACCAGACAATTTCAAAAATTTCTCTCGAATAGTTTGAAAGGTTACCACCCTAGGACCACCTCCAAATATGAATAGAACCGGGATACAGGAGTATAAGACATTTGAAACAACCATGCTTGACCTTTTTATAGAGATGAGTCATTAACCCCCCCCCCCCCCCACACACACACACACCTGTGTGTGTGTGTGTGGGGGGATATTCTAAAAATATACAAGCTAGTGCCCTTCTGGTTAAGGATAATTGGAATTATATAGAGCTTCCTTCGGGTTTACTATTTGTTGACTACGGCAAGAAGAAATGCCGGTTGAAAAAAAAGGTTGATGGACGGCCTACGACGGACGAACGCTAGACAAATAGCGATCAAAATAGCTCATATATGCAGATTATATTGTCTCAGTTGAGCTTTAACATCATACCGATGGGTTTTATAGAAATCAATCCTTTTATCGTTGTTAAAAAAAACGACCGACCCTTATGCACTTTCCAGATGGTCCCTTTTCCTGTGATGATTAACAAAGAAAGTCAGCTGGATTGCCCTGTAATATGCTCAGTACGAAACTGTTGTAAGTGCCTATAGATTTATAGGAACCTACAATAGTTTTGTACTGACCCCTCGAACTTAAACGCTGAATGCGATTACAAGAACCGTGAATTCAACGATTTTTCGTTAGAGCAGGATTTAAATCAGCTTTTTACAAACTTTCAGTCATGTAGTGCGGCTGGAGAATCTAACAATTTATTCTTTGTATTTCTACATCCACTACCATTACAACCTTCCAAAGTCTCCAGTTGCTAATCAAACCCTGTCCTATGTTCAGGATGACAAAAATAATGCACTCTGTTTACCAATTTTACCCCGCTTTGCACGCAATTGTACGTGCAAAGCGGGGTAGAATTGGCGAATAGTTTGCACCGTTTTGTCTTCCTGAGCGCAGGGTAGGTTTACGATTATCCACCTATTGGTTGGAGACAAAATGTTTGAAAGGATTTGCCGCCGCCGAGGAGCAAACCTCTGACATCTTTTGATTGGAATTTGAGAGTAGCTTATAGATACAGTTCAAAATAGCGAAAACTTCAAACCTATATAAAGATTATCATTTTAGATTAATGGGTTATATCGAAAATTGTGTATATCATAGAAATTAGATAGCCATGTTTAGCACCCTCATCGTAGTCAATGAAAAGCATTTCACTTCGTGTAAATCATATCTACAAAAAAAAAATCCGCGATGCTCAGATACATTCTTTTAATAAAGCTTATATTACACGTGATTACCTACGTTATCGAGAAGAAGCTATCGATTCGATACCCCTTGACTCGTCAAGATGGATTTTTCCATGACGCGACTGAAATTCACCAGACCACGACAATATGCGCGAGGTCAGGTGACTAGGAACATCTTGAGAAAGTTTCATCCAGAACATCTGATAATAGTTTCATCCAAATTGGTCCATAAGTGCGGGAGGATGAGTTGCGTTCACAAGATTGAAACGTATGGACGGACTGACGTACGTACGTTCTGACAGCGGGACGGACGGACGGACAGACGGAGAATATGATGCCTTCGACGGCGTATTAAAATGTAATGAACCATCAATAAATGTTGCATCCAAAATAAACACCTGTCACCACTTTCGTTGTGAACTTTCATTTTACAGTCGTAATCATAATATTCGCTCGTCTACGAAAAGTTTGTTGGTCGATTAAAGTTCTCATAAAGGTTGTTTTGGTGTGAACTGCATTACGGCACCTGAGTTTGACATGTTCGTTAATTTTCTGGCTATAAATTGGCCTTGACTTTAAGGTATCATTACAGAGTTCATATCAAACTAGTCCAAACCAGAAAATTCGATTTACTCCCCGCTGAGTATTTTCTTACTCATGAAGCATTTTTTCTAGACCGAAAAATAACTTGAAAATCTGAAGCAATAGGCAGCTAGCAAACGTAAGATGAAATACAAGTAAATGTTGCTTAATTAATGTATTATATTTTTTTTTCAAATTATCAAATCTATAGACCATACACTCACTTTGTTTTTATTATTAAGCTTCAAATATAGACCTACACTTCATTTATTTATTTATTTTTTTTTGTGAGCGTTTGTGCGTATGTGTTTCTTCTTTGAATTGCAGGTTTAATTCTTTGGATTGAATTGCCACTGAAATATTACTTAAATGTCGTTACAAGTGGTGATAATCGCTTGTAGTTCAGTATTTCAGTCATATCTCAGGGACTGTCTCTTATAGCGATGACATCTTTGTATTCTCTCACAAGTGTTACCAATAAAATGTTTTAGTTCGGCCTTCAGTTGCACATCCCACCCAGTTAAACGATTATCAATCTATAAGTGTCGAAAATGATAATTTTGAGAGTCCGACACTCTGCTTACTTCGCCCCGCTGCCATACTTAAATGACTTGGCCAATATCAGTATAAGTTTCGTTTTTTATTTGTGACCCATCACGTGAAAAGGGACCATCTGGGAACTTTATAAAATGAATATTAGAAATAGAAATTGGGCCCAGCATAGGTCAGCTAGAGATAGTATTTCAGAAACTAGAAAGCCATGAATGGCTTGAGTCGCTCCACAGGCTTGAAATTCTTGTAAAACAAATAAATGTTTTGACTAGATTTTTAGATATTTGGGGCTCTACTGATATTGAAAATGATTTTCAAAGTTTCAACTATATAACAAAAAGAGAAATGACCTCTGCTATTAAAAGACGTATTTTTCATCAAATCAAAATAATTTTTGGCTGCATGATAATGGGTCACCCAAAGATCATACGTAAAATGTTTGATTAATATCCATCAGTTACATTCTGAGAAAATGTTTTTCATAGTTTCCACTATTTAACAAATTGATAATTGACCTCCACCCATAAAATGAATATTTTTCATCCAATCAAAATAATTCTTGGTACACTGATTAAGGGTCACTCAAGGATCCAGTGAAGTTTAGTTGATATCCAAAAATCACATTCTGAGAAAATGATTTTCAAATTTTCCAATATATAACACATAGAGAAATGACCTCTGCCCATAAAATGCATATTTTCAATCCAATCAAAATAATTTTTGGTACACTGATAAAGGGTCACTCAAGGATTAATCCAGTGAAATTTGATTGATATCCATTAGTTACATTCTGAGAAAATGATTTTCAAAGTTTCCACTATATAACATGTAGAGAAATGACCTCTGCCCATAAAATGCATATTTTTCATCCAATCAAAATAATTTTTTGTAGACTGATAAAGGGTCACTAAAGGATCATTCCTGTGAAATTTGGTTGATATCCATCAGTTACATTCTGAGAAAATGATTTTCAAAGTTTCCACTATATAACATATAGAGAAATGACCTCTGCCCATAAAATGCATATTTACCATCCGATCACAACGATTTTTTGTAGACTGATAAAGGGTCACCCCAGGATCATTCATGCAAAATTTGATTGGTATCCATTGATTAGAATCTGAGAAAACTCACTTTTTACCATATTTGGAAATTAGCCACGCCCATTAAATCCATATTTTTCATTGGATCAAAATTTCTTGAACAACTTTGAAAGAGGGTCACCCAAGGATCATTCCTGTGAAGTTTGGTTGAAATCCATCCAGTAGTTTCTGAGGAGAAGATTTTTAAAGAAAAGTTTACGACCGGACGGACGCACGCACGCACGCACGGACGGACGGACGCACGACGGACACAACGCCATGACAATAGCCCCAGTGGCTTTCAGCCAGTGGAGCTAAAAATCACAGGAAGGTAGATTGATCATCCTAGATTCTGAAATTTAGCGAAATGCAAAAAGTTTCGACCATAGTCCGCCTAAGCAGGCCGCGCAGTCTGATTAGGGTCGACACTTTACGCACTACACAGATTGTCCCTTATCGCGTGATAGGTCACATTTGTGACTGTTCACGCGAAAAGAAGATCATATAGAAAAATCCGGCGAGTAATTGTTTTAGCAGAGGTCAACCAGAAGTCGTATTTAAAAAAAACTCAGAAAAATGCGAAAATTCGTTACCAGTCAGCCTGCTAAATCCGCACAGTCTGACAAGGATTGACACCTATCCATTTAGTCCGTTTTCCCCTGACGGACCACATATATGAATTATACTGGTTTTCTCTTTACTCAAACAGAGAATTATCTGACAACGTATTTCTTTTCAATTAAGGTAGTAGACCCGTAATAGTTGCGCAACATTTTGGACCACATGAACTTTCACAATTGTGACCGAGGTTTCCTAATGAAAATCATTAGGAAACCTCGGTTAATATTGTTAATTTCATTACTTCCGAATCATTGAGGAACTATTACGGGTCCACTACCTTAAACTCAATTCACGACAGTTATTTCGGCTCTCTGTATAATATTTATTGAAAAATGAATTTATCTGTATATCTGATTTCCTAATTTTCCGAAAGGACTACAAAATATTTTTTCGCGTTGGTTTTTAAGTGACTCGATGTGTATTTTCTTTTAATTAACCAGAATTTCAACACAAGTATGTCCGAATTTAGGTTAACAAAACATTTATTTGACAGTCATTTGATATAACAATTAAAATCTCAATGAATTGACCTTAAGACTTATCCCATCCCTAAGTTCTAATTCAAAACATCTGCTACAAAGTTACCTATTTTATAATAAGTTCGGTTAGTTCATGTGGACATTTTGTTCAAGAATATTTTACATCGGTATATATACTGAGTTCCATAAGAAAGTGTGCACTTTCACTTTTTGCGTTCTCTTAATTTTTACAAAGTTTGATGAAAATTATGGAGTAAATTTGATACCATGATAAGGTGAAGACCTTTTGAAATTTAAAGTCAATTCAAATTTGGATAAAGTATCGCATGCTTCATATGCGCAAGCAAAACTTAAATTGTTCAGATTTGGCCGCTTTACAACTTTTTCTTTGGTAAAAGCTATGTGTTGATGTTGTATTATAGAGTTTTAGAAGCTGTTCCAAGCCATTTCCAAACAAAAGTTTTAATTTTCATGCAGACGTTACGTGCAGGTCAACGTTAGACATTACTTCGTTGTAAGGCTAGTAAATGGCAAACGAATAGTGCTATCGCGTTCTATGACACCTTGGTTTGCTTATTAAAGGCCTTACAAAATGATGACAACAATTTCTATTGAAACACGAATGCTCAATCAATTTTGATGACATTCTTAATATGACAAGGTTCGATTTTGTTCAACGACGCTTATTGGCAGTCAAACCACGATGTAGCATCATGCACAAATGTATTGAAGATGTGATTTTATGCTTAGGAAAGCCGCAAAGATCCAATTTAATGCATGTTAAGACCAATTATTCGTCTTACGCGCGCAGGACATGCAAAACATGCAAAATCAAATGTCTCAATGTAGCAGAATACTTTTGTTTATCGCGCAATTTTTGTTTTCAAATTCCGTCTGTACATACTTTTTGGGAAAGCCTCACGACGTTTGATGACGAAGGATTGTGTAATTTCAGAGATATTCAAAATTTAAAAGTGCACACTTTCTTTTGGAACTAAGTATATCTCGCGAGTTGTAGTCGTTGTAAGGAAATTACCTCTTTAGAAATAAGAAACGAAAACCAAGAGGATTCGGTGCAGAAAGGCATTACATTAATTACAGTTATTTACATCATGAAATTGACATTCATTTCAATAAAAAACAATTTGAATCGCCCAAACAGTTCCACTCATCCATTCCAAAACACGCACCCAAATCATTCAGAATCGCTCAAAATGACAAAAATCAATTCTTTGAATGGGGCCTTGTTATTGTTATCAATTTATAAAATATTCAGTTTTAACCTTTCGTTGATTTTGTCTTTTGCATCGTCAACGTCAGTAATGCTTGTGACGTCACAAAAAAATCCATGGCGCGGCCATGACACCGAGTCCTTTCGCACGTGGATTTGTATGACGTCACAAACAACAAGATAGCCGAATGAAACAATTAATACTTTTTGATGTGCACAAAAGATCTCCATAGATTTTTTGAAGGCAATAAAGAGATTTGTTTTTCTTCAAGCGAATTGACAAAAGTACCACCAGAAGCCGAATCACTGGTACCCTAAAAATGACCCAAATTACTACACTTACGTTAGTTTATACTAATTTATTTTAGTTCGATTGCGACGAAAGCTTAAGCTTATAGAATCGCTCTCGAACACTCAATCCTGATGTTTTCACGTCCCCGAGAGAGAGGCAGTGGTTTAAACCAACTGCTACCCATTTTTACAGCTGGGTGAACTGGGGCTGGCTATTAAGTGTTTTGCCCATAAACACACCCCGTCGACAGTGGGGCTCGAACCACGGACCTTCAGGTCACGGGTTGAGTACATTTACCACTAGGCCACCGAGGCACTTACGTTCGATGTACTTTCCGGTTTACGGAAAAGTCCGGGCGATGTTCCGACTGCAATCGTACACGAGTTTTGGAGTGTTTTTTCTTAGCTGAGAAAAGAAAACAATGTCCAAAACCGGTCTTATCTTTGAACTCAAAGAGGACGCTAGACTAAAAGGTTAATACTGATGCAGAACTTAAATAAGCATTGCCCTCGAGTATATAAAATGGAACGTTCCAGTTTTCAATTCCGTTAATCCGTGTGTTCAGCAAAAAAGGGTAAGTTAGTCATAGATTAGGCCAATATTGTGGCCCGTAGAGTGAAAAACAGATATTTTTTCCATATAGACCTCTTTTCCGGTGATTTAAAGGAACCTTCCTTTTTTGGATAGGATTCATTCTTGTGACAAGAAAGATATTCTGACAAATTATCATTTAGTTTGTCCAAAATTGTGACCCTTCGAGTCCACACGAAGTAAACAGGCCCCTTTTCTGTGATTACAAAATAAAACCTTCCGTTTTCCGAAGGATGCACCTTCATGAAAGGACAAACATTCAGACCAATTTAAATGGAGATTTGGCGAAACTTGTGGCCTCCCGAGTGTAAGCAAAGAATTTGCCGGTATGGTCCCATTTTGGTAAGACATTGGCTCCCACTCCACTTTGTTCGTAAGGAACAAAGTAGGGTGAGAACCCGTGGCTTCTGGAGATATGATGCCCCCCCCCCCCTTTCCTGTGTTTTCTAATGGAACCCTTCATTTTACAATAGGACATTTAGACAAACATTCTGACAGAGTACTCTGATCAGCTAAATGCTGATCGGATCGAGTAGAGGTCAACCCGTAGTTGCATTTTGCAAATCATCACATGTAAAGTTAGAGATATCATTCTATATCTAGAAAAAAAACAACAAACAAAACGTCTCGACTCTATCCAGTCCGTGCAGGCCGCGCAGTGAAGCCAGGGTCGATTCTTTTAGTACTTCTAGGTGGATGGATCAATCTTATTGCGTGACGCTTTCAAATATTTTTCATAAACCATCCCTGCGTTATGGATGGCTAAACTATGCAAACTGTTTAGCAAATTATACCCTTACATGCAAAGCGTGGTTTAAATTTCAATCAGTTTGCATCGTTTTTTCATATTGAACGCAGGGCATGTCTCACTGCAAATGTCAGCGGAACGTTTGAAAAAAAAAAAAAACCCACAAACCTTAAAGTGTTCTCTTCTATCCATTAAATAAAAAAAACATGAATATATCCCTTCAAAATAAGTGGCTAGCTGCCCAGCGACATTTTCCCAGCGATGAAAGTGTCATTTGCAGACCTCACAAACATAAAGGTTAGGACTTAACAATTTAGTTGACTGTTTCTTGATTTAATGGCAAAATTACATGTCGGGGACAGACTATAACAATTTTTCATCTTGCTCATCTTTTTGTACGAATAAATCCTTACTATTTAGTTAAGAATAATATATGCTATCCGTCAAGGAAAAGGGGACCATCTGGGTAGTGCGAAATGTGTCGACCCTAGTCAGACTGCGCGGACTGCGCAGACTGACTAGGATCGAGACTTTTCGTATTTTGCTATTTCTCTGAATCTAGAATAATACATCTACCCATCCGTGAATGAAATGTTTAAGGTAACTGCGGACAGATAACATGGTCGAATTTTCGACTTTCTTAAAATCTCACAATAATTTCTGAAATATATATTTGAAGTGCGGGAATTAGCGAGCACGCAATGAAAAGGGCCTGAAGCTCGTTCAATTGACGCCGTGACGTCATAAAGGGGCCAACCCCTTTTCGACCCGCCAAAATCAATATTTGCAAATATTTTCTGAATTAATCGCCCGATTTTCACGAAAAAAGTTTCATTTTGAAAGTCCAAGAGCGCCCGAGCTTTTCGTTTAATTTCTGTGCATATTCAAAAAGAAAAATAGGCCCGAAACGCTAACTTTTTCCCGAATTTTAAGATTTGACGTTCTTTTTTTCGTTTCAGTTTTTGTAAATAAGTATAAATTACTCAAAATTTCGTCCGGTGACCTATGCTGATTTTTTGTTATTTTGTAGCGAAAAGAATATGCTTTGCATTTGTCAAATAAAAATGATATGTCTTCGGGTTAGATTTTTTATTTAATTCGATTTTGTGGAGTTGTTGGAACAGTTTTCGTCGAATTCGACGTCGAACTAAAACCATCTGCACTATGCTTATTTGGCGCCAATCTCCGTGCAATAACGTATTCTAGAATATTTGAAATTTAGGTTTATTTTAAAATATAGGATTCAAAAGTATCAAATCTGAATGTGATTTTTAGAAATGAAAAAAATCTCTTAAGTTTTATACATTTAAAAAGACAGCTTTTGTGAACATTTGACGCGACGTTGAAATATCCTTTGATTGGCCTTGTCTTCGCGGAATCGAATTTTACAAAAAATCTAACCCGAAGACACATGTTTTTTATTTCAAATTTCTTCAGTGGGGTGGTTGGGCAGCAACATATCTAAATTCCAGCATAGGTCACCGGACAGTTTTTCGAGTAAAAAGGCAATATTTCCAGTGACTGTACTCGAAAACAGCAACGCAGAAGGCATTTACTTCTAATACGTTACACTTAATTGTATTTATTATTCTTATATCTTCATATCAATAAAACATAACACCGTGCGTCTTTAAACAAAGCAAATTTGCGTTTTCGGGATGAAAATCGGTTTATTATTTCCGAAAAAAATGGACAATTACTGATTTTGGCCCCTAGAAAGGGGGTCGGCCCCTTGATGGCGTCATGACGTCAACTCTACGTCATGAAATTCCCTTTTATGGCCGAAATATGAAAGCGGGTACTTCAAAGTATAGTTTTATCGCATTAGGCATAAATTGCAGACAATTTAAAATTTGGACCTAAAATGGCCCTCTATGTGTCCGCAGTTACCTTAATTGCGACCTCTGGTTGGGTTTTACTAGAACCTATCTCTTTTTCAAAATGTTGAATATACGTAGTTGCCAGATGGTCCCTTTTCGCATGACGGATCACATATATAAATAGTTAAATCATGTGATAAGTGTTGGTGGTTAGCCTGATTAGCTCAGTTGGTAGAGCACCGGACTTCAAAACCATTGAAGTTCGACCGCGTTGGTTCGATTCCCGGGCACACTAACATACTAATTGTCTTTCGGATGAGACGTTAAACCGAGGCCCCGTGAGACGGTGCTTTACACCGAGCACGTTAAAGAACCATGGCGGATCTCAGCAGTAGTTTCGTCATGTATCCTTGCACTATCCCTCGTAACAACTAACCGTCTTCTGGGGACGTCGCTCATATGGGCATGTGCTACGGTAGCGACAATAAACTAAACGGAAAAAATAAGCGTGGGTGACAATAGCATATACATGGTGATACATTTCTAGACCCTAGCCAACAAAACTCAATTTACCTGCAGAATCTCCATGATTTAATTCATTCTATGGTCATCATTATTAATCTTGATTTTAATCATTTAAAACCAACATTGTGTTGTGTGGGTTTTTTTCCATTCTTTTTGTCTACAATAAAAATCTATACTCAATTACAATAGAAAGTTCCAGTTATTTACATCGTGAAATTGACATTCATCTTAATCAAAACCATTGTAAATCGCTCATTTATAATCCATTCATTAATTCCAAACACTCGCTCAAACCATTCCAAAACGCTCCAAAATCATCAGAAAGGATAAAATCATCAATTATATTATGGATATAGCTAGAAAAAAGAAAAAAAAAAACGCGATTTCACTGACATAATGGAAACTATAAGCATCTGATTGGTTCTTGAAAAATAGGAAGCTATTTTTAGAACTTGCTTGCATATTTCAATTACCTTGAAGGGTTAGGGGAGGTAATAAATGTCGCTAACTTTGTTCCTCCTGAGCAAAATCAGCATTATTGGATATCTCCCTTTAATTCCTCTCAAAACTCACTCATTCCACGTATTCAATTTCATTCCAAACTTAGTCACTTTGTCAATTTCACGATGTTGTTAACCGTTACATTAAACACAACTATTTAGGGACTTAGATAATCACACACTACAACATTAATATTCGCTGACCATATGAAGAGGGATTTAGACCTTGCACGTGTATCTATCGACGGAATGTATAGTAAAGACTCTGGTCAGGCTGTGCGGTTGCACTGGCTGGACCGAGGCTTTTGCTTCTCGCGCACATGTAAAAGTATCAGAAATGTCAGATAAGGGCTCAATTATCACAATTATAAAAATGACTGGTCAAACTGCAATCTAGCATGGTCTAACAAGATGAATACAATACGACATGTGCATTTCTAAAAATCGCTAAAATCAGATAAGATCGAATGATAAAGCACCTATTTATCATCCGCCATTCATCTACGAAAATAGACGCTATTTAACGTAAATGAATTGACAAAGGAGTAACTCTCTCATATGACCGATTCATAAAAAGTCCGAAAAGACTACGAAGTCATATTCATACTTTGTTGACTTTACGATGCTCTTTAAAGAATTTACGGCATTGTGTTCTACAATGTAAAAAATCTGAATATATCGTAATTCGTCATTTTAACCCTTAAACAAAGATCTATCTTTCTTAACAGAATCACTTTACGGTTATAAACACACCGTGTCAAAGCGCTACAATTAGCCTTAACCCTGCCGTAACTAGAAAACTTTCTATTTTCACAGGAGGTACAGTGTGTGTATTTCCGTTTATTTATCGTCGCTACCGTAGCACATGCCAATATGAGCGTCGCCCCCAAGAGACTGTTAATTGTAACGGGGGATAGTGCAAGGATACATGACGAAACTACTGCTGAGATCCGTCATGGTTCTTTAACGTACTCGATGTAAAGCAACGTCTCACGGGGCCTGGGTTTTATTGTCTCATCCGAAAGACAATTAGTTTTGTTAGTGTACCAGCCCGGGAATCGAACACATGCAGTCGAACTTCAATGGTTTTGAAGTCCGGTGCTTTACCAACTGAGCTAATCGGGCTGGTAGGAGGTGCAGAGAAGGGCTAACTCACCTATGTGTAGACTGATTATAAATTTGAATTTTCAAAAATCAAAAAACGATATTCGATATGTGCACCCTGTGCTGGGCTTTCAGTGCTTTGATTTTGATACGATTTTGCAAAAGTTTTTATTCAGTATGACAAACGTCAATAAAACCTTCATCCCGCTCAAAAAATATCACGAGTTGTTCGCTTGTAGCTCTGTTCATACTATTCTTACCATTCACTCAAATAGTATCATTTTTTTCCCAAAATACCTTAAAACGCCTAAAACTGAAGTCAATACGCTCGGAAAATTGTAAGATAAGTGTGTGAAGCAACACAGAATTACCCATAGAGTAGTACATATATCTTTTCAAAGGGTAGCAATAGAATATCGTCCATTTCGTTCATTTTGAACGAAATGAACGATATTTTATCACCTCCCAGTGATACCATTTAAAATTCTCTCATATGACCGATTCATAAAAAGTCCGAAAAGACTACGAAGTCATATTCATACTTTGTTGACTTTACGATGCTCTTTAAAGAATTTACGGCATTGTGTTCTACAATCAAAATTTGTGCTGGATTTAGCAACGGCAAAATTATTAGCTATAGAATATCGTTCATTTTGGAACGAAATGAACGATATTCTATCACCTCCCAGTGATACCATTTAAAATTCTCTCATATGACCGATTCATAAAAAGTCCGAAATGACTACGAAGTCATATCCATACTTTGTTGACTTTACGATGCTCTTTAAAGAATTTACGGGATAGTGTTCCAGAGTCAAAATTTGTGCTGGATTTAGCAACGGCAAAGTTATTAGCTATAGAATATCGTTCATTTTGAACGAAATGAACGATATTTTATCACCTCCCAGTGATACCATTTAAAATTCTCTCATAGAACCGATTCAGTATTTACGACATAGTGTTATATAAGTCTAATACAATAACAATAACAAATAAAACAAAAATCGGATAATGAAACAAACGTCTATGATCTACATACTATCATAGAAAATGTGAAACGAACAACGACATATAGTTGCAACACTTCCAGTCATATCAATTATATGTGATGAAAACTTCCAATGTCAATGACATGTAATATTCAATCAAACATAGCTGATAAGAATCTGGCAGCCAAGCAACAAGATACATTCGTCCAGTGAAAAAGTGCCATCTAGAAAATGCTAAAAGTGTAGATACTGATCAGATTGCGAGGATAATGCAGTCCAGTCTGGTTCGAACCTTTTCACGTTCTGTAGATTTTCTAATTCAAATTTTCCATACATTTTTAGCTCTGCTATTTTCGGAGAAAATCCGAGAGATTGGTATAGCCTTGGTGTCCTCGCTGTTGTTGTTGTCGTGCGAAAACTTTGACATTTTGTGATATATCTGGTTCTACTGAAGGCACTCACTTGAAACTTGGCACACATGTTCATAATCAAAAGAGCAACCTATACTATCAAGGGGGATATAACTCTAGATGCATTTTGTGCAAATTATGCCCCTTTTTCGACTTAGACCTTTTCCACCATCCAGCACTCAACGACCGAGCGGAGGCACCCGTAGGCGATGCTCTTGTTTTTTTCGAAATACGATCCCTTCTCGACATATGCTAATCGATGTTTTTATGACCATTTAAAGTTAGGTACTCCAAATGCGGCGATATGACTGAAAAACTGTAAAAAGCGACGTAAAACCCAATTTTTAAAGCGAAAAGGGACCAACTGGATACTCCGTAAGGTGTTTGCCCTATAGAACCTTTTCCTCGCATATAAAGAACATATTTGCTTATAAACGCATTTTTGACTGTCGACACCAAAGAAATATCGCGAAATGTTTTGATACTGTAGGTCATTATTGTCGAAGTTTCCAAACCAACGAAATTAGTTGAGAGTTATTGCAAGAAGACTTTCTAATAGAACCTATAAACAGAACAGAACATGTGAATAACATAAAACTGTGTCAAATATTCGCTAAAACTTATCGATGGACGAGGAAGAGAGGGAGAAAGAAAGCTAAACGAACAAAAGTCTTTTAGCTAAAAAATCAATAGGAATACAAAACATTTAATGGAGGTGACATCAAATCGTGAAAACCGACACTTAAGCCAACAATCAAAGTGTTAAAATGGATCTTTTTGAATAGAGGCCGACAATCATTTTATTGTGACGTGTCCCTTTAAACTTTGTTTCATTGTGAGATAAAGTATTTGTAGCCAAAATCGCCACAAATGGTGAAACATTGATTCATGCTAATGAAGCTCATTGATAACTACTATTGGACTACTGAGTCCAATGAATGAAACTCCAAAAATCAAAGTTTGTGCCGAAATTTGTGATTCAGGCCAAATTTGTTGCATTTATACAGTGTTCGGTCGATAAAGGGTATATTGGATTATGCAAAGATTAATCGCATTAGGCATCGCTAAAATGTTTTCTTTCGTAACTCTTAACAAAACATTATACAAGTATTTGGATTGTCAGTCATAAATTGTCTGCATTCAAGATAACAAAACGCTCACTAACGTTGAAGTGTTTAAGAACGGTGTCCTGTTTCAAACGAAAATGCATGTGTAGAGCGGAGTGTCATTTTGAAATGTGTATCTTCCATTTTTGTTATCCTGAGAGCACGGACTGACCAGGGGTCCGTTTTACTAAACATCTTACGATCATTTTTTGCGTAAGTCAAAAATTAAAGTTGCATCTACATACGTAACTAAATATGGAATTCTGCCATGCACCATCACATTGGAATCGTCTTCTGAAGACGATTCCAATGAGATATTGCAAGGCAGAATCTAACGATGAATGAAAACACCAGGTACGATTTTGAATTTTGACTTACGATTAATTTCTTCGTAAGACGTTTAGTAAAACGGGCCCCAGGAGTCGGTATTTTTAACTGAAAGTTCCAGTTGCAACAAGTAGTTTTGTACGAAGTCTTCCGGTAGCTGAAACTTAACATCTCACTGCTTATTTTCGAATGAAACCGGTTTTTAGGTTACATTTAAATCAAATGATACCAGACAAAATGCTATATGTGCCTGTGCATGACATTTCCAATATTTTGCATCTGTGTGAGGCACAGACATCGAGAAGTCTGAAACGCTAATCAATGCAATAAGAATATTCGCTGACTGTCTGAAAGGGTTAAGGGCTTTATCTATCCACAGAGCGTACAGTGAAGGTTCTGGTCAGACTGAGCAAATGCACATGCTGCCCAGAGTCTTTGCTTTGCGCACATGCGAAATTTTCCGAAATGTCACGCACTGCCGCATATGTCATAGACTACGGCTCCTGCTTCGGAAGATCTCTCTCTCTCTCTCTCTCTCTCTCTCTCTCTCTCTCTCTCTCTCTCTCTCTCTCTCTCTCTCTCTCTCTCTCTCTCTCTCTACTCTCTCTCTCTCTCTGTGTCCCTCTCTCTACTCTCTCTCTCTCTACCTCTCTCTCTCTCTCTCTCTCTCTCCCCCTCTCCCTCTCTTTATCTCTCTCTCTCTGTGAATAAGGCTACATAAGAGGAGTTCGTTTGAACCCCCTAATTCTCTCTGGATACGCCACTGCCCCGAGACGGGAAAAGGAGAGGCAACCAGCAAATGGTATAGAAACAGATAGGCACACTAGAAATTAGTTGAAAGACAAATCACCGTAGCTGTGAGGAATGACTGTAATTTACCAGCTGTCAGTCAAACGGACATCAGGTTAAAAACAACAGCGAGGCAAATACCAACGCTAATTGGCATTAACCCAGAACGCTTACCCAAACCTAAACTTACATATTTGCATCCTGAACGTACGTTTGGACGCGGCGTGGCGTACAACATAATAATGTCGAATAGGTCATGCATACAAAACACTCTTCAACTATAACTAAATCTTCATAACAATTGGTGTAATGTCATAAATATTACAGAATTTTGAACTTTACTACAGAACTGTGTCGAATCGTCCATTGAATGTACCGTGTAAAAAGATCGAGAATTAACAAATTTATGAATTTAAATTAAGCTTTTGCTGAATCCTTTTTCAATGCTGTTCGCGGCACAATATTCTGTCCACCAAGCGTAGGCAGACAGTATTGACCAAGATCAGCCTGCACAGACATGCAGTCTAATCTTAGCCTATGCAGTCTGTTTTCTACCGAATTATTGTTGGAAAATTAGAGCAGGACTTGTTGAAATATCTCGAACTTTGGAAATTTGTTTAAGGATGAGGGTTAATCCAATTTCATACAAGTTAGTTTGTAAATGACTGTGTGACATCACAATAAAAATACTTGGCCTAGACTTCGGTATACAAAATATACTTTTATAATTTTACAACCACCAAAACATACAAAGTTGCCTTGAAAAAAGAAAAAAAAGGATAAACGTATGTATTTGTGTAAGATCGATGGATTTCTCACTACGTGAACCATCGGTTGAAGATAAATCGTTCAGACTTTGATTGAATGGAGTTTTACGCCGCTATCAACATTATTTTAAGTTATATCGCGGCGGCTGGAGCACCTAACAATGATATTCTGGTATTTCTCTCACCAGTCCAACCATCACACCCTTTACTAGCCTCCAGCTGCTATATCACATAGGTCTGCGATTATCCACCCATTGGTGAGAGACAAATAGTCGGAAAGAGTGAGTGCCGTCGTCGAGGATCGAACACGGGACCTCTAGATTGACAGTACGACGCGCTACCAACTGGGCTTCTTACTTTGATTCAAACAATTATCCTATATTAATTCATTCTCTGATATTTATTGAAGAAACATCCTGACATATAGGCCCTAAATGGTTTGAGACATATAAAAGACAATTTTTCATAAATCATTTCAAATTACTGTAACTAAGAAATAGTATTCGACTTTAAAACTATATTACAGCTCGTGATCCACAGCCCATTTTTTCTCTTATATGTTATATAACATGTCTTGTATCGTTGGTATTGCGCTAGCTTTAAACAATGACATGAGCACGCACGAACGTTCGCATTTACGCACTTTCACGCAAGGCTTTTCACATCGATCACGAAAGCCCGAATATGTTGAAAAGGGCTTCCTTAATATATCATAAAACCAATGATTTTGTAGAAAAAATCTCATTAAAAAGGCTAATTAAACTGCAGATAAAAATAACAGATTTGAATAAACGAATATGACTCGCTTTAGCTAAATTGTGGTGTTAGAGCAAGATTATATCACGTGCCTGTTAAATTTTAGGCACTTACTATAGTTTAGCGCTGACCACTCAAAACTGCATTTCGTGGGTTCGGTGCAGGTCTGCAGTAAGTGTATATACAATGTATATACACTTACTACAGTCTTGCACTGAACCCTCTCTTTGGTTTTTAATCACGACAACCTAAGTACCCAAACAACTATAAACGGATATTTTATGTATAATTTAACCGTAAAAATTATGACTTCATACGTGAAATTTAAAGCTATAAACGCAATGATTATCATGCTTATAGAAATATAAAATACTTCCTTCCACCATGTTGATTTGGCGTAAAATCCCTACCTGAGATATTAATCCGTTTTTCATTCACAACCTCCTGGATAGAATAACAAGTACAACAATAATGATTGTACTAGAGCGAGGGTCGTTATAGACCGCTGGGTATGAAAACACACACTACACGTCAATGATTACGATAAGGGTCATTTATTACACGAACTAAATCTGTGGAAAAAATGAAAACATCACAAAAAAATGAATGTACAAAAAACAATGTGATAAGAGAAGGAAAAAAAAGACAATTTTTTCTCATTTATTCTTTAAAGGTTTATTCATTTGTTTCAATTAGTCTTTTTTTTCATCTTATTTATTTGTTTGTTTTATTTATTTAATTCATTTCTAATTTGTCACATACATTTAATCTACCCTTTTCGCGTACAACTCCACAAAACAAACAAACCAAAAATTGTATTCTATATAACCTATTTGACCGCGTCTTGTGCGTGTTTCAAGTTGGAAGCGCTCACGAGCACTTTGCTATCTTGAATACACTGCGGATCTCAAGTGAACTATTTTGTCGTTACAGCGGAAACTGGTCTGTGTGTTACAATAATTGCTCTTTCTCGAATTATTACGATACATTTTTGTCGGCTATGAAATACGCCAAGCAAATAGAAATACTTATAATATCTGTTAAATCCAGTTTTTATCACATACATCACTAAAATGATGATTATACCCCGGATAACTTTTCTAGATCGCTGGTTATTCATCAACACGAATACTTCACGTCCAAAATTAAGATACTACGAAATAACGCAAAATACAACTCTCGGTGTTCGTCAAGTATTATATTTCCGATTAAAAGTTCGTTGAGTAAAAATTCATTTTTCTTGTACACATTGTTTCACATATATAAAATGATACATATTCAACTCGGAAAAACCGACGGCAAAATAGGAACTACCAGAAGCGGCCGTTCTTTTGGTTAAAAGTTTTTTTTTTTTTTTTTTTTTTTTTTTTTAAAAAAAAGCTTCTTCTCCAAAAATAATCATTTACGTTTAACCCTTAATCTCAGCAAATACCGGTACATGTAAAACATGTTCGTGTATTATGCTATCAGTCAATCATTCTGAAAAATGATAAGGAAAGTAAAACAGCACTTAGCCAAAAAGCAGCAGATCTTAAATCTATCAACAGTCTTTTTCGCTGAAGTCAGTGACTTTCTCAACGTGACAACTGAAAAAAAAAATTGAATTATGCGTGGATAAAACTTACGTTTTATTTGAAAACTTTCGAGGAAATGAATGTAAATGTAGATCTATTTTAAAAAAAGATGAAGTTGAAAAAAGGAAGAAACTTTAAATTTCGACATCGCACTTAAACAAGTCCGAATGACCTCTCAATGTTTTTTACAGACAAGAACAAAATAAAATCGGCCCTGCAATCAGGATGCAAAGACGTTTGCGAATGTTGGAAAGTTTCCAGTCAGATAAAACAAGAGAATTATGGAGGTCCTTTATCGGTTACCTTCGTCTCTTTGGTTTCTCCTTTAGCAAATCGAAATGGGTTCTTTCAATTTAAACATTCTTCACGAAGATTGTGCCTAAGTTGTGGCCTCAAGAGTTTAAGGCACTTACATAGCCTATCAATCTCTATATATGTTCAACTTGAATCCAAATTTAGGTCTTCTTTTCTGTCAATATTACGTAGTTAATCTTTTATTAAACCGCCATGAAATGATCATACCCCCAAGGTCTCTACCGATATTATCTTATAATGGAATCCTGCCGTTAAGAAGAAAAAAGGAAAAGACTTACTTTCCAATAAAAAAAAAAACCGAGATTTTTTATGGGAATGACATGTGAGGATAGCCTATGATGATAAAGTAGCCGTGAACTGTACTCAAATTGTTTTCCCGGCTTTAGGGATATTGATTTTTATCCTAACAGAATGCAAAAAAACCTTGATAATGGACCAAACAAAAATACTAACAACTATTCGTTTTTACTGTCAAGTAAACAACAAATCCTCATTCTATTTGATGTCATCACTGCAGCTTGAATTAGTTTGGGTGTACTGATTTTTTTTTTTTCAATTAAATTTATAGGGACAGAAATTAATGGTAATATCAAACCCTTTACTTGGCTGCAAATTACTAGCATACACAGATCCATATAATTACGCGAATATGTTTGAGGGAAATTTCCTATCCAACCTTGAATTTTTACGTAAAAAATACGGTGCTGGAGCGTTTGCATACGTCAGACTATCATTCACGGGTCCACGACGGCGGTACACATACTTTCCGATATTTGTCTCCCACCAAAAATTGAATGATACATATATAATACATATATAATACGTACTTACTGTTTTGTATGAAAAAAATATCTAACGAGGTTGGGGGAATTGATAATTGTCGAGGCTCTGCCGTGACAGTTATCGATTTCCGCAACCGAGTTTGATACTTTTACAAAAATACAGTCAGTAGGTATTATTTTTATCTTATAGGCCTACCATCTATGTGCCTTGTTTTCGTCGATCATTGCTACAAGAAATGCAAATTTAAAAATATAACCGCATTATGTCATTGTTCTAAAAAATATCCATGTGATATGTCATAAATACTAACATCTATTCGTTTTTACTGTCAAGTAAACAACAAATCCTCATTCTATTTGATGTCATCACTGCAGCTTGAATTAGTTTGGGTGTACTGATTTTTTTTTTCAATTAAATTTCTAGGGACAGAAATTAATGGTAATATCAAACCCTTTACTTGGCTGCAAATTACTAGCATACACAGATCCATATAATTACGCGAAAACTAAAGGCATAAAGAAATATTTGAAATTGGAATTCAAATAGAACTTTGCCTATTAAGTTAATAAGGGGAGATGACACCCTTGGCGTGTATTATTCACGGAATGCCTAAATATAACTTTACACCGATGCCCAATTTCCGTTGTATAATGTAAACACAGTTGAAAGAGACACATGAAATAAGTAAGAGATCTCATCTTATCAACGAACTGTCGCCTATTTCTAACTATTTAGGATGAAATATGTTCACTTACTAAGTGACATTTTTTAAATTTGCTTTGTATTTCCGTATTTATTCTCTCTTTTAAGTTGCAGTTGTCTGGTTGGTTATGCAAGCCTACGTTCAGAGTTAATATGAAATAAGGCAAAGGCTTAAAAGCGATCGCAGCTTACATTTAAAATTGTTTGTAACAGGAGAGAGAGAAAGAGAGAAAGAAAGGAAGAAAGAAAGAGAGAGAGAGAGAAAGAGAGAGAGAGAAAGAGAGAGAGAGGCATATTTAATTTATATTTTAGTGCGAATGTATTGGGTAGATTTATGTTTCTGATGCACAGTCTATTCTTCCGATACTTCGTTATCCTTTCATCATTGAAGAGATGAAGAGATTATTTCTTAAATTCATCGATGTATGAAACTGAAAAAACTAATCACACTGTATGAATATATGATGCAGATTCACGCATGATTTTGATTGGGTTTTGAGTTTTAGAACACTATGAAATAAAGACAAAACTTCTAGATAACCTTAGATTTAATCGCAAAAACGTGAAGATTATCAATAAAAGTAGAAAGGCTTTAAGGGGCTACTTTCCGTTGAAACAATTTTTTCAACCAATAAGAATGCATAAACCTTTTAAACATAACTGGAATTAAAGTAACATCTTTAAGAAATAAAGGCTTTTTGCAACGGGTCCTTGTACACAACAACAAAATCCACACACAATAACATATTTTACAATCAAGCATTTCCTTCTTTCCCACAATGATTTCTCGTGACCTGAAATGTCAACTTATTGTTACAATTCTTGTTTTGGATTTTACAACTTCAACTAAGGACACTATTTTCTATATTAAACTCGTTGAAAATCGCAAGAACAGTGTTGTATGTTTTTACTAGTTCACTAGTCTATGATTGAAATATTTTAAGTTCTAGACTAACCTATTCGTGACGTCATTAGCCATCATTGATGACGTCAAAAATATTTGTTGTCATTTCAATCACATGCATTCATAATGTAAATTTGAGGTTTGAAGCGTGTTCCAGGCCGTATAATGTGTAAGGACTAAAGGTAGGAATGTTCAAATTAGCCTTGTCATTCTGTATAGCGAAAGTTAATGATTATTTTGTGGGAATTTCCGCGCGCAATGCTTCGGTCTGCCTCGATTTTGGCTTTGTTTATGTTGCTTCCGGTAAAAAATACGAAATTCATAGAAACGTCGTTTTTTTCGGGATAGCTTAAATTAATTTTCAATTTTTTAATCTTTCATTTACAAAGGATTCGTTAAGGTATTTTTTCCAATACAATTTCTAACCTTTTTTTCGGTCCTGCTGCCTGCATGTGAATTCAATTTGTGTGGAAAATGACACGATTTTTTCGTTTGACAGTATAACAGAATAGAATAGAATAACACACATTACCATAAACGCTCGCTTCGCGCTCACGGCCTTCGGCCGTTCGCGAGCTGCGCTCGCTATAAGCATCTCATTTAAGCCAATTGGGAGACATTTAAACAACAAAAAATGATTCTCACTGGGTGTGAAAATGGCTCATCACTTTTCTCTTAGAGAAAGGAGAATAAAGCAAAGTATCCAACTACCGCCCTGTATCTTTGACCTTGTTAGTTAATTGAACATGAAACCCACAATCATGTAATTTCATGGCCATAGCAACTTTTCTGGGATCAACAGCATGGCTTCTGGTTTCTAGGAGGCATGACTTATCTGGACTTTCCAAGGCCTTTCCACAGAATTAAACAAAAATCATATAGTAATATTTTTTTTAAGCTTTTGTCATATTCTCCTACCAAATTGAAATAAGGACACTTTAGTTTATTAAATGTGCTATATTTACCTGTAAAAGATCAGATGAAAAAAAGATTACATTGATTGATGTCTGAATCAAACTTGCAAACTTATTTATATTTCATAGTAATGGCGTCATCACTCATTATCAATTCATCCCATAGTAAAATCCATTTGCAAAACAAAATTAGTCCATAGCTTTTCATGGGATATGAGTCTCAGAATTATGAACTTTAGATAGTAATTTGTGAAAATCTTAGGTTTAAAACCATGTTTAGACCCTTAGTAATTCCTCTCAGGGGGGTCAAAATGACCCCAGATTTTAGGGGGTGGGTGGGTGGTGGTGTTCGAACCCATTGTTTAAAGGTCAAACACGAGCCCTGTTGAGAGGTTTTTTCTATGTTATAAACAATTCTTTCTTTTCTGAAATATTCTTCATATAAAATATTTGAACTACTTGGTTGGAACTTGGACTACTTGATTTCATAACTTGTGAGACTGCAGGACTTTTTACTCACACTTCTACATTAGTGTCCATCTCTGTTTAGTAAAAAGGTATATGCCTACTCTACCAGTCTGGTAACTCGGTACATTCTTTTTATAATATGATCTGAATTTGTTCAATGTCATTTTAACAACGAAATATAATATCGCTATCTGTTCTTAGCTCATTTGCATAGTTATTCCACTAGTGTTATAACACTCATGTAATATATAAAATATTTCAATCCCGCTACTAAGTCATTTTATAAATATGTATATTTGGGCTCTGTGCAAGATCGCATCATTTTCTGCCAATTCTGCCAGTTAATAATATTCACGAAGAAATTTAAATGCTAGAAGAGTAAAATAGATTAAAGATCAATTTTGATTTTACCAACAAAGTTTTACTCTTGCTGATTTTGATAAACCTAAAAAATTAAAAAGTATTCTTTTTGCAGAGATGGACAAGAGATGAGACTGTCCGAGTTTCTAGATGCACTGGAGTTCCATACTCCAAAGAAGAGTAGCGAGTATGTTGGCAAGAAAGAGAAAAACCCAGTCATGGTTTTGGAGGAAAATGTTGCTGTATGGCTCAGGCAGACAGATCTAGATGACCTTCAAATGGCCTTGACGATTTTTCAAAATCATGTTTGTATTCAAGGATATCCAGCAATATACTCGCCACAGTTCTGGATTGCAAACGCTTCCTTAACAGCCATTTATGATGTGTTGAAGTAAGTTGAATTTCTCTCTTTGATGTGACCCATAATTATATGAGGAACCCATCAGGAGTTCTGTACAATAAATATCTGAGCTGTTGGGCACAAATTGACCATCAGGGTATTGCGTAAAGCAGGGTTTTTTTAAGGGATGCAGGTTTTGTGAGTGTGATATTCCCAAATAAGCAGCCAGGACCCTTAAAAACAGCTGGTATGAGTCCCTTGAAGCCTCTTGGGCTCAACTCCAGAAAAGGAATGAAGACTGTTTCTAACAGGGAATAGCTCTAAATGCACTGAAAAACTAGATCATTACTTTAAAAGAAATAGTTTTTTTCTAAAGTGGGGACTCCCAAACCTCATGAAAGGACCCCTCAGATCTCAGTGAATGAGTCCTTTGGACCCTATTTTGTTGATGTCTGACTAAAACCCTGATGTAAAGTGTCAACTATATTTAGACAGTGAGGACAGGGTTGGCTGAAATTGATGCATGTATGAAAGAATTTAGAATATCAAAATTTACAATGGATGACTTTGAACATTCTCATACTTATTTCATTATAAGATATTTTTGGTTAGATCTCTAATTGTTCAGTCAAATAGGAAAAGGCTAATATGAAAATTTCTTCTTCTTGGATACAAAATAAGCCCTTTAAAAAAATCTTGATATTTGTTATATGGTGGCTTTTTCACTCATTTAATTTTCAGAAATGAATGAAATGTTTATTTTTTGTTCTGTGTTCTTAGAAAAATTCCTGTTCCACTAATCATTTTTATGCATAAATCTTCTTTGCATGTCCATACCAGGGATGTGGAAATACAGTATTTCTCTACTTGTCCCCGGACAAGTAAAAGATGATTTTCTACTTGTCCCAGATCAAAAATAACTTGTCATCGAAAAAGAAATCAATCAATCAAAAAAAACAAACTAACATTATTTTTAAAGAAGAAAATGCCAGACTTAAGCATTTTCTTCATTAAAAACAATGTTGTCTACCCTTTGATATTAATACATGGTGTATTATGATAATCTATCTCTTAGATATGTTTAGTAACATTCTGATATTTGTCCTGGTATTTACTGGACAAGTGGCATACAAAAAAGTACTTGTCCGCAGGTATAAAAACCTGTGTCGGGCATGGGAATCCCACAACCCAGAATACAAGTTGGCTTTTTAGATTCATATCACCCTCAAGACGAAAAATATTCTCTTTCTTTCCTAAATTTTCTCATGCTGTTCACAGTATAATCCTGTTGTATATGAAGCTTAGACAGACAGTATGAACCAGGGTTCGACACTAAGGGGAGTCCAGGAGTCCGAGATTCCTTGTTTTCCAGTTGGGACTCCTTCCATTTGCAAATAAGGAGTCCGATGGACTCCACATTTCATATGAGAATTATTTAAAAGAAGTGCACAGAGCAGTGCCCTTTCTAACACTTGCCAAGACTGTACATCTTTTCACAACAAAAGTTTTTGAAGACAACATCTGCTTGCATCCTGCAAATAGTGTTTTGAGGAAAAAACAACTCTTCTTTGGAAGAACATTGTGGAAAAGGAGAAATTGCTTACAACAAGCAATTTCTTCTTTTCCACAGAGTTCTTCCATAAGCGGACTCCTTACTTTGAGCTTGGACTCCTTGATTTTATGTGTTAGGAGTCCAATTGACTCCTTATTCTAAGAAGTTAGTGTCAACCCCTGTGAACTAAGGTTTGTTTGCACAGATATGCAGTCTGATCTTAGCCTTTTTCTGCCTGCTTTCTGCACAATTATTGTAGGGAAGACTTGAGCCAGGCAGGTTTATATGTCCATAAAATAGGCATTTAGTTTGGGAAACAAATTTTAAATTCATTAGGACAAAGGTTAACCCTTTTTTCATTTTCCATTTGTTTCCATTTTAGTGGATACCTAAAGACCCCAGCAGGACTAGAGAATGAGAGGGTTCTATCAGATTTGCTGTTTGAACTATGGATCAAGTTACTGAATGCTGGACCTGGGTCTACACATTTACACATGCTCAATATTATACTGAAATCTCATGATGACTTGCTGTGGAAATACATGGAGGTAATATTGTAAAAGCTCCATATGACTTGCTTCATCTTCTGACAAAACTTTTCCTGATTTCTTCATGCTAATGGATGTTACAGGTTATTACATTTCACTTCTACAATGTCTGTGTATAATTTTCGTTGTAAATAACACTTGAGAAAATTCGAATCACAAAATATTTGGAATTCAAAGCCTTATTCAATGGGGCAGGGATATACTATTGTAAGTGCCTATAATTATATTGGCACTTACAATAGAATTGCCCTGACCCCTTGAAGTGCAGTAAGGAATCAATATCTCAATGTCAAGGGTTTAAGTTCTCCTGGGCCCAAGGTTATAAAACTTTTCTCAGGCTCAACTGAGAATTTTCTCAAATTTTAGATTTAAATAAATGTATGAAAATAAAAGATAATATTAATAAATTATTATTTATAACAACTTATTAATATTATCTTTTATTTTAATACATTAAAATGAGTATTAAAACAGAATTACAACTTTAATCTTAATTGAAATTTGAGAAAATTTTGAATTGAGAATGAGAAAAAATTTATAACCTTAGATCCTGATGTCATGAAATAAAGAATTTGATATTTACTGATATTTAATCTGTTGATATTCAACAAATATTATTTAATATGAGCCTGTGCGTGACTTTTCAAACAACTTCATGTTTGCGAGATGGACAGACACTGAGCAGCCTGGATAGTCTCACAGTACATTAAAATCATTCTGGGAAAGGGAATAAAGACTGTAAGTGTAGGACAATCTATTAAGCAAGTACTGAAGACTCTGATCAGCTTGTGCAAGCACAGGCTGATCTGAGTCTTAATATTGCTCGCATAAGTGTGTGTTTGTAATTTTAAAAGGTCCCTCCTTGCTTGAGGCATATATGGTATGGACCCCAAGTTGCAACCCGTAAACCTGTGAAACAGCTTCAATTTGCATTACCAAATGGGTTGAAATTGTTCCAAGAATTGATGTTATAATCCGGGATCAGCCAAATCAAATGATTTTGAGGTCAACGATTATGAGCACATTATGCTAATTCAGCTAAGATTAGTACCCATATTGTTGGAAATGTCACACACAGATTCATATGATTGTCAATCAATATATTACACCTCAGTATTTATTATTACAACTATGTACATGTACCAGATTGAAAGTCCAGTATTATTGGTTATGTATGAAGGATATTATAGTTTGGTAATAAATTTTATCTTATAACTATACAAATATCTGTGTGATAACATCCCGTATGATATTTTTTAGGATATCAGATAGTTATTTTTAGCTCGCCCGGGACGAAAGTCTCGGAAGAGCTATTGTCATACCCTCGGATGTCGGCGTCAGCGTCGGTGTCGGCGTCCGCATTAGGTTAAAGTTTTTTTTTCTATCCATATTTATCCTAGAGGCTATATTTTTTACAGAAACACTCATTAGGGCATAGGCTTTCATTTGAGACCAACATCCATGTCAAAATGACCTTGAGACTGTGACCTTGACCCTTTCAAAAAAACTTTAACCAAAAACTTTAACCAAAAACTTTAACCAAAAAAACTTTAACCTTGCTTATAATTTCTGTAAGCTTTAAACTAGAGACATCATTACTTCATATGCACACTCATTAGGTGAAAGGCTTTCACCATAGACAAAGGTCCTTGACAATTTGACCTTGACCTTGACCCTTTGTGGACTTAAAAAAACTTTAACCAAAAAACTTTAACCAAAAACTTTAACCTTGCATATAGTTTTTAATGCTCTAACCTAGGGACATCATAGCTTCATATATATACTCATTAGGTGAGAGGCTTTTGTGAGAGATCAAAGACCTTGATAATTTGACCTTGACCTTTTATGAACTTAGAAATACTTTAACTGAAACTCTTTTACCAAAAACTTTAACCTTGCTTATATTTTCTGAATGCTTTTACCTAGGGACATCATTACTTCATATACATAGTCTCTAGATGAAAGGCTTTCACCAGAAACCAAGGGCCTTGACAATTTGACCTTGACCTTGACCTTTTATGGATTTGGAAAAACTTAAACTGAAAAACTTTAACCAAAGATTTAACCTTGCTTATATTTTCTAAATGCTTTACTCAGGGACATTATTACTTCATACACATACTCACTAGGTGATAGGCTTCTACAGAGACAAGGTCCTTCACAATTTGACCTTGATCTTGACCTTTTGTGGACTTAGAAATTTTTTTAAGAAAAACTTCATGTTTGATACAAAGAAATTCCATTGGTAACCTCATCTGCTTGTAGGCTTTCACTTTACCCTAACCTTATACATGCAATTAAAACAAAAAAGTTTTTATATTTCATAATTACTACTCAAACAGATATATATTAGATCATGGACTTCAACATTGAAAGAAACCACTTTGAACTTCGGTCTTTGGTCAAGTGCTGTTTGTGACAAGCAGCTGTTTGGGCGAGCTACGTTGTCCGCGGACAACTCTTGTTAAAACAATGATATAATGCGGTTATTTTTAGAAACTTGCATTTCTGCTAGAAACAACCACGAAAACTAGGCAAATAGAGGTTATAAGATAAATATAATACATACTTATTGTATTGTATGAAAAAATATCTAACTCAGTTGTGGGAATTGATAATTGCCTTGGCGGAGCCTCGACAATGATCAATTCTCCCAACCTCGTTAGATATTTTTTCTCATACAAACCACTAAGTTCGTATAATAAATTGTCAATAGTAGTGTCAATAATATTGATTGCATTTTGGTATTACTGTATTATTACTGTATTTCAGTCCTTAAAGGGAGATAATTTAAAGACACTTGTGCGTACATTGAGGACAGATTTTGTGTATAAAGAGGAGGTGTCACCAGAACACTATGCCACTCTTATGGAGACCCACATTGACAAGGTGTTCAGGAGTATTTTCAGGTTTGTTAAAGTTAGCTGCTGTACATGTAAACACAAAACTTAAATTTATGTCAATACAACTTTTTATTTGCTTTCAACTTTCGGAACAAAAATTCATGCTTTTGTTATCATGTTGGTGTAGTTGGCGTAACTATACTCAGGGTCAATAGAAAGTTACCAACAACAATAACACCCATATAACAGTGACCATTTAATTTATAGGAAAAGAAATATTTAATTCATTGACAATGGAGCACTGTGAAAACATAATCTTTGGTTTTTAATCAGTGGCTAGACGCAAACGTCTTTTTTCTCTTACTTGAAGAGTCTACCTTAAATTGAAAAATCACCAACATCAATAATGAGTATGGCCACTGTATTCATGGAGAACTGCAGTGTTTTTGCGCAGGACATTCTTATCGCACGCTGTATACATTATTAGAGAATGGCCTTTATCAACACAGTAGTTTATTTTAGCGTACACATCTATGCCTAGTATGAATATTGTACATAGGATTTTGCATAAGACAAATACTATTTGAAAGATCCAAGGGTATTTGAAGTGGTCACTGTCTAGTGACGCTAAGTATAATTTAAACCTTGGTCATATCTTAAGGCTTAATTATCATTTGTAATATTTACCTGGTATGCATGTACTAGTACTAGAGCAATTCTTTTCACCAGGAAGAATAAAATGAAAGAGAAATGCTCAAAACTAAACCCTTGGCTCTTTAACTTTGATTTTTCAAAATTGAATACCGAATTCATTAAACTAGTCATCTATAAACAGATAAAAACGAGGCTACGCCAAAATGCGAAATGACGTAAGCATATCCATAATGAAGTCATTTTCCTAACAAAAAATATAACATTGTTCTTTGTTCTTAGCTCATTTGCATAGTTATTCCACTAGTGTAATTACACCTGTGTAATATCAAAAATATTCAACAGAGTTATTTCACTCCGGTGACGTAGATCATATTACTGGCTGACCAGTATGAGGGGAACAAGAATGGGTTAAAATGTCTTAGGAAGATGAACTATGTTCCATACTTTATGGGACCTCTCCTCTCACACCTACTTTCTCCTATATTTCAGTTTCTGACAAATTTGAGAAGACAAGGTGGGATTGACTAGACCTTCAGGGCACAAGATTATAAAACTTTTCTCATTCTCAATTCATAATTTACTCAAATTTCAATTTGAGAATAAAGCTGTAATTATGTAATACTACTTTAAATATTTGAAATAAAGGGTGATATTAATAAGTTGTTATTAATAGGAACTTATATATATTATCCTTTTGGCTCATACAGTTAATTAAATTCTAAGTTTGGGACCAATTCTCGGTTGAGAATGAGAAAAGTTTTATAAACTCAGGTTCAAATAAATCATCTAACCATTGTGAACCATTGTCCTACTTTATAGGGTCTTGCTTCTCTCATTTATGTTTTATATTTCAGTTCTGACCAGTTTGAGGAGACAAGAAGGGATTTACTGGACCTTCAGATATATTATCTAAGCAGAATGAACCATGTTCCACCCCATATTGGGCCTCGTCTCTCACACTTATGTTTTCTAATCTGTAATAGATATGAATTGGAGAATCCTTATTTGGTAACTTTGATTTTGTTTCTTAACCCATTACCACACCCTCTTAAATTATGATTTCCTGAAAGATAAAGTTTCTGAATGAAATGTGAAAAGAATATTAATATTGTAAGCGTTATTCCGTTTGAGGCTTTCACAATGTTTCCTACTTTATTTAATACTCATTCTTACACATTTTGCTTTTTAAAGTATTTATAACTTCTCGTATTTGAACTTAGAATACTCCTGTTTCAGTGTTTCAGCCTACCATTCTGTGTTTTCTGATCCTCGTGTAGAGTTTCTAATCTATCTTAACATTTCCAATGTATGTGAAATATTGTTTTCTTTTCAAAAATATTTGTTTATTTTTTTTTTAAACTAAGTCACAAATTCAGATCAAATGATGAAATTTGAATTGTCTTCCATATATTAGTTTTGATCCTAGAAGACTTATTTTGATCTTTGGGCCAAGGCTGAGTGATTATGTGCTGCTATAATTTTGAAATTAGCTTGTACAATATATTTCTGACAATTCACAAATGTGCTGTAGATCACTGCTTCCTAAGCCTGATCGGAGTTTTCCTTATGCATTGATGATTCTGGAGACAGCTAATTCTGACTCGCTCTCTGATAATCATGCGAATTTCCAGGGCCCAACACAGCACTGTTACAAGTGCCTATATAAAGACAATTTTAACACTGTTAATTTGAACCCTAGATGCGTTTCAAACTTTGAATGTTATGAAATGAAACGGTTCTGAACCCCTCCCCCCCCGTCATTTTCGTACAATAAATTTGACTATTTGTTAGAAATAGTCTGTTCTTTTTAACAGGGGCTAGATGACTGGGTTTTAATGCGCAATCATCTGAAGTTTATTAAGGATGTTATAACCAACTCATCATTTACCAAAGCTAGTGAGGCCCAGTATAGAGCACCAATCATTCTGGAGAAAATACTTCATGCTGCTGTGTAAGTTGTTTCAACCATATTAACAAAGAATACAAAATTTGATGCTCTGAAGAAATTTGGCTCTTGAATGATATTGTAGAAAAAGAGAAAATGGTTGACATTAAAGGCTATTGAAGAAGTATGGCTCATAAATAGTATTGTGGAGAAGAGAAATTGCTTGTCAAGTTTTAGACCAAGTCACATAAAAATCAAAAGTCCTCAAAGTACTTTGGGATATATAATTGTTTCAGTGAATGCAACTTGTAATGATATCACATTTTTACTGCTTAAAACAAGGTTTCAATCTGGTCTAAACGTGGTCTATTTAATAGAATTCACATTGGTTAGGCTTATATTTGGGTATATTGATACACCATTCTAGGCCCCACAAGCATCATTTTAGGTAAAGAAAGATGAAATTGCTAATTACAAGCAATTTCTTCTTTTTTATACCCCCACCTACAAAGTAGGGGTGGGTCCCCACCTACGAAGTAGAGGGGGATATATTGGTTTCACCATGTCTGTCCATCCATCCGTCCATCTTTCCATCCATCCGTAGCCCTTTTCATTTCCGGACTCTAATTAAAGAACCAAGTGACCTACAATCATGAAACCTTATACAAATGTTGCTTATGACCCAAGAAAGTGCCCTAACGTTTTTGGGTCACATAGGTCAAAGGTCAAGGTCACAGTGAAATTTTCTTCAATTTTCATTCCCAGACTACCAAGCGACCTAGAATCATGAAACTTTATGCAAATGTTGCTTATTACCTAAGGAAATGCCCTATTGTTTTTGGGTCACAAAGGTCAAGGTTACAGTCAATTTTTGTTTAATTTGTTTCTGGACTCTAACTCAAGAACCAAGCGACCTAGAATCATGAGACTTCATGCAAATGCTGCATATGACCTCAATATTTGTTACAAAGACATCCTGCACTAATAGCATAATTGGGGGTATAAGTCCTCTCTGCGACAGTTCTGGTTTACAATATTTTCTGAAAGATAAAAATTTGGATATAAAATATAATGCAGGGCTTCCTCAGGAAAGGTTGAAAATGATTGTTGCTTTAATTGCAGTGTAGACAAGATGTTGGATGTCATGTTTAAAGATTTCATGGTGATGTTACAAACCATTACAACCAACCAAAACAGCAAGAAATGTGTCCGTCTGTACACAGTGTATCAGACAGGGTTATTTGAACATATAGACCTAAAGAAAGGATTTGAGGTAAATATTTCTTCTTTTGTCTTATATTCAATTCCAACAAATATATTTTATTTATTTTTATTTGTTTTGAATATCACATGTTCAAAAAGTAAAGACTCAGACCAGCCTGTGCAGATGCACAGTCTGATCAGAGTTTTCACTAATTACTCTGTAAATAGCTATTGACCCAAAAGTTGAATCAGACAATCAGAAATATATTTTATAATATGACATACACTGAATATATTCGACATTACAGAAGTATTATTACGCAAGTGGAATAACAATGCAAATGAGCTAAGAACATATACCAACCTTATACTTTTGTTGTTAAAAGTGATGTCATAATGCATTGATGACATCAATTCGCAAACGGCGTTGTACATTTGGGTAAAAAATTGCATTGATAAAAATTCTCAAATTCTCTCGACTCTTTGCAAAAAATCAGGTCATAATATAAATAGCATATCAAATTTGTGCTCATATACCGAATTTATTAAACTCATCATCTAAAACAGATAAAAACTTGGCCCAGCTGTGTTTTTATCTGCTTATAGATGACTCGTTTAATAAATTTGGTATTCAATGAACTCTCATTCAATATCCTCTAAAAATGAACTGCATTGCTGTCTAGGTTATGTAGTGTTTTCCCATTATGTTCTAAATAAATTGTCGGAATATTTGAGCAAAGACTTGATTTATCTGTTTCAGGAGTGTCCATATTTCCTATTCAAGCATGGTTCATCTCTGTTCAAACTGAGTCTGTCTTTTTTTTAAGGAGTGCTTATACTTCCTGATCAAACTGAGTCCTTTGTTTTTTTCAGGAGTGCCCTTACTTTCTGTTCAAACTGTGTACAGCGTTATTTCAAGAGTTCACATATTTCTTGTTCAAACAATTTCTGTATTCATATTTCAGGAGTGCCCATATTTCTTGTTTAAACAGTGTATACAAGCCTTAGCACAGCTTGCCAACAGTAACATGTTAGAAGCCCACATTGAAGATTTTATCATCACTACACAGAACAATTTTCTTCTCAAATTTATAAAATTGTATGTATAGTTTGTTTGTATTCTTCTGTTTGGGAATGAAAAAGATTTAAGTTGAGAATGTTGATTTAAAATATTTGCTGATTGGTTATTGTGTTCATATGAATACTGGAAAATGAAATCAAATATGCTTACTGTAAATTTTGTTCTTTTGAAATTTTGTGGATAGCTCAAGAGTAAGTACAAACTGTTGTAAGTACCTGTGTATTTGTAGGTGCTTACAATAGTTATGATCTTACTGGACAACATTGTGATATATTCCAGTAATTATTAAATTATTAACTTTTTCAATGCCCATTTATCAACATCCACCTAGAATTTAGAGAGGGGTATATTTTTTTACCCTATCTGTCTGTCAGTTCATCTGTATGCCTGTGGACCTCTTTTGTTTCATGAGTCTTAACTAAAAAAAAAAGAGACCTAAAATCATGAAACTTTGCACATTTGTTGCCCATGACACAAGAAGGTGCCCTATTGGTTTTGGGGTCATGAAGGTCAAAGGTTAAGGTTACAGAACTGGCATAAAGCATCAGTGTGTGTGTGTGGGGGGGGGGGTGTATTAGTCAGCTTTGCAACAGATCTTGCTAGCTTTGCTGCTTAACGACAAAAAGTTGAGTCATTGTCATCATCTTTTTGTGGGCAAAGTCAGTGTTGGAGGTAGTTAAGGTATCAGAAACATAACAAAATTAAACAGTATTTATTTCTCAGCAGTTGTTGTCTGCTTTCAAGTATATGCATGTCTTCTGCTTTCTGTTTTGTTATGTATCAATAGAATTGTAATGGCCCCGGAATCGAAAGACATGGGGCAAATTGTTTAACCATTGTCTGTCTGTCTTTCTGTCCCTCTGTCTGTCTGTCAGACTGTCTGCAAAACTAAACCAAAAATCTTAATATTGCCAATATTTTCAAGGCTATTCAAGTTACAATGTTCATCTTTGGTATGATGATTGATGTCAAGGATATGCATTTGCTGGTACCAAGATCAAGGTCATGTGACGAGGTAGAGGTCATCTGTCAAGGTCAAATTTCTAAAAAAATGCCTTTTTGGGGGCCTTTGTATAACACAAACACTTTTTGTTACATATGTAAGATAGAAGCCTGTTTATGAATGAGGGCTTTCACTTTTTTCAGTTTAGCTTAATGAAATATAAATCAATTTATACATTTGTATTTGTGTTTCTTATAATTCTAATATTATGTTCTGTGTAACTCAGATCAGCCAATGAGAGTGGAGACTGGCATCAACTATTCGTAAACTATATTGTATCTGGTAGACACAGATTAGTAACGGAGGCAGGCCATTTGTTATCTAACAGTGTACTTTCACAGAATGGAGTCATAGACTGGAAGGTAATATCTAGGCTGTTATTGGTCAAATATGTATGTGATCCGTCACACGAAAACAGACCATCTGGGAACTCTGTTAAAGGAATATTTGAAAAAGAGATCGGGTCCAGCATAGGTCAACCATAGGTTGCATGTTAAAAATTCTTTCACAGGAAGGTAGATGGATCATTCTAGATTTAGAAAATACAAAATTAAGAAAAGCTTAGACCCTAGTCAGTCTGCCCAATCTGCGCAGTCTGGCTAGGGTCAACACTTTACACAATAACCAGTTGGTCCCTTTTGGCACGTCAGGTCACATATATTTCATGATTATAGGTTGAATATATTGGTGATGGTTTTATTAGTTTTTTTCAAGATAAGCAATGATTTTATGCATGGTAAATGTGTTTCTAGAATTTACCAGTATAGATCTATCAAAACTAAAAATAAAACATTCAAAATATTGATGTTGAGCCTTATTTTGCTTATTAAGAAATTGTTATGTAATTGTAATTAAAATGTTTCCAATATCTTAGTTTACAATATTGGCAAAAGAAGAACCTGAATGATACATAAAATGTGTTTGTCAGTGAGATTTCATCAAAGCTATTATCAATATGACATTCTTAAATACTTTTTGGTGGATTATCTAGAAATAACAGTAGGTCATCTTTGGAAAATCGCACTGTCTAACCAGTTAAATTACCAAAAACTTATACCCCTCTTTCTTTCCTTTCACCCTATATGACATTATCTAAGTGTTGCCCAAAAAGTGGCATCATTATGAAGGTTGCCTAGCAACCTCATGCAAAATGGGAATGGCTTAAAGTGAATGTGTCCCAAAATTTTCATTGATATGTCCCCTTTTTTGCATTGAAGAAATAGATTAATCATTTGTTCTTCAAGGAAGTTCCATTAATATTTGCATTTCATGAACAACAAAAGCCATGTTTTCATGAGTGAAGTAATCACTCATGAAAATAAATAGCTTTTGTTGTTCACTCAATCGACCATAAAAATCAATCTCGCACTGAAACAACTGATTATCCTCTATATATTAACAGAGGCACAGTAAGGAATGTAGAATGTTGATAGACATAATTGCTGATCTACCTAGAGAGTTTCTACAAGATGATGAACAAACTACATGTATACAAAGTGCTGAAGCGTACTCAAAATTTGTACAAAAATTGTTTGGTAAAGTTGCAGATATGTAAGTATGCCTTGTTGCTCTTCTTTTATTCTGCTTAAATATTCTTCATTCACTAAATTATTGGCTAGTTTCAAGGTTTGACTCTAAGGAGAGTCTGGCAGTCTGAGACACTTCTAGTTAATCAGTTGGGACACCTTTCCTTTGCAAGTAAGGAGTCTGATGGACTGCCCGGATCATGAGAATATTTGGAAAAACAAATTCACAGGGCAGTTTCCTTTTCAACCCTTGACAAAAGTGTAGACCTTTTCACTACAGAAGTTGTAGAAGATAACATGTGCTTGCATTTTTATGCCCCCGTATTGCACATTTGTTATCCCCATTTTGAAGATTCAGACTCCTTACTTTAAGCTTTGACCTCTTGATTTCATTGGCAAGGAGTCCAATGGAGTTCTCACTCTCCAAAGTAAGTGTCAATCCCTGGTTTCTGCTCTTACATTATGCCACTTTTTGTATCAAATAAAAGAAATGTATTCAATTGACCCACAGACCATGAATAATATAATCATATTTAAGACATGATAAGGGCTTTTTACAACACTGTAGAAATATAGTCCTCTAATACAGTGTTTGACTAAGGCCTCCTGAAAAGGAATAAATCATAAGGTATGTATCATGTTTTACGGAAGTGATTTTAGATGTTTGACATTAATAAGTGGCAAAGGATTATAGATCTTGATAAGCAAAGTACTCAGTACTTTTGCATAGGACTGCCAATCCTTCGGTTGTAAGTTTGAACCCCAGCTTGACCAACTTTCATCCTGAATTTGACAACAAAAGTCAATGTGTCTCCCACCAAGGAGTGCATGATAGGTATTAGGCTTATGTGGGATGAGCATCTGTTGACTTGGATGAAAATAAATGTTGTGGTTGTACAGGTTTGAATAAGCTCTATAATTGCAATTATGTTCAAAGTGGCTTTAAACACAATAAAATCATAATAAAAAATGGATCTAGATTAACCAATCACTTTATGATAACATTCTAAACTGGTCAAAATTAGAAGAAGTTTTTTTGCTAATTAAAAGTGTTAAAAAATAGAAATGCAGTATTTTTCATGCCACTCCAATGATGATATTGGTGGCATAATGTTTTAATTATGATTCATAGATATTTCAATCTATCTGTCTGTCAGCAAAACCTTCACAAAAAAACTTAAAATCCCAAATCTCTTCAAGCCAATTAAGGATACATCACATACATTTGGCAATTCTTAATATGCATCTTGCTTGTACGTTTAAAGTCATGTGACAAGGTTAAGGTCATCTATCAAGATTCAATGTCTAAAAAAAATGCCATTTTGGGGGATAATTTTTCTCAAACATGCCTTGATTGTGAAACAAATACAAATCATCACTTCTTACCTTTTAAGGCAGCCTTTTTGTTTCACAATGCTGTCTTATGAATATAATGCTTCTTTGCTCTTAAAACAGTTGGTTATTAAGAAGGAGTTAAAGTCATGTGTTTTAGTGAAAGATTCATTCATTTATTTCAGTGAAGAATGTATTGGTGTTCAAACTGAAATACGACCAAATGTACATAGATGTATTGTCAAATGTCTGGAGAAGGACACAGATGTTAAAGCAAGTGTTTGTCTTGCGTGTGTTAAATCTGATATTCCAGATTTTAAGGTTAGTAATGCAGGGTTTTAATGGATGCAGATTTTCTGAGTCTGAGATGCACAAATAACTAGCTTGGAATCTCCAAACTTTCTGATATGAGTGCCATGGACCCTCTGGGGATCAACTTCAGAAAAGAATTGGAGACTGTTTTAAAACAGTCTTCAATTCTTTCCTGAAGTTGAGTCCCAATATTCATATACATGTATATTCAGCACTTTCTTGATTCTTTATCAAGGAAATAGCTGTAAATTCACAAAAAGACCCAAATTATTGCTTAAAAGAAATAGATATTATCTAAAGCAGGGAATTGAAAACATTAAGAAATGACCCCTAGTTTTTGAGTCCTTGGGACCCCATTGCATTGAAGTCAGACCCTGGTTATGACCATAGTAATTACATAACAGAAATGTTTATTAAGAATAATTGGATGTCTAGTTTCTGAAGGTTGTAGGTACATTTACAATATATAGGTACTAATTGACTGGAGCAACAAAATGTCTTAACTGATAACTCAACTGTAATTTTAATTTCCTCCTTTAATCATTAAGATAACCAAGTTAAAACATGGCATCAATGTTTTTGAAAGTGTCACAATATGTGTTACAATAATTACACTTGAAGATCTTGGTGACATTAGAAGTAAAAGGCCAAAAATTTAAAAAGAATGGTTAAAGTCTTTTCCAGAAAACCACAAGGCCTAGGGGTTATATATTTGACATCAATTGTCTAAACTTAATAAGTGTTCTTTTTCATTTCAGGACTTGATTTATGTTCGAGAAGTTTTATTTATAATTGAAAAATTGCTCAAGGATGACGATTGCCCAAGACATTGCGATGTGCTCACTCAAGCTGTTAGCCTTATATTAAAGTCTTGCCTACAAACTTTCAGGTATTTTTGGGAAACATCAAAAGGGATCATCTTGGTCTATAGTTAAACAAATTCCGGGGTCAGTGCAAAACTATCCTTTGTGCCTTATAAAATGGCCTATGTCAAGGGAGAGAAATAACCCAATCGAATACTTTTGATATTTCAAGATGTTATAACACTAGTGGAATAACTATGAAAATGAGCTAAAAACTTACAGCAATGTTAAATTTATGTTATGAAAATGAGGTCATAATGCAATTTCATATCGTCAATTTGCAAACAGCTTTATAATAATTTTATGTTTTGCAGATTAACTTGAATCCATAAATTTCTGGAATTTCCTCAATTAATTGCAAAAATTCACAGGTCATATTATGAATAGAATATCATTTGGGGTCAATAAAGACCTAATTCATTAAACTAATCACATAAAACAGTTAAAAACTTTGCAAAGCCTCATTTTAATCTGTTTATAGATGAATTATTTAATATATTTGGTATTCAATGACCAAATATTGAATATCCTCTATATATATCTTTAGTTTTAAAAGCTTACAATAGTTTTTTGCTGACCCCGGTTGAGATATTAGAAAGATATAGACTCCAGTTCTTACAAAGAACACTTTAAAATTAGGTAGATTGAAAAATCTAATACAGAAATACTGCAAAAATCAAAAGTTTTGACAAAGCTTTGTTTGATTAGAGTCCATATTTTACCTACTTTCTAGATCTAGATCTAGTCCATTTCTACTGATATATATATAATACGTACTTAGTGTTTTGTATGAAAAAAAAAAATCTAACGAGGTTGGGAGAATTGATCATTGTTGAGGCTCTGCTGAGACAATTATCAATTCTCACAACCGAGTAAGATATTTTTAACTCCACTGGCTGAAAGCCACTGGGGCTATTGTCATGGCGTTGTGTCCGTCGTGTGTCCGTCCGTGCGTGCGTGCGTGTGTCCGGTCGTAAACTTTTTCTTTAAAAATCTTCTCCTCAGAAACTACTGAATGGATTTCAACCAAACTTCACAGGAATGATCCTTGGGTGACCCTCTTTCAAAGTTGTTCAAGAAATTGTGATCAAATGAAAAACATGGATTTAATGGGCGTGGCTTATTTCCAAATATGGTAAAAAGTGAGTTTTCATAAATTCTAATCAATGGATACCAATTAAATTTTACATGAATGATCCTTGGGTGACTCTTTATCAGTCTACAAAAAAATCATTGTGATTGGATGGAAAATATGCATTTTGTGGGCGGAGGTCATTTCTCAATATGTTATATAGTGGAAACTTTGAAAATCATTTTCTCAGAATGTAACTGATTGATATCAACTAAATTTCACTGGAATGATCCTTGAGTGACCCTTTATCAGTGTACCAAAAATTATTTTGATTGGATGGAAAATATGCATTATATGGGCAGAGGTCATTTCTCTATATGTTATATAGTGGAAAATTTGAAAATCATTTTCTCCGAATCTGATGTTTGGATATCATCTAAATTTCAATGGAATGATCCTTGAGTGACCCTTTATCAGTGTACCAAAAATTATTTTGATTGGATGAAAAATATACATTTTATGGGTTGAGGTCAATTCTCAATATGTTTAATAGTGGAAACTATGAAAAACATTTTCTCAGAATGCAACAGATGGATATCAATCAAAGATTTTTGGCATGATCTTTTGGTGACCCATTATCATGCAGCCATAAATTATTTTGATTTGATGAAAAATATGTCTTTTAATAGCAGAGGTCATTTCTCTATCTGTTATATAGTTGAAACTTTGAAAATCATTTTCAACATCAGTAGAACCCCATATATCTTAAAATCTAGTCAAAACATTTATTTGCTTTTACAAGAATTGAAAGCTTGTGGAGCGACTCAAGCCATTCATGGCTTTCTAGTTTCATACAATACACTAAGTATGTATTATATTTATCTTATAACCTCTTTTTGTCTTGTTTTTGACGATGTTTCTAACTGAAATGCAAGTTTCTAAAAATAATCGCATGATATCATTGTTCTAGAAATAACTATGTAATATCATAAAAAATATCATACGGGATGTTATCACACGGATATTTGTATAGTTATAAGATAAATAAAAATTTAGAGTTTGTATTCAAGAGAAACAGTAAAGGTACATATTTTCACTTAATGCAAACTATTCTTCTATATCCATCAAGTTTTCTTCCATTCAAAGTGCCCTCTTTACTATTTTCAATTTTAGCTTGGCTATTTTAACCCTTGTCATGCTGAACCTGGAATATTCCTGCTTTGGCAGGAGCTATAGACAAACAACAGCCTGCACATATGTGCAGTCTGATCAGGGCTCTCACTAGGATTTTGATAGTAGGATTCCAGGAATCCAACTTCAGAAAAAGTTGGATTCCACACAAAAAAGTTGGATTCCACCATTATGAGGATGGATTTTGTACCGTGCAAAACTATGATATTGAAACTACAATTTATTAACTCTTTACTACACAATCTAATGTTTTAGTCTCCAGAATGGTTATCTAAAGGAAAACATTGGTTGAAAAGAAGGAATTGCTTGTAAAAAACATTTTCTTCTTTTATCCCAATGCTTTTTACATTTTCTTATTCATTTTTGGAGATGGGCTCAGTAGATGACAAACCTTTCCCGGTTCAGTTTAAAACCATAGACTAGTACAAAAGCAAGTCTTTGAAACTGTTATATCTTCTTTTTGCCAGAAGTTAAAAAGAAGTCAAAAAATGTTATTATATTTATTTAGACTTGAAAAAATCTAAACATATAACAGTAAGTCTATGCCATGGTTCTCTTTGCAGATGTTGTCATTTGAGAGAAAAAGTTCAGAATTGATATTCATTGCATTGGTTATCTCTTTTCTTATTTTCTTTTTTTTAAAATTGAAATAATTAAACTTTCCAAAACACCTGTCTCTTGATTTGTGTTCATTTTTTTTTTACTTCAACACATGTCTGATCAGTATGTTGATCCGGAGCTTTCCATTTTTGAAATACGTTATCCGACGGAATTAAGCACATGCACGGCGTTTCAGAGATTCACGGCTAGTGATAATTCATTTCGTATTTTTCCGGAATATTTCTTTAATTCAATAATTGTTAAATAATTGTTTTTATTCTAATTACCGATTTTATGAAAGGTTCGGGACAGTTCTAAGGACACGAACTAATCATTTACTTGTTAGGAATAAATCGGGTCGATTATGTTGTCTTACTATTGCCTTCGTCTAATTGGGGCCCTGCTCGCATTCAATTAACGGTATATAATTAGTGAATCAACTGCTTCAATTAATATATTAATGGTTCACATGTTTCGCCAAAACACATTGCCGGGCAGAGTCTAGATTCCATTCATTGATAATCAAGCTCCGCCTACAAGGTCTACGAATAACCGATTACGATTGGATGTTGGCGTCAAATAATGCCACGCCTATCGCACCCGTCTATCGGACTTCAGATATGGCTATTATCGATTTTTCACGCGACAGTTAACTTACGTAAAAATTCAAATACACATGTACATGTTATACACAGCCGAGAAGTTATTAGTCGGGACGCGTGCCTTAGAAAAACTTGTCGTCCGGTGGAATCCTTTGATAGGATTTTTTGTCGTCCGCTGAGAAAAATTGTCTTCTCAGACGACACTACTGTCGTTTCCGAGAGCCCTGCTGATGTTAGTCTATACCACCAGTTTCTCACTTTCAAACCAGAATTGTCAATAGATTGAGTTTTTCAAATAAAAATTGACATACAGTTTGTACTTTCAGTGCTTTTTGCCCTTTGATTTTGATGAAAGTATTTAGCCAAAATTTATTCAGCATGACAAGGGTTAATCTAAAAAGTTGGATTATAGTCATCACCTTGCCCCGCATTGAGGATGAACAAATGGTGCTTACTGTCGGCAAATCATACATCACTTTGCAGGAAAGTGCATGTAAAAGGCTGGCATAATTTGCAGACAGTTTGCGTCAAAAAGCTATCCTGTCTCTGATTAAGGCATAGATGTTGAATTTTAATGATATAACTTATACTTTGCCAATTATTGAAATTTAACCTTGGCATGTAATTTCTCCATCACAAAAACATTCTATATGTAAAAAAGGGTAATCAGAATACATTTTTGTTTGAATTATGTCACTTTTTTAACTTTTTTTCTTTAATTATTCAGTAGCCAGGCATGGAATCTACCTCCAATGCTTTTGTTATTGAAATTGTCCATAGTAATGTCTATTCAGAGGACCAGAGTAAAATTAAAGAACTTAAGTTATAACCTTATTTTGGGATATAATTTTTATACCAATTTGTTTCAGGGATAAAGGTTATATTGGTGTAGATTTCAACAGTTTGTTGATGTCTATAACTCTGACATGTGTCACAATACCGGACCAATCTGAGGAGGAAATGCCACACATAGAAGACATATATGCCAACCTGTATCATCAAATTGTACCTGTATTTGTTCAAATGGTTTGTGTCACCTCATTGTTTTAACCCTTTTCTGTTTTACAAAATTTTGGACCTGTCAAAATTCAAAGGTTTTTCAGATGAAAATTTAAAGTGGATTTAATTTGAAAAATAACCATTCAGTAGGGTAGAAAATAGTGTGGAAAAAGATGAAATTGCTTGTCAGAAGCAATTTCTTCTTTTTTCACAATGATTTCTCAATCATAAAATCACAGGCAGGGATTAAACTGCAATGGGTTAATGCTTCAGTGTTTTCAAACAAAATAAAGTTGAGGTGTCAGTACAATACCATTGAAAGTGCCTTTGAATAAATAGGCACTTACAATAGTATTGCACTGACCACCTGCAATTTTATTTCTACAGCCTTGCTAGTGAAGCAAGATTAAATGATTTATTGAATGACTAAAGATTAGACTGTAATATTTATAGGGAAGGAAATTGTAGAAAATATACATTAAAAGAATTGTTATTTAGTACAATTGTTTAATTGCTTAAGTGTTTTCAAACAAAATAATGTTGAGGTATTAGCCCAAAACTATTGTAAGTGCCTATGAATAAATAGGCACTTACAATAGTTTTGCACTTATCACCTGAAATTGTATTTCTGCAGCCTTGCTAGTGAAGCAAGATTAAATGATTTATTGAATGATCAATAATTTCCTATAAGCTTAAGATTAGACTGTAATATTTATAGGGAAGGAAATAGTAGAAAATATCAAAAAAGTGTTATGTAGTACAAGGTAAAAGATTCTTTTTGTGCTTGAGATTTAGCATCAAGTGGTTGTACAAATCAATGGCTCAGCACGAAACAGTTGTAACTGCCTATAAACATGTAGGCAGTTACAACTGTTTCGTGCTGAGACATCAATATGCAATATGGAGTTCATGGTCAAGTGACAAGACACAGGATTACAGATTGAATGATCTTATTCCACCTGAGAATTTCCTGAAAATACAGATTAACAATCCTTGTCCCCTCTTTAAACTTTTATAAATGGGTACATATTAGGATTGTAAACCAATATGGACATGTGCAATTGGATAACAGTAAACTCAATGATCATGGGTTAAGTATGGTTAAGTTGTTAAAAAAAACCCTTCTTTTTGAAGACAGATCATGAAATGCATACTTTAGTATGTACATTTCCTTATGCGTTTGTAAATGAAATTGAATCTTTGATTGTACATCGTATAAAATGAAATTTTACAGCACTGTGATAAAGGCAGTCTTCACACCATTTGCTCATTAGTAAGCGAAACACTAAGTGCCATGAAGGAAGCAATTTTAAAGGGATCCAGCTGCCATAGTTGTGCAGAATTTATACAGATGATGGGAATCAAATCTTTCAAGCTTCTCACTGATCATACAAAACTGATTATTGAGCTATTTATAGACTGGTGCTGTATGGAACTAAAAGGTAGGTCTGCACAATTTATTTATGTCAAGATAGACCACTTGTGTTGAGCAAAATATTGTTGTTCCAATAGAAGTTAGGTGACAGTGTGTCCCTCTGTTAGTTTTTTTCTTACTTTTGTTTCTTTTTTCTGATAGCTCAAAGTTTAAGGTCACAGTTCAAGGTCATGTTATACAAAATTTAGTAATATTCTTTAGGTGGTCCATTATAAGAAAAAGCTAAAAGAATTGAAACTGGTAAAAGAACAAGGAAAAATAGTTTTCACACCTTTTAAAATTAAGTCTGCAGTTTAATCAAAGGATCAAAGTCTTTTAAAAAGTTTGTCTTCTGTTGATAAGTCAAACTAGAGTAAATTGTAGCTGCATAGGTCTTATTTATTACAGATATCATCAAACAGCTTTATTCTGTGTCACCAGAGTGTTTGGTTGGGAGATTTCAGGATTTATTTGACCTTCTTACAAAGATTGATGTAGATCAAAGTCACCATGTGTTAGATGTTCTATACAAATTATCAATGGATTATATCCAGGTATAGCATCAGAAAAGTCATTTGACTTATTTTGTTAACATATTTCAAGACAACAAAATTTTAGAAGGCAATTTTTGTACACACATCAAAAGATGGGATATATTATGTAATTACCAGTGGCACCTGGGGCCCATTTTACTAATCTTCTTACCAAAAAATTGATCGTAATGATAAGTCAAATCACAAATTGTACCTAGTGTTTTCATTCATTGTTGGATTCTGCCTTGCAATATCTCATTGGAATTGTCCTAAGAAGACAATTCCAATGAGAAGATGCATGGCAGAATTCCGTATTTAACTACTTCTGTAGGAGCAACTTTATTTTTTGACTTATGCAAAAAATGATTGTAAGATGTTTAGTAAAACGGGCACCTGGAGTCCGGTGGAGGGATACCTCCACTTCTTTGTAGAAATGATTGTCGCCTTAAATCTTATTGACTTGACACTTTGCAGTTGTATTTTTCACATGACTACATGGCGCAAAGCACAAGAACTGTAATTCTACCTACTTTTTTCTTGCCCTTTGCTGTTTTTCATTGTGGGTGTTTCTTTTGACAATTTGCCACCTTATTTGATTTTTTTTTTCAAGCCTGTCTGTCTGAACAAAAAAAGTGGAAAATAAAGAAATAGCTTATAACAAGCAATTTCTTTATTTTTCCACAATGTTTTTCAAGCTTTTCTATTATGGGATATAAAAATGCCATATTTTATGGTTGTAAAAACTTAAACTTCCCATAGATGAAAGATTGATAATAATGATGAGCTTCAGTATTATTGATACATGTATATATTTTGTGTTAACTTTCTATCAATTTTTCTATCATAAAACATTCAGATGATCAAGAGATCAGTGACAGATCCAGAGGGGGTCCGGGGGTATCGAACAAATCCCTTCTGTATCCAAATGACTTCACTGAAGTGGACAAATTTATGAAACTTTGCAACATGAGGAAAACAATCTTCTTTTTGTAGTATTCAAATCACTGGGATGTGAAATTCCACCAAAAGATATATTATACCCTTATAGACAGAGTTTGAGCAATTAGTCCCATAGTATCCCTATCTATATAGATAGGGATACTATGGGACTAATAACTCAAATTCTGTGCCCATATGGAACCGCATATACAGAAAAGCTGGATTCGCTGCTGATAGATAAACCTGATAATTTTTAGTCTGAAGAGCAATGAAATAAAAACTTAATTGCACTATTCATACAAAGGTGTGATTAGGTTTCATGCCTCTATTAAATCAAAATTATTCATTTCTTATGAATTTATCACATGGAGCAAAAAGGGCAAATATTTTATTCACACATTGAATTTCAGACATTTTTTGTGGAATAATTTATAGTGCAAGTATTCAATATAGTCAAAATTGTATTCATTAAGATATGAAGATTTTGTTTGACCAATAAAGAGGCTTGATTTTGAAAACAAGCAATTGAATTAATGTTGAATGTTTATTGCAGCTATTTCAAGATGCTCACATTCAAACACTAGTAGAGATTTATTCCCTGGATAATGCCCAGTCACAAGAATTTATCATCCAAATTATTCTACAAGTTTTGGAACACAACCCAAAGTTACTGATTCCATTTGTTGACCGCCTGATTGATGAGACCAGGTTTTCAACAACCTTCTTCAGGGAGAGATGTAGAATTCTGACTACTTTATTAGCAATGGATAGGGTAAGTGGATTTATTATTCTGTATGCTCTAGAATTCTACATGTAAAAGGTACAAGCAGGGCTTGCGCTAGCTTTTCAAATTTGGGAGTCATTGACCCCTTTACTATGAATTCCTGGAGGTCAAAACTGCTGTTAAAGAGGTCAAAACAATAATTTAAGGGAAAATTTTCTTGGAAATACAGATTGACTTCTTTAATTATGTCCTTCATATCTTATTAAGAGATTCATATTTCATATGAATCTCTTATAATGATATGAAGGAGACAGCTTATTTATCACTTTTATGATTTCCATCAGAATTAAGATTTAACCTTGTCATGCTGAACCCGGAATATTCCTGCTTTGACAGGAGCTATAGACAAATATTGGCCTGCACATATGTGCAGTCTGATGTTAGTCTACACCACCTTTTTCTCTTTTTCAAACCAGAATTGTCAATAGATTTAGTTTTTCAAATAGAAATTGACCTACAGTTGGTACTTTCAGTGCTCTTTGCCATTTGATTGTGATGCAAATTTTTAGCAAAAATTTATTCGGCATGACAAGGGTTAATTTGAAAAATTTTTAATATCAAAATGACCATCTTGAGAGAAAAATTGAGGGGTCAAAAAGGATATTTTCAGATTTTTTGAAGCCATAACCTTGGTTTAGGATCAAACACGAGCCCTGTACAAGGTGTACACTTATTTAATGGTGTCCCTGTGGTACAAATCCTTTCTGACAATACCAGTAAAATATGCAGCTATAGATTTTCTTGTATTCATCACAAGTTTGAAGGAGATTTTTGAGAGGGATTTAATGGCTTAATTATGCCCCCTTTGAAGAAGAAGGGGTATATTGCTCTGCACTTGTCTATCAGTCCGTCGGTTGATCTGTCTGCAGACTAATTTTTTTCGGGAGCTGTCTCATAAAGTATGCAAGCTAGAATCATACAACTTCACAGGTGGATAGATCTCATTGAAGGGAAGTATAGCGCACAAGAACCTTATCTCTAATCATAATATTTTGTGAGTAATCGCCCTTTGTTGATTGACAAAGAATAGGCTATTGACCTGCTGTTATCGGGGGCATAAATGTTTTGCAAACATCTCTTGTTTTGGATGCTTCACTTGTATATACACAGAGTACCGGTGTCCCAGGGTAACCTGTCCCCTGGGTAACGTGTCCCCGGGGACAGGTTACCCCGGGGTAACGTGTCCCCGGGGACAGGTTACCCTAGAAATCAGCCGGGGTAACCTGTCCCCCCCTGGGGTAACCTGTCCCCCCCTACAGATATTGTAAACCAATATTCAGTCACATTTTTTTTACCAGGAAATATTTATTCTACTTGTTACAAGTCTCTTTCTTTGATCTGTATGTAATTTTAATCTGTTTTGCGAACTGTTTCAGTTCGGAAGGATTTTTTCTATTTTTCATTATAAGCATTATTAGAATTAAATTTGGTTTTTTTTTAGAGAAATAATTGTTTAATGTCAACATGACTATGGACATATCTAAGAATGATCTTGTCTTAGAAAAATTATTTAAAAGCATGATTTTTTTCTTTGTGTGTAGGAGGGGGGACACGTTACCCAAGCTGGGGTAACCTGTCCCCGGGGACACGTTACCCAGGCCTGGGTAACCTGTCCCACCCCCAAAAATGCTGTCAGCAATGATATATGCAAAAATAAACCCATATGTTTTCAATTATTGAATAATATTTCAAATTGTTTGGGGGTAAGGTTTTCAAAGCTGTGGTCACTTGTCTCTGAAACATGTTACCCAGGCCTGTTAACCCAGTGAAAACACAAAAAAAGGTTGTTAATGAGGATTTATTCTACAAAACTAGCAAATACATTTTTCTTTATTTGAAAACTGTGTGATAGTCTCATTTATATCAAAACTGTTTAACCAATAAGTTATTCACTTATAAGAAAATTTATTGTGAGTGTATGTGTATGTATGGGGAAGGGGGGGGGGACATGTTACCCAAGCTGGGGTAACCTGTCCCCGGGGACACATTACCCAGGCCTGGGTAACCTGACCCACCCCCAAAAATGCTGTCAGCAATGATATATGCAAAAATAAACCCATATGTTTTCAATTATTGAATAATATTTCAAATTGTTTGGGGGTAAGGTTTCCAAAGCTGTGGTCACTTGTCTCTGAAACATGTTACCCAGGCCTGTTAACCCAGTGAAAACACAAAAAAAGGTTGTTAATGAGGATTTATTCTACATAACTTGCAAATACATTTTTTCTTTATTTGAAAACTGTGTGATAGTCTCATTTATATCAAAACTGTTTAACCAATAAGTTATTCACTTATAAGAAAATTTATTGTGAGTGTATGTGTATGTATGGGGAAGGGGGGGACATGTTACCCAAGCTGGGGTAACCTGTCCCCCGGGGACATGTTACCCTGGCTTGGGTAACCTGTCCCCCTTTCAAAAGAAGAAGTTTTGAATTATTTGTCTTGTTGTTTTCTTATCAAAACTGCCATATTAACATTATATGTTCATAGAGCTTTGTATCATTCAAACCATGGACTTTAAAAAAATTGAAATGATGCAAATAATGAGAAAATTGCACTGGCTAGGAATCCTCTTGAAAAGGAACACATTTCAAAATATATTTTAACATACATTTTCTTTGATGGAATGTTCAAAGTATATCATACCATACATTCTTAATAAAAAAAAGAACGAATGGAAGGTGATATCTTTAATGAAAAATAACTTTTGGAATAGGGGGACAGGTCACCCCAGGGTCACCTGTCCCCTGGGGACAATTTACCCAGGCTTGGGTAACCTGTCCCCCTTTCCGAAATACGAGTTTTAAACAATTTGTCAATCGACATGATGTTTTCTTATCAAAACTGCAATACTGACATGATAATTGTGTTTTTAAAAGCTATTATTCAATCTAATAACGGACTCTGAAAAAATTGAAATGATGATAAAAAATATTCAAGTGCTAAGTTTTTTCTTTAAAAAGGTACAAAAAAAGAAATATAAACATACATATCCATTGAGGAAATTTATAGAGAATATCTTTCTTAATAAAAAAGAATGACTGGAAGGTGATATCTTTAATGAAAAAAGTATTTGGAATAGGGGGACATGTTACCCTGGCTTGGGTAACCTGTCCCCCTTTCAAAAGAAGAAGTATTGAATGAATTTGTCATGTTGCTTTCTTATGAAAACTGCATATTTATATGATATGTTAATAAATGCTATTAATTAATCTAATTATGGACTTGGAAAAATTTAGATATTGCAAAAGTAATATTGCAAAAAATTGAATAAGTGCAATTAATTAAGCGCTAAGATTTTTCTTTAAAAAAGTATCAATTTGTAAAAAAAAATGAATGAAATATTTTTCAATGAATATCAAATGATAATTTCTTAAGAAAAATGATTGACTGGAAGGTGAAATCAAATGAATAAAAGCATTTTGAATAGGGGGACAGGTTACCCCGGGGTAACGTGTCCCCCTACTAAAGTTTTATTTTTTTTTATATTTTTTTTCCAATAAACTTTCAAATATTCGCATGAAATACCAAGATTGACTATTATAATAAAAAAAAGGAAAATGGATTTGATTAGAAAATCAATGTAAGCAAATTATAATTTTGTTTGAAGAATTGAAAACCACTAAAAAATACAGATATACTTTTTATATGTTTTTTTTAAATTAATTTAGAGTTATACAAAATAGCATGAAAGAAAAATTAAAATTTTGATAAGAAATAATGTTTTCCATGGGGGGGACACGTTATCCCAGGGGGGGACACGTTACCCCTGGGTAACCTGTCCCCGGGGACACGTTACCCAGGGGGACACGTTACACTGTTACACCGGTATGCTGATTTCCTAAAACATCAGTCCTGCTTTCAAAGTGAAAATGTTCATGAAAAATTTTAGAAATGGTACCCTGCTTTGCATGTGAACTCACATGCAAAGTAGGGTACCAGTCCTAAATGTTCAAAAAGGCTCTTACCTCCTGAAAGCAGGACAGGGCTCTTTTATTTATTATCATTTTTTAACCCCCCCCCCCCTCCCACCTACAAAATAGACGGGTTTATATTGGTTTCACCATGTCTGTCTGTCTGTCCATCCATTTATCCATCCATCCACCCACCCACCCACCCATCCATCCATCCATCCATCCATCCATCCATCCATCCATCCATCCATCCATCCATCCATCCATCCATCCATCAGTCCGTAGACCTGTTCTTTTCCAGCCTCTAACTCAAGAACAAAGCAACAAAGCAAATTGGAATCATGAAATTTCATACATATGCTGCTTATGACCCAAGCAACTGCCCTATTGATTTTATTTAATATAGGTCAAAGGTCAAGGTCAAAGCCAGCCTTTGTTCCATTGACAAAGCGCTGGTTTGGGGTATTAGTCCGCTTTGCAACAGCTCTACTTATATTTATGCTGATCTTTTACATCAACAAGGATTTGTCCATGAAGACAGAAGATTTTCTGATGAAGTACATTACCCACACAGATGAGACTGTTGCCTTGACAGCAATGCACAGTCTTGTACCATTGATAAAACCCAACATGAATGCTCCTCGTAAAGCAAGGTTGAAGGTCCTGCTGAAGTCTATCAAATGTTTGGAAGTCAAGACCATGTGTGAAAATCTTGCCAATGAACAAAAAACTAATAGGTAAGGAATATTGTGTTCTAAAAAATTAATTAATTTCAATGTGAATCACTTGATTAATCTTTTTAGCTCCACTGGCTGAAGGCCACTAGGGCTATTGTAATGGCCCTGTGTCTGTCTGTGTGTCTGGTCGTAAACTTTTTCTTGCAATTTCATCTCATCATGAACTACTGGATGAATTTCAACCATCTTTAGAGGAATTATCCTTAGCTGACCCTCTTTGAAAGTTGTTAAAGAAATTTTGATACAATGAAAAACATGGATTTAATAGGCATGGCTAATTTTGAAATATGGTAAAAAGTGACTTTTCTCAGAACCTAATTGATGGATATCAATTGAATTTTACATGAATGATCCTTGGATGACCCTTTATCAGTCTTCATAAAATAATTTTGATCAGATGAAAAATATGTATTTTATGGGCAGAGGTCATTTCTCTATATGTTATATAGTGAAAACTTTGAAAATCATTTTCTCAGAAGATAACTGAAGGATATCAACGGAATTTCTCTGGTATGATCCATGAGTGATCCTTTATCATACTACCAAAAATTATTGTGATCGGATGAAAAATATGTATTTTTAGGGGCAGATGTCATTTTTCTATATGTTATATAGTGGAAACTTTGAAAATCAATTTCTCAGAATGAAACTGATGGATATCAACGGAATTTCACTGGAATGATCCTTGAGTGACCCATTATCAGGCTGCACAAAATTACTGTGAATTGATAAAAAATATGTATTTAACAGGCAGAGGTCAATTTTCTATATGTTCTTCATCAATCTTGAAACAGAAAAGATCTTTGGGACATGCTCTTTCAGATTCCTTCAAGAAATTCTGATTTGCCAAATAATATGGGTTCTGTGGGCTGTTGTGTCAAGGAATAAGGTCCAATTTAGTAAAATATTCTTTAAAAAAATCTTCCCTAAAACCAATAGGCATGCAGAATTCATCAAAATAGAAATTTTGCTTGAGAAATTCTCTCTTAGATTCCTTTATGAAATTGTGAGCCAAAAGTGTTTATACTTACGGCTGTTGAGTTTGCAAAAAAAGACCTCACACAGTTAAAAAGCATATAGGTAGTTATACCAGTTAACCCTAAACCATCAAGTTGTCTTGGGACAACCATCTAGTTATCTTTGAGTTAACTACTCCGGACAATCTACATGTATTGAATGGGACTGTGTCATAAAAAAACAAGATGATCATAATGTCAAACCAGTCTTAGCAGCCACCAGGATTCAGCAACCAATCTGTATTAAGCAATCGGCCATGGAGCTCCCAAATAAACCATAAGCACCGAAAATGACCAGTCTTAAGCAAACACTTTTTGAATGTCCCTTTGGTGCTTGCTTAAGACAGGTTTGACTGTAATTGTAATTAAACACTTGAAAGATGTATTTTAGAATGTTATAGGATAGTTTTTCTTCTGGAATACTTATTCTAAATAATTAATTCTGTTGTCATTGTATTTGCAGCCGCAAATCTCAATCTAAACCATTAACTACTGCTGTAGCCACCAAAAGTGTACCTGCTAAACCTCAACCAGTCAGACCAGTAGTAAAGACTCCACCTCCAGCACCTAAATCCAGCCCCTCTCCTGTAAAACAGCCAATCACTAATATCAGACCAGTAGTGATGTCTCCTCCTCCAGCAACAACAGCCAGCCCCTTGCCTGAAAAAACACCACAAAACAATTCTGATGTCAGACCTCTTTTGAAGACTCCGTCTCCAGCATCAAAAGCCAGCCCCTCTCTTGCAAAACAACCAATCACAACTAATTCTGTTCATAGTGAAGCATTAAAGAAACCAATGGTATCTTCTAGACTATTCACCCCTATACAGTCAGTTGAAGTGAAAAGTCAGGTTGAACAAATGGATAAGAAAGAACAAATTATTGAACCACTAAAACCAGATAATACATTTAATACACATTATGTTTCTAACCATGTACAAACTTCAGGGAAGTCTTCATCCCCTCTTCCTGATATTAAAAAAGAAGATGCTCAGAAGCAAGAGCTTTGTAACGAGATACCAAACCTTAAATATGAACAAAAGACTAATGAAGATAGGGAAAATGTTACTGTCAAAACTGATGCAGATTTAGAATCAGGTGCTTTAGTCACGTCTTTTTCCAATTTTGAAAGTTCATGTGATTCAAAACCAGTTGGCATTTACGGCAGTGAGCAGGATAGATTTAAACTGACAGCATTTAGTTCTGTACTTAAAGACGCTGGATTTGATAATGATGTTGTATGTACAAGTGTTGATGTATCGTTGTTGGAGAGTGTAAGGGTGGTGATACTGTGTTACAGTGGTGTAATAGAGGGACAACAAGTCACACAGGTGAGAAATAGAGAATAACATGTTAGTGTCTTAAAATATCAATGTTATCTGGTCGAGGTTTGGAGAATTTATCAGGATGAGGCTTTGTTGAGTCATGATAATTTCTCGCAGCCGAGACCAGATAACATTGATATTTTAAGACACTTAAATGTTTTTTCTATTTATCATGAAATCATTTTTCAGCGCTTAATCATAATAAACCCTTAAAATTTGAAGAAATTTATGTGAAAGTTGATGCAAATTGTTTCTAAAAAAAGACTGACTGATATCATGTTATTTTATCAGACAGGTGATATCAGGTCAATACAGGCTTTATTGCATGATAAATATGATCTGATCCATTATCCAGAAAAAACCTGCTGAAATGACAAAAAAATGACAATGGACTTAGGATTCTTAGAAAGAACAAAAATTATTTTTTCAAGAAACATGAAAAGTTTTGCCATTTCCATAAAGAATTAGATACATTGTACCGGTTTATGTAATCATTTTCCCGCAAGCCAGATTTTTTATGCACTGAAGTCAAGCAAAAAGGAAAACATTGAGGAAACTAGAGGCGCTTGAGCGCCTGTTTCACTCCACAGGCCTGAATATCCTGATAATTATTATTAGAGGATGATAAGGCTGTTTAAACAAGAATTGAATGAATGAGTGAATGTTTATTTCAAGTAAATAAGTGTTTATAAGTGCCATATGCTGAAATATTTCTGCATAAAAATCTCATGATAAGTGAATAACATTGAAAATTGACCTCTTCCTGTTACACACATATTTTTCATTTAATCTCAATAATTTTGTGCAGTCTGATAATGGGTCACCCAAGGATCATTCTAGTGAAATTTGGTTAAAATCCAAATACAAATGTATACAAATTTCAACACTAACAGAATATTACTACACAATATACCAGTAATTTGTCTGCAAAATTTTGATTGTAGACTTTTCTGCTTTTCATTAATTACTACTAAAAGGTGGTTACTTCACAATAATTGTTTGTCATCAAAACAAAATTCTAACCAATGATAATAAGAAGTAAAATATTCAATCCAATATATTTAGTTTATTCTGCCCAATGCCTTAGAGTGCAGTCAACTCAGCTCTTTTCTACCCTACTCTGAACCTCAGGAGGTTTTAAACCACTTGAACTTTTTGTGCAGTCACCCTTCGTTCAACTAAACTGACAAATTCTCAGGGGTTTTCTCAGGCTACTTATTTCAACTAATGTTTCTATACATTTGGATTTCAGCAAAGGTTTTGTTCCTTCTAATCTATAATCTTTACACCTATTAAATTTTATAAGTCTAGAAAAATTCATCATTTAGGTGATACCAAAAGGGTGATCAAATATTCACTTTATATGTTAGAATGTCCTCTGCCAATAAAAGATATGCTGTTCATCTAACCAAAATATTTTTTGCAGACTTATACACCTTCACAGAAAAGATATTCCCATGATTTTATCCATCTGTTTAAACTTTCAGGATAATTTGTTTTACCCTATATTGAATATTCCACCATATAACCTATCTGAAGAAATGACCTCCCCCCATAAAATACATATTTTTCATTTGATCACACTAATTTTTTGTACACTGATAAAGGATCACTAAAGACTCATTCCAGTGTAATTTGGTTTAAATCCATCTGTTAGATTCTGAGAAATTGATTTTCAAATTTTTCACTATATAACATTTAGAGAAATGACCTCCGCCCATAAAAACATATTTTTCATCTGATCACAATATTTTTTTGTAGACTTATTGGGGGTCACTCAAGAATCATTCAAGGGTAATTTGGTTGATATCCATAGGTTAGATTCTGAGAAAATGATTTTCAAAGTTACCACATTACAACATTTAGAGAAATGACCTCTGCCAATAAAATACATATTTTTCATCTGAACTCAATAATTTTTGTAGACTTGTTGAGGTTCACTCAAGAGTCATTCCAGGGAAATTTGGTTGATATCCATTGGTTAAATTCGGAGAAAATGATTTTCAAAGTTACCACTATATAACATATAGAGAAAAGACCTCTGCCTATAAAATACATATTTTTCAACCGATCACAATGATTTCTTGTAGGCTGATAGAGGGCCACTCAAGGATAATTCATGTGAAGTTTGATATATATCCATCAATTAATTTCTGAGAATAGCCACCTATTACCATATATGGAAATTAGCCACGCCCACTTCAGCCATGATTTTCAACCGATTAAAATTCTTTGAAGGAATCTGATAGAGAGTCACCCAAGGAACATTCCTGTGAAATTCGATTGGAATCCATTTGTACTTTATGAGGAGAAGATTTTTAAAGTAAAAGTTTACAGACGGACGCACGCACGCACAGAAGCATGGACGACAGACAACCGGCCATGACAATAGCTCGCTGGCCTTTTGGCCAGTGGAGCTAAAAAGAGAAATTGTTTGTTTAAAAAAAATCTTATTATAGGTCATATGTTTAACCCTTCTCATGAAAACTCCTGTTAGTCAGTAAACTTTGTAAGGTAATTTATACTGAGATCAGCCTGCTGAGACATGCAGTCTGATCTTGGACTACACTGTCTGCATTATATTAAATCATTGTTAAAAAAAAAAATCTGGATTGCTCAAAATGGCCAAAAGAGAATGGCAGTTTTTCGAAACATAATTTGAATTTGGTAAAGTAATTGTTAATGCAATAAGATACTTATTAAATTTTTACTATAATGATTTCTTTCATTCCTATGATTTGTAAAGACTTACAGTTACAGACTTTATACTTTATAAATACTTTATACATTATAGATCACAAATTGGTTAGGTGGCAGAAAGCCAGTAGTAGTTATCAAACTGGACAGGGCAGGACATTCTCCTGGGATAGCTAATAAACTTGGTACAAAATGTGTTTCAATCAGAATGTATACCAAACCAGGGGAGACAACTCTCAGAGGACATTGGCCAGCCCTGAAGTTCTATGAGTTATTGATGCATTTAAACTATCAGGGAATTCTGCCTGTTGATCATCTCTTGTCACAAGGTGAATGTAACTTATTTTGTCTAGAGAAACTTAATTTCTATCGTTCTTTTCCGTGTTTTAAAGAGAAAAAAAAAGAATATAATCATTTAGATAAACTCAACCCCTTACTAGTGAAAGTATCAAAAACTTACACCCTGCTATTGTTAATTTTGTCCTAATTGTCTTTATCTAAGCGGAGCCCAAAAAGTTACATCAAGAACAGTCTGATCTTCCTTTTACAATGTTTAGACACAGTAAAACAAGTTAAGCGGCCACTTACTTTACCTGTTTTTTACTTGTTCAAGAGAACTGCCACTTATTATATATTGTGTTTACAAATTCAAAACCTGATTTTAATTGAATATTTATATTGTTCTGAATTTCTCATTTAGGCGATTCAAACAGGTTTTAATAAAACAGGATTCTCTCAAAATTATTTTTGTACAGATAATACATTTGTATCTACTTTTTGTAGTTTTTGGCTCGAAGAAGGTGATTTTGAAACCAGTTGCTTAATAAACGTGGTTGCTCAAGCAAGATCTACTGATAATGACTCAAAGATTCTTTTGCCATCAAGTGAATATTTATCATGCATTGTATCATGGCAGTCCAGACTGCTAAATATCTGTGCTTCACACACATAGAATTTAATTGTAGCCCCGTGCACCAAGAATCATGCAATCTGATTGGCTCAAAACTTTTGTTTTATTTCTCAATAAAAACAGTTTTCAGTATGCATCTTTTTGAACAATTAACCTGAAAAATTTATCAGCAACTTAACATTTTCTTGTAACCTCAACACTATTCAAGTGACAATGCTCATCATGAAGATTCCTCTCAACAAAACATGTTATTCAAGGTCAAGGTCAATTATCAAAGTGAAATTGAAAGAAATTGCTGTCTTAGGGGCATTTGTTTTCTACATGTCTTATTAGTTCATGATATAAAATTATAAGACATAAAGAGAGTATTTCTTATTTTATGGAGATATGAAACTGAAAAACCTACTCACACTATGAATCTTTTTAGTTTCATATCTCCATGAAAAAAAGAAAGGCTTTCTTCATCTTCCAAGAAAGGTTTCGTTTTCTTATTTAAATATATTTATATATATGTAAATAATGTGGTTAGATTTTTTCAAACAAAGCTTAAATATTTTAACATTCCCCCAACTGGAGTCTTGAAGTTAGGCAGAATTTTATATTACACGCCCCCTTTGGTAAAGGTCTTAAATGTGTATTGAAATTTATGTTGTTATTGGTTGATTGCAGACTTCAGAGAATGGTGGAAACCTCAGACAAAACAACAGCTGGTCTCTGGAGACAGAGTTACTGAAAAGAGAAGTGTGGCAAAAAACTCAGCTGCAACTGTTTTCTTCTCTTATCATTGGGGCAAGCAGAGGCAGGTCAGTAAGCTTATTGTGATCTTTTATTTGTATTTCTTTTTGATGAGAGCATCCTTCTTAACATTAGTTCCAGGCCAATTTTGTAGAATTTAAATGTTAATTAATTGAGGAACATTAGATCTGAGGAGTCACTGAAATATTTGTTAAAAGTACATAAATAGAATAACATGTAAAAATTAGACACATCTAGCAATTTCCTCAAAGTCTTTTAAGTTTTTTTTAAAAGTGTTCATTATTAGCCAGTAAATGTACAGTTGCAATAATTGTCAAGATTACTTAGGTAAAATTCTAGATTATATTGTTATAAAGGGGATTCTATCATAGTAACATGTGGTGTCCATGGTGTAGAGGTAAATCGCCAGCCTCTTGACCCAAAGGTCCTGAGTTGGATTCCTTGGAGCAGCTATCGATCTTGGTTCTTTCATTGGCCCACACATTCAGCGCGAGTACTAGTGAAATTGCCAGGAAGCAGAATTGAGGAATTACTCTAGTTGTAAGAAATTGATTCCCATTGGATGTAAAATAAGTAGGTTTAAACCGCTAACATAATAATATCTACAATACATGTAATATGGAATCAATAAATTGACAATTCTTGAATATCCTCACATGTTCAATTAAATTGCCAATCCTGTGGATTGACAATTTAATTTATCATTTGTGGACAATGGATTTATCCAAAATGATTGGCAATAATCTTTACCATGTGTACTGCTATGTTGAATGTACATTTTGTTTCATTACAGGTTGAGCCCCTGTATGAATATCTGACCAAACAAGGTATAAGTTGCTGGGTCGGCTTACAGCAGGTCGGTGGAAGTGAATCTTTGTACAACAAAATCTCACAGGGTATTCAGGAATGTCGTGTTGTCCTGGCATGTATAACTTCTCAGTACACCAGCACTCAAAACTGTCAACAAGAAATAAACATCGCACTGGGGTTAAACAGGCCAGTTATCCCTCTTTTGGTAAAAACGAATTGGCCAATCAGAGACGATATTGGACAAAAATTACTGAGATTTGAACATTTGAGACTGAATTTATCACCTGATGGGAAGATAGATGTGAAAACAGACAGTATAAAACCCCTACTTAATAGACTTAACAAACTAATACCATCAGAAACAAATCTTGCCAGTGATAGGAATGAAGATATTTGTCAGAAAACAGTTGACCATGGTCTGTCTTTAAGTGGTGGTAATAATGTTAGAAACAGCCTAGCACATGGTAAAGCTGAAACAAAGGAGACAAAGCAGAGCTTGAATAAGCTAAAAAGTCCTAAACTGAACTCTGTAACGACACAAAGTCCAAAAAATAGTGAAAGTTTACATAAAAGTATGTCTATGTATGAGTTGGAAAAGAGCCGTAACTTATCAAAGATTTATGCAGAAGAAGAATTACGAGTTGGATCTAAGAGCAGTATGGAGCTAGACAGAAGGAAGTCGCAATATGATGTGCCAGATGGGGTGATGGTTGATGAGTTTGGTTACACTGTGAAAACTAACAGATCAAAGTCCTGTGTTATTCTCTAAACTATCAGTTTGGTTACACAGTGAAAAATAACAGGTCAAAGTCCTGTGTTATACTCTAAACTATCAGTGTGGGTAGACAGTGAAAACTAACAGATCAAAGTCATTGTGTTGTACTCTAAAGTGTCACTTTGATTACACAGGGAAAACTAACAGATTAAAAGTCATTTTGCTGTACTCTAATCTATCAGTTTGGTTACACAGTGAAAACTAACAGATCAAAGTCAGTGTGTTACACTCATAAGTGTCAGTGCAAAGTCATTGATTGATTGATTGAATGGAGTTTTACGCCACTTTAAACATTTTTTCAGTTATATTGCGGAGACTGGAGCACCTAAAAATGGATTCCTGGTATTTCTCTCACCAGTACAACCATCACATCCTTTCCTAGCCTCCAGCTGCTATCTCACATAGGTCTATGATTATCAACTCATTGGTGAGAGACCAATAGTCGGATAGAATGAGTGCCGCTGTCAGGGATCGAACCTGGGAATTCTAGATTTTCAGTCTGATGCGCTACCAACTGCGCTATGACGGCTGCTCAGTTCAAAGTCATGTGATATATGTTCTATTAATGATTAATAACTCATTTAATCAAAGGTTTAATGAAAATTGCTGGAATTAATCGCCTTTAAAAATGACCCTAGACTTTGTTTTTTCATACAAATGAGCAAACCATTGGCAAATGATGTCGAGTTTGCTTAACCCTTTGCTGTTTAATCCCTTTTTTTTTAAGTGCCTGTGATTTTATGATTGAGAAAACATTGTGAAAAAAGAAGAAATTGCTTCTGACAAGCAATTTTTTCTTTTTCCACACTAATTTCTACCCTGCTGAATGGTTATTTTTCAAATTAAATCCACTTTAAATTTTTGTCTGCAAAACCTTTAATTTGGACAGGTCCAAAATTTTGTAAATCAGGAAAGGGTTAAATGAATAGCTGGTGGTTTAGATGCATGTGTTTTGATAATACTTGTTTGACAAGCAATTGGAAGCCAAAGTTAGGTGCACCATTTATCACAATACACTTAAATTTTGTTGACAGAGGTGGAAAAAATGATGTTAGCATCCTATTTCAATTTTGGACCATTCTATATTTAAGTCTGATTTGTATTTATAATTCAATAGCGCGGTTTTATTGACTTGAATCTGACCCCTGCTATTTAGATGCATAAAAATCTTATTATTCCTACTCTGCTTTGCACGTGCTTTCATGGGAATGATTAACAAATGGTGCTGAATGTAATATATTTTTTGTTCATTGATAAATCATGTTGGTAATTGTTATTTAGGCAATTTTTCCACAGAGGTCAAATTCAGGTCAAATTAACCAAGGTATACTTACTGTAATTCATCCAGCATTTCATTTATAAAGGGTTAATTCACGTTTTTAAAAGGAGACCCATTTGCAGAGACCCATAACATGGTTAAATATTAAATCATATTACAGAGGGTCTCTGTAAATGTTAATGCCTGAAAAAAATGATTTGTAGCTAATAATGCATTGAAAAAATTATTACAGTCAGGGAAAAAGACTTACAACTCTGACTAAGGGCCCATACTGACAAAATTCAATATTTAACATTAGGGGTATGGGCATTTTAGCAAATAAAAAAGGGGCCAAGCCCAAAACCTAGGAGCCATTGGTGACTGGGCCAGTATTAATCTTTTTCCCTGCACAGTATTATTCAAACAGAGATTGCAAAAGGATTCATTAGAATTTTTTCGAACTAGCTCAAAACCCACTTATGTGCTATAAAAATTTTGTGATGCATTGCACCATCACTTTTTTTTATACCGATGTTGCTTGGTAAATTTATGATGTCACAAAAATTAACTGGAATAGGATCAGCATCTTTATTTATGATCTATATTTATGATTGACATAGAAACTGGTAAAGTGTATAGCCCAGACCAAGAATATTTGAGTTAAAACCTCTTTCATTTCTGCCATTTTGTTCAAAACATTTTTGTTGATGGGAAGCCTTAAAATCAATACTGCAGCTTGAAAAAGCCTTTATTTACAATGTCTTAGTCTCGGCTCTGCCAATTTTCATATGAAATCTTTTGGTTGTACTTGTGTAAGAAACAACAGGAAATCATGAGTAGGTTCACTAGCCTCTGTGATATAAGTACAATAATGATGACAGCAGTTTAAACACCAATCAACCAACAATGTTAAGGTCCCCCATAAATGATTTGCTTGTTACCTTACCTTTGTCTTACATGTATTGTTAGGGTTAGGTGATATTATTCCATGTCAAAGAAAAAGGGATCTTCATGTAAAATTTTCCTTGTGCAGCATATATAGCAATGATGGCACTCTTGTTGAAGTTGCTGATAGGGTAGGTTGTTGTTATGTTCAAGGAATTAACTGTGTTGTTCTTTTACAATATTGTGCTGTGATATTCATAATTTTGTGATACTTTTATATTTATATTTTTATGACCTTCATCAGTGTATGAGACAACTTGGACCATCAAAAAAATAGGGATTTCTATGCACCCCCATTGATGGATAAGGAGAATACTATTTTACCTTTGTTTGTCTTGTAATCTATTCACCTGTCTGCAAAACTTCCCCAGAAAAACTATCAAAGATACGGTGCTCATGTGTGGCATGATGATAATCTCTTAAATACAATTTTGCAAAGTTCAGATTCTTCTATCAAGGTCAAATTTGGCAAAACTTAATAAATAATGAACATCTTTAAACTACTTTTGCCCTGACCAAGGTACTTAATAACTGGGTGGAATGATTTTATTTTTTTTTTATTTTGATGGTCACATTTATTTAAGAAATGATATTAGTAGATCTGCAATTACATGTGGTGCTGTGATATTTTGTGATTTATATTTTATCATTATGTATTGATTAAAAAGAAGTACCAGCTTAACAATGCTTAAGTTACTATGAATATTTTTTGCATTTATTACCCACTTCGTTTGTCAGAAGTTGACCATTTATTATGTGCAGACCATGGGTTAGTTTTATTTAACTCTATTTACAATGCTCATTTTGAAACCACAAGGGATGGTCCCTTTGTAAATGTTTCAGTGGTCATATTCTAGAAGCCACAATTTGGCAAAATTTTAATGAATCTTGATTAATGTGGTGATCATTTCATAATAATGAACCATATCGAAAATAGGTTCAGTAGGGTGGATTTGTGAATTTTCAGGAAGCTGAATTTCAAGTGATCCCCAAACCATAGCCTTACTGTTTTGTTTTGTTTCTTTTCATTTTTTTTCAAAAAAAAAAAAAGAAAACTTGAATCTGTCGTTGAACAACCAACTGCTGCCCTGCATTCAGGATGACAATACTAATTGCAAATTATACCACGCAAGTACACCTGCAAAGTGGTTTATAATTTGAAAACAGTTTGCACCGTTTTGTCATCATGAACACTGGGCTGCAGTGCCACTGATTGGCTATCAGTCTATAACTAACTGATGAGTTACATTTCTCACTAGCCCATCAAAAAAAGAGTATCTAGGAATATCCGGAGGGGCCTGAAATTACCCTCCTACCAACATGTAGACCAATAATTGGTCTATGTGGTGGGGGGGGGGGTAATTTCGTGCCCCTATGGGAAACCATAGAAAATGAATATTTCAAAAAGAGATAGGTTCCAGTAGAGGTCAACCAGCTGTCTCTTTTCAAAAAAAAAAAAAAAAAAAAAAAAAAAAACTGTCACAGGTACACTGATAATTCTAGATTCAGAAAATTAGCTAAGTGGGTAAAAAATGTACCCTTTCCAGCCTGCGCAGTGTGTCAAGGGTCAATACTACTTAGATTGTCCCTTTTTTATGAAGGGTTACCTTTATGTCCACATATGGTAAACATTGCAGAACCAAAGTCTGAGATTGGCTGATGCGAGATCTTGGTCAGAGAAGAAGTGAGTGTGATTTTATAATTAATGACCTGTCTTCGTATTCTTAAAAATATTGTGGAAAATGAAGAAAAGTTTGTTTTCTATGAATTGTTCCCTAAATGGCTTTTTTTAAATTTCATCATCTTAAAATTTACGTATGTAACTTCTTTGAAATTTGACCAGTCTAATATTTAACTGTCTGGTGATGGTTCAATGATAATTTGGCTTCACTATGCCTGTCCGTTTGTGAGCTAACTTTTATCTACGCTCAAGTAAGTTCAAAGTTCATTTTTCCAAGGACCATTTAGCTTTAAGTAAAGCATGTACTTTTAGAACAAGTAGCGTTCCTTTGGCTAATGTTTCGTTTTGACCGGTTGACCGAGAGAGGTACAAATGTGGTTGCCGGTTATTGTGTGTGTGTGTGTGTGTGTGGTCTTTTTTTTGGGGGGGGGGGGGATCTAAATATCCATACGGTAACATAGCTTAACTAGGGATTCGGCAAATTATCATTGGCCAAATTACAATCCCACAAATTTGCGAAAAGTCGTTTTCGTAACTCAAAAGAACACACAGAAAAAGACATTTTTGCTATTAAAGCAAACTTTATTTTCTAGTATAGGTCGATTTTATTGACATTGAATTTACAAAATTTTATCGTTAGAAATGATAAAATCTCATTACACCTGCTCGGCTCTGGCACGTGCCGTCATAAGAATAAATTACGTTCTTTAGCATTGGACGTAATGAATACTACTCAAAAGTTGTAAGTATCACTTTCAAGATTATGCTTTAATTTCAAGCTGAAATGAACTATCAGAATCTTTAATTTGATTCAGAAAATATGTTAAATTGATTTTGTCTTCGTTCTGAAAAAAAGAGACAGTTGGCAAACAGTTGAAGTGGAACACAGGTCTAAACCCATAGTATGGACACTCGGAGTAACTCAGAGGCTGCTTAGAAAAACCGAATTACGCCTGAAATCCGAATAGAGTAGGACACGAATTAATCTTTTTGGGAACATTAACAAATCTGTCTATGTGCGTATATATAGTCTTGTACAATTGATTGTGTTGTACACTTCTGTTTTCCCTTTATGATAAGCCACATTTCATTGATGTAAACTTCGCTTAATATATTGGCCTGAAACCATCAACGCAGTGTCTAAATGGCGACCATTTTTTTTTTTTGCTCTAAAGTCATTGGTCGACTGTAAAGAGCATAGACCAATCCCGAATCCTCGGCGATTCTACGAAATAGATTTTTTTCCAGGTTTCGGAAATGTCCTAATGTCGAAAATCGTTTGCGTGCCTGTATGAGTCAATATGTGGGTGGATATAAGCGAGCACTGTAAAAATGGACCAAAATAACGTTCAAAATGCACAACGGCATTTAACCTATGAATTAAGAGACCTTAGACTTATGTGCTCGCATGTATGCTTAATTTTAGCTCACCAGAGCACAAAGAGCTAAAGGTGAGCTATTATGATCGCATAATGTCAGTCGTGCGTCGTCCACGATTTCTTTAAACATCTCCTCCCAAACCGGTCAGCCAATGTTGATGAAACTTGGCAGGGATGTTCCTTGGGAAGCTCTTCCAAAGTTGTTCATATAATGGAAATACAACCTTAACTTTGGTTGCCATTGTAACAGAAAGGCGGGTAGGAAATCTTTAAAAACCTTCGTCTCTGAAACCAGGAGGCAGACGGCTTTGTAGCATCATCTAGTGGACTTCTACTAAGTTTGTTCATATCATGATCCCGGGTTCATATTTGGGCTTTACCCGGGCCCTTCCCGTTTTACATAGAAACACAGAACAAATTATTCAAAAATCTTTTTCTCAAAAATTTGAAGGCAGACAGCATTCATATTTGGTATGTAGTCCGCCGTCATAGCGCAAGTGGTAGCACGTCGGACTGTCAATCTAGAGGTCCCGTGTTCGATCCCCGACGGCGGCACTCATTCTTTCCGACTATTTGTCTCTCACCAATGTGTTGATAATCGTAGACCTGTGTTAGATAGCGGCTTGGAAAGGGCGTGATGGTTGTACTGGTGAGAGAAATACGTTTACTAGGAATCCATTGGTAGGTGTTCTAGCCGGCACGATATAACTGAAAAAATGATGAAGACTCCATTCAATCAATCGATATTTGGTATGTAACATCACCTATTGAACCTTCATCAAGTTTGTTAAATACATACCCCTTAAGGGTAAATTTGAGCTCCATTTAAGCATTTTCCACTAAAGATAAAAACAGAATAAAATTATTTCTAATCTTCTTCTCTGAAATCAGGGGGTAGACAGCTAGTAAGTTTGTGTTGAACAGCTTCATTAAATTAACCTCTATGAAGTTTTTTCATATTATATTCGTAGGATCATTTATTTGGGCTCAGCCCATGTGCATCGAATTTATCATAGAAACAAAGGAGGAAATCTTTTATCAATAATCTGAAACCAGTCCATGGCATTTATAAAAAATATAATAATTATCTCCTAAAAAGGGAACACCTGTCAATCTTATTCATGTGATATCCAAGTGATCAAGGAGTCTCGAGTGAGCGATATAGGATCATTAAGGTTCTCTGGAATAGGCTTTGTTTTAATTTAACGTACGAAAAATATTGTCCACACAAGGCAGGGGTCATCAAAGAATACCTGAAGACATTGTTGTAAATTGGGATTGGGTATCTAACATAGTCTACAGACCTTTATTCGCTTGCAAATGTCTGGACACTGATACAGACTGCAGTATCTGCCTGCTCTTTAAAAGCAAGACAACCACGGTTTTTGAATTCAACTGCCCTGCGTTTAGGATGAAAAAATAATGCAAACTTTTTTTGCAAATTATACCCCGCTTTGCACGAAAGTAAGCGTGCAAAGCGGGTTATGATTCGCTATCAGTTTGCCTCGACTAGTAGGCTCAATCGATCCCATTAGACCCATTATATAGCGTTTGAAAGATTGTTAGAAAACTGAGAGGCTTATCAAAGGTCGAGATGCACTGGAATTACTTACTCAAGAAATCGTATTTTTACAGCAAAATTTGATCAAAATTCTTAATTTTTCAAAAAAGTAATATTTCTCTTCCGTTCTCTGTAATCCCTATTAATTGCACCTTTTAAGTTTGAACTGCAGTCCACCCTCTTAAGTTGGCTTACACGTTCACTTTTAGCACAAAATAATTGTCGAATATACAATTTTTTTGCAATTAATTAAAATATATATATCTGTTAGTAAACGATATTTTCGCATCTTTTCACGAAAGTCAAGTTCGGTTCAAATAAAGCCAGCTATAAAAATCAATAAAGACGCATATCGAAAAACCCTGGCTTCGGCTGGAGCCGTCTGATATGAATCTTAAGTTATAAGTGTAAACATTAAACAAAGAAAACCGTGGGGGAAAATATGGCCGCCTATGAGACTCAAACCTGTTAATACTGTGTCTTGAGAGATATGTTCTTCCGCTACACCATTGACTCCTTTTGTGAATAGGTATTGTATTTTAGGAATTTCTTTTTAAAACAGGGAAGTTAAATGTGACTTCCAAATTTAAATCCAGGTAATACAACCCCCCCCCCCCCTTGTCTCAATAAAAGAAAATATTGAAAGAACAAATATACACAAAGACAAAAGGTATTGCAACACCTAAATGAATGTAAAAACACGTGTACGTTCGAAACTGGCAGAATATGAACATCTAATATTTATTGGACATTCTTGATCTACAATAATGTGAACTAATTCAAAATCTGGCTAAGTTGTAACAGATGTTGTAGTACTAGTGAGGAAGTTCATACCTGATCTAGGGTATGAGGAGAAATGTGGATGCCACGATTGTCGTCGCTTTTGGGTGTACATGCTATTTGCTGGACAGTTAGTGTGTTGATCCCTCTTGAATAAGAGACAATAGTCAGGTTGAAAACCCATCTATCATATCCGATGCAGCCATAGTTAATTGTGTACGAATAATTGATGAAAACGTGTTATTTTTATTATGGCCATAAAATGATCGAAATGGCAGAATTGGCAAAAAAGTCTTATTTTTCAGTTTTATTACCAATTATAAAACCCATTGCAAATGTTTTCTTGTGCACAAAATGCGTCAAGTTACCTCAATTCACCTATTGTGGATGGATATTTTCGGATGTCGCAATTCTTTTTTCTTTGTGTATATTTTGTTCGACTCAACCGACCATGTTATACATAATGTAGCCTTTACTTCAATAGAAATTCGTAGAACACTGTAGTATGTTTGTTTAATCATGCAAATGTTGGCTACAAATTATAACCCCAAATAAATGAAAAAAGAAATAGATATGAGAAGTAACCTTAACTAGAAAAGAAAGAGGAAGAGTGTGTCTGGGTGAGTGGAATTTTTAATGAATTCGAAAGAATTGCATCTACTATCGTTATTTCCGAACAACAAGCCGTACTAGCATATAGGCCGCGGTAGTCTATTTTTACCATGTAAAAATTCAAGTCATCACCATGATATGCCGCACATATGCGTATAAGCCGCGTTTCAATAAAACTTTGAAATTGGTATCAGTGGGAAATCGAAACCACTGGTTTTGGTACGGCGTCAAATAAAAGAGTCCCGAGCACTGAATAGTAAGACTTATATCGGTCATCGCTTTTGTAATAGTTCCACAACGTTTCTGAAGTAAGAACTTTAACAGTGTTAACCGAGGTTTCCTAATGATTTCCATTCAAACAAACAAACAAATCATGCTTTTGTGCAAATTTCAAAACATTCTCCAGATTAGCTACACAAGTTTTTGGATATCCTTGGGATCAATAAATGAAGACTAGCCTTCAGTTCTTTTCTAAAGTTTATTCATAGAGGGTAATACTGTCTCAAATCGGATGGTCCTTACTACTTTTTTGCGAGTCTGAGACTCACAAAACTTGCGTCCCTTATAACCGTGTCAAATTTGTTAGTACGAACCACATATACAAAAATCCCGGATCCGCCATTGATATGCGTTTATGGTTGACAAAACCCACTTCAAAAGGTGTATAAAAAGAAATTTTCATTTTATTATTTCGTAGGCGTGTTAAAAAAAAAGCAATACATGTTGTGTTTAACTTCATGAGAGGGGTTGATTAAACAGATAAATTGAGAAGAAAAAAAGTTTACCTTTTATTTAAACGAGATCATAAAAATTATTTTGGCTTCAAATATTCAAAACAAGGTTCCATATCCATATGTTTTTTTAATAGGCCTTAACCGAATGAAGACGTCATCAGAGTTTTTTCACGGACGCCAATTAATGTTCACATTTTGTGTTAAATTTAATGAATTGGGTGCATATTTTTCACCAGGGTGTTATTTTATGAAAAAAAAAAAAATACCAAAAAGAAAAACTTAAAAACATACATTCATACATATACATACATACATATTCTTTATTTGGCATTAAATAGTTTTACAACATATCCATAGCCTTAACATAATCATTGAACATGAAATAACACACATTGTGGCTCGACACTCGATGCGATTTTTTCAAGCAATTGGGAAAAATAAATTCTCAGATTTGTCTTTTCAACAAACAAAATAAAACATCTAAATCTATGAAAAAAAGGGGGAAGAAGAAAGAAGAAGAAGAAAAAAAATTATTCCGTGTGCAGTGCTTCCAGTCTAAACTTCATTTTGCCCTCGATTTCAGACAACTCATCTGATTGGCTAGTTGGTGGGTATTTACGTACGAATGGGGAATTCCCACGGAAGTGAAACGAAAATACAGAAAAGTGTAAAAGATTGTATTTAATATTTTAGTTTTTGAGTGACTTTAAACTTTAGTTTAATTGAAATTTCCTACGCTTTATTCCTTTCTCATTATTCTTAAAATTGACCAAGCGCATATAAGGCTTTTAAGTTTTAACAATTAAAGGTCTTGTGAACTAAAATTATTCCAGTTTTCGCACTGGTCTGGTAATCGGATAAGATGTCAAAGCAAATTGGACTAAGAAAGAGGTAATTATTATTTTAATGGCTCAATCACATGCTAGGATAGATTAATATGAGCAATTGTGATTAGATTGATAACCTAAATCAGTTGTTGGTCATTTAAAATTTTGTTACAGTCAATTAACCAGTTCCGAAACATGACAATGTCCGGTCCACTTTGTAAACCAATTTTATAAAGTCAGACTGAAAGTCTGACTTGCATATAGTGGTTGCCGGAAATCAGATCCTCACAACACATAATTCGAATAAATCACTTTGTTTGAAAAAGTGAACTCGTTCATGATTTTTAGCCTATGAAAATAATATCAGACTGAAAGCCAGCTACCATGATTTTTTGTGAACAAATCCGATTTCAAAGCCAAATTTCCATACTAGGAATTTGGACATCATAATTCTGGTAAAAACAATTTATAAGCGGCGCAGAAAAATAAACACAAAAGCGAAAGTAGTCAGCGACTGTTTTTTAAAGGGAATGCAATTAGGACAATTGTCTTGTGGAGTTTCTTCCCTTATTCAGACTGGTTTATCGTTTATTTTTAAATCCAGAGTCAGAGTGAGGGTTCTGCAAAGCTATAAGAACTAAAAGTTGCCAATGGCAAATAAAAATCACAAGGATGGGCCGTACGTCATGCCGAATCTTAAGATACGAGTCGACGTCGACCAAATTCGACTTCCGTGACAACCTTGCCATTTTAGCCTATTACAAAATAAAAATCTGTATGGTACCCCGTACAGCGTTATGAAAATTGGCGCGTTATTATCGGAAAACCAATAAATTGGATACCATCCTATGTTTTCATGTTTCCTAGCAAAAATGATCAAGTTTAAAGGAGCTCAAAGACAATTTTTTACTTTTTTGCTGGGTATTCCGCAAAGAAGGCGAAGTAAATGAAAAGTAGATTCTTATGAACCTTGGCCGAGTTCACAGGGTCCAAGTATGGGTTCTTCATCTGTCGATAACACAATCATCAGAAATCTGTCCATCTGAAATTTCAGCAGATGGGATTGGTTTATGTCTGTTGTTTTATTCTGTAAATTTGGCATGAGCATTAGCCATTACAGGTGGATGATGATGGAAGATATAAGAATTAAGCCAATTTTTGTCTTATTATTTTTTTTATCAATAAACAGGCATTGAAGTAGAACATTGGCCCTCCAAGCAGTGCTCTTTTCATCAAAAGCAAGGGCTTTTAGCATGAATAAGGCTTTTTTTTAAATGAAAGGTCAGAGTAGAAGGCCAAAGATCTGAAGTGTAGATTTTAGCCTTACATTTTAGAGAATTAGTATAATTGAAATATTTCAATACTCAAATATTGTTCCGTCCTGACTGCATTCAGGCCTTTCAGGCCTTTGAGTAAAAACCTCTGTTGTATAAATATATATATGCAAACTGAAAATGAATATGAAACTTATTGTACTGCATTAAACTATGACTTATTTTGAAGAAAATAAGTTGTCTTTTAATGAAATAAAAGACAATAAGGTCAAGCAGAGCTTTCAAATGGAAAGTGGACTGGAACTGGTTGAATGATTAATATGATAACAATGCAATAATGATTAGTGTCATTTGAAATAAATTCTGAGATTGTCATACCTGGATTCAGGGCTGCAGTGGAAAAATCCAGAGGGGCTTTGGAGGATTTCAGAGGAACTACCCTCTGTAGCCTAATTAACTCATTTTCATGCAGAAATTCAATAAAAAATTGTAATACGTGGAATTGTATTGACCCCCTTTTCATTTTTTTTGTTTGAACCCCTTTTACAGAAATCCTGGATAGGTTGTAGGGTAAGGGATCTGGATCCAGGCCCCCTTCTAGAATTCTGAAAAAAAACAACAACAAACTTATATTATTATGAAGCTGGAAAATTTGAAAAAAAAAATTATTTGGTCAGTGGGCAAGGCAAATGTACATTTCACAGCTTTGTCAAAAGTGTACATATAATATTTGCTCCCTCACCCTGGAGTTTGAGTGTGTCAATGTGTGCCACTTGTCTAAATGGGTTGGACAGCTGGTGGATCAAATGAAATGTTTATTTACAACAGTTTGCTCACGTCATATTTGTAGAAATTCCAGGACGGATTCTTGACCTCAAGTCCATACCCCTATATCTTATTTTGGGTATTTTCGCTGGCTCTCCAAATGTTGTCAAAAGACAACCCTTTCTATTGTTATACCCCCACATACAAAAAAGAGGGGGCTTAATTGAATTAACCATGTCTGTCTTTCTGTCCATCAGTCTGTTTGTAGACCATTTTGTTTCCAGACTCTAACTCAAGAACAAAGTGAACTATAATCATGAAATGTTATAACTTATACAATTGTTCTCACAATTTGGCCATGACCCTATTGCTTTTGGGTCACGAAGGTCAAGGTCACCACTGAACTTTGTTTAAAAACTGTTTACATTACTGGGACAAAGCTTCAGTGGTGGTATTTTTCTACCTTGCGACAGATCTAATTAAACCTTTTTTTGCAGGACTTCCTAAAAAAATTCAAGATGTCTAATTTTGGTTTAAACAAACAAGTAGACCCAGATGTTGCAGTAAGTGAGCTGCCAGGTGGTATTTATCTAAAACTGCGAGATATTCTCAATACAAATCCACCTGACAAAGATTGGAGGGCTCTAATACGCTGTGTTGAGGACAGATATACTATCAAGTAAGTATATGAGCATTCTTGAGGCAGGGCTTGTTTTACCCGTGAACAAGGGTTTTTACCCCCAAAAACATTAAAATATCCTAATTTGACCCCTAGAACTTTCTCCCAAGGGGGTCATTTAGACCCCCTTGAGAGTAATTACCAAGGGTCAAAACATGGTTTTATGCCTATGATTTTCATAAATCTTACTATCTAAAGTTTTACAAATTAATTGCTTACTTTATAGCATTACAAGAAACAGGTAAGGTGACTCTTAAATATTCAAAATTCTACTTATGATTGGCTTTTTTCTATCATTTTGACCCCTTAAATATCAGTTTTGACCCCTAGAATTTAATGATTAAGGAGTCCATGACTCCCTAATTTCAAACACTAACACAAGCCCTGTTGAAGGCCACATAAAAATGGAAACTACTGGTAGACAACAATGAGGCTTATGACTTGAAAAATAAGCATTACATGTGTTTGCAACAAGAACTATGACAAAACCATGTTCTCTTTCAACTTTTTTCCAAAGGTCCATTTCAAAATACCTTAAAACCACTTATAAACCCTAGCAGAAAAGTTGCTTCAACCCTGTGTTGAAAATATTGTGGCATGAAAGCATGAAATGTGAACCCTTTCCTAGTCCAAAGATTGTAAATTCCTTGATTTTATGCTTGAGAAAATATTATGGAATAAAAGCAAATGTTTGAAACTAGCCATTTCTCCTTTTTTGAAAAAAAAAATCTACCACATAAGATGGTTTGATTTACATCAACTCTTCAGTGTCGTTTGTGTCACTTGCCAAATCAATGGCTCAGGATGAAACAGTTGTAACAGTTGTTACAACTTTTTTGCTCTGAGCCATCAAAATGTAACAATAACGAAGAAGCCAGCAGAAAACTTTACAATAATTAACAATATTTATTAACAATAATAACAAAGAATTCTGCTTATTGGTGCATTGTAAGATAAATTTGGTATTTCATGAAAAGGGCCATAGAGACACAAGCCTAGAATCAGTCTTGACGCACAGGTGAACAGGTAATAATCACTCATTCAATATTGAGGGGTCAGTGCAACACTATTGTAAGTCCTTTATATATAGGCACTTAATTAGTGTTGCACTGACCCATTGATATCCTCCATGTCATTTCAGGCCAGTCTATATTGAGCAGTGGTCAGTAAACACCAATGGTCAAGCTGCAGGGAATTTACTGACTGAACTCAGTGCACAGGGAATGAATGTTGGAGAACTGGCTGACTACCTTAAAAAGATAAACATAGATACCCACAGCTTAGGGCTGGCACCTTATGGTTAGAATATTTTCTTGTCTGTAATTTTATAATTTTGAATGCATATAGCTGTGGTACAAGTTAACCCATTACAAGATGATTAAATTTTTGACATGTCTAAATTCAAATGTACATGTATTGAGGAGATAATTTCATGAACTTGAAAATTTTAAGTGTTTAGCTTATGATTCTTGGGTGACCTTTTTGAAAAATATAGCTTTAATGGGCGTGGCTAATTTCCATATGTGGTAAAAAGTGACTTTTCTCAGGATCTAATTGATGGATATTGACCAAATTTCATATGAATGTTCCTTTGGTGACCCTTTATCAGGCTACAAAAAAATATTGTGATCAGATGAAAAAATTGTCTTTTATGGGTGGAGGTCATTTCTTTATATATGAAGTTTTGGAAACTTTATAAACCCATTTTCCCAAAACGTTATTTGTGGAAATCCATAAAATTTCACTTGAGTGATTCCTTGTGTTCCACAAAAAAATCATTCCAATTAGGAGGAATGCATAGCTTTTATAGACAAATTAATTTCCATATATGATAAATATAATGAAAACTTTTTGTATCACCAGAAGGTATAATTGTTTCATTTAGATTTATTTTCTCATGAAAGTTCTGAGGGTGGATTTCTAATAACCCTGAAAAGTATTGTGGATGTAGGATACTGCTCTTCTCTTCTACAAAACATTATAATTCTCTTATCATCATTATCAGAAGATACAGGCTTGTGGAGCAATTCAGGCACTCTAGCACCTCTTCAGCACCTCTAGTTGATGTACTTCTCAAATATCTTTAGCAAATTTCTCACACAGGCAATTCAAATGAAAGCTCTCAAAACAGATTCCTGGCTATATGGCAGAATTGTTGAAATATCTAAATCTGAAAATCCAATTCATTTCCTTTATATGTAGCTAAGTTTTTAATACTACTTGCAGAGTCTGTGATAATTACGACAGAGCCTGATGAGTTTTTGGAAGCATATGAGGGTGGATCTGTACAGATCATCCTTCATGCAACCGGTAACCCATTTCCTAGATACCAGTGGTTCTTCTGTAAAGATGGAACCGATGACTTCGTACCACTAACAGGGAGGATTGAAAATAAGTTACCATTAGATAATTTGACGTAAGTTTAGCATATAGAGGAAAATATGTTAAAGGCCAGAAGAGCATTTCGATGGCTCAGCGCGAAAGAGTTGTATCTGCCTATAAACATATAGGCAGTTACAACTCTTTTGCACTAAGCCATCCATTTGCAAAAGCTTGGTTCTATCTGCCCTTCTATCCATTTTTTGTCTCTTTCTATGTAAATAATTATTTTCTGCGTGATAAAGACCACAATTGTTATTTAAACTCCTTGAATCTTTTTTTTTACCATCCCTAGTTTTTTCAAACACACAAGTTATGAAGAAGATTTATATTAGAAAAAATCACATGATGTGATTCCAAACAGCAAATACTAGTTCTGATAGAAATAATAACTACCCGTGATCAGACTTTAAAATCATGTGAAATCTCATCAGATTTTGTCATATAGGTAGACAATACAATCATGAAAGTTGTTATCTGGAACTCCGGGCCCAAGGTTATAAAAGTTTTCTCTTTTTCACCTCAAATTTTTTCAAATTTCAACCTGAGATTAAAGCCGTAACTCTGTTGTAATACTTATATAAATGATTGAACATAAAAGATAAGATTAATAAGTTGTTATAAATAACAACTTATTCATATTATCTTTTATGTTCATACATTTATTTGAATTCTCAATTTGAGAAAATTCTCAGTTGAGCACAAAAAAAGTTTTATAACCTCTGGCCCTGATATTTTGTTTTCAGAGCAGAGGATGCTGGTACTTATGCTTGTCAACTTCACAACTGTCAAGATCCAAAGGAGACAAAAATCTCAAAACACTGTCTTGTGTCTGTTAAACCAGACCCAGCGCCCAAATTTAGTGGGCTGCATCCACCCAGTTCTGAACACATAAATAATATTATTGGTGGTAAGTTAATCATGGATGTTTTACAGCATTTAAAGGGTTGCAGGTTTTGCAAGTCTGAGACTCTCAACTGATTAGTTAAGACTCTTAAAGCTTATTGAAATGAGCCTTATGAGGGCTTATCCACAGGAGAAAATTGTTGATGTTTCAAAAGTCTTTGGATCAACTTCAAAAAACAAGTGACGACTGTTATAAAGTTGATTCCCAAAATTGCATCTCTGTTAAAAAATCTGTTAACATTTAACAGGGAATATCTCAATATTTACATAAAAAATTATAATTAAAAAAAATAGTGTACATTTGATGAAGGGTCTCCCAACCTTTAGCAAGGACTGCTTTAGCTCAAACTATTGAGTCTTTTGGACCCCATTTTGTTGATATCAACCCAAAACCCTAAATTTTAGCCTTTTCCTGAGATTCTCAACAATTGTTTGTCAATATACATGTATTTGAAGGGAAGACATCAAGCTGAATTGACAACCACAAAATGCATGAATAATTCCATCTTACCCCATATAGGGGTGAACATTGCTCTTATTACTAGATTATTACATAATAACAATAATAAAAAAAGAATTACTTTTTAAGGGTATAATATTGTCATCTTAATAAAAACAGTATTCTGTTAACCATTTCCATATTTTAGGAAATAAATAAACAAGTTTTTAATATTTTAAAAGTTTTTTTATGTTTTGTCTATCTGATTTTGATCAAAGAATTTACAAAGAAATAGTTTTTTTTGTTCTTGCTATAAGATTATTGAACCAAGATAAATACACATTAAGATAATGGACCCATAATAGTTTTTCAATGTTTCGAAGTAATGAACTTTAACAGTGTTAACAGAGGTTTCCTAATTATTTTCACCACGGAAACCACAGTCAAAATTGTGAACTATCATGGTTCCACAACCTTAATCCCATTTTTACTGTTCACAGTAAAATTCCTACTGTGTGCAAAGCTTTGGCAGAAAGTATAGATTAAGACCAGTCTGCACAGATATTCAGTCTAATCTTGGCCTACACAAACCCTCTCATACCCAATTATTTTGGGGAAAAGTGGCCAAGATGTCCCGAAAATTGGCAATTTGCTTGATAAGAAATACAAATTCAGCAGGATAAGGGTTGCAGATAATTATGCCCCCCTTGGAAGAAGAGGGGAAATATTGCTTTGCACTTGTTGGATTGTTGGTTGGTCCGTCCGTAGACGTTTTTTGTCCAGAGCATAGAATAGCATTAGAATGTGAGAATTGATGCTTGATATTTTTTGATTATTTTAATTGTTTACAATTATTATTCCCCCCCTCCCCTTTCAAAGAAGAGTTTATGTATTGCTTTGAGTTATCGCCCTTTGTTGATTGACAAAAAATAGGCTATGACCTGCTTTTATGGGGGCATAAATGTTTTACAAACCTCTCATGTTTTACATCGGGTGACAAGGTATAGTTTCCAGGGATGCAGGTCATTCGGAACACCACTCGGCCAATCTCACCGTCAACCTCGGATGTACATAGACAGACTATTTTTAAAAATTACGGGAAAACATAGGAAGAACTTGATGACGTCAGTTAAAATAGCATTAGCCCTCAAAACATTCGCCGTCGCCAACGCTTCTCGTTGAAGTCATGGACTTGAAAATATCGTATCCTTATATAAATATCTTTAGATTCTTAAATAACGGCCGAAAAATCTTAATTTTTGTGAATGAATCGTCATTCTCAAAAATTAAGATTTTTCAGCCTTTATTTACTGTATGAAATATAAATCTAAAGATAGTGCAAGTTGTCTCCGCGCTAATTTTTCTTACACTGTTTCTGCCTAACAAAATGCTCAATTTTGTTACATTACCATCCGCCTTACATACATCCGAGGTCTGCTGCAGTTTACATAAATGGCCTAGGGATGTTCCGAATGGGATGCAGGTAGTATGGCTGACATTTGCAACTCTTAAAGCCAAAATATGGCTTTAAGAATTGCAAATTTCAGCCAAACCTGTGTTTCAGTTACTCATTTGATTTGTCTCAATGGGATGATTCAGACAAGTACTTACAACATAGGGTTTTGTTGAAGAAAAATAAATAATAGTCTGGTATTCCCTCCTCTTATCTGTACCTTTTAGACCTGCTTATGGAGCGTCTTTCATTTAATTCAGACAGGAAATGTGCGATATGTTGTAAAACATTTGATAAAGCAGGCCCATGGCTCTTATCATCTATATCTGCAGGCCCCCTGTCTCCACTAAAAGGCATCACCGACTTAAACCTCACAGACCCAGACTTCTTGACAGCTCAAAAAATATATTCGTGTAAGGGGTCTAGTAAGTACCTATTAATTCTTTCTTGTTTTTCAGAAATTTTTGTTGTTGGTAATGATGTTGGTTTGTGATTTATCTTAGACATATTTTCATATTTTGTTATATTTTTATAAAATAGAAACAAGATAATTGTCGTTATTTTCTTTCAAGGATGATAACCCTTTTATTTTGTGATATACATGTATTTTCATATTTTGTTATATTTTTGTGAAATGAAATAAAATAATTGTTATTTTCTTGCAAGAATGATAGCCTTTTCATATTGAGATTTAGAAAAAAAATATTTTCATGAATGGCAAAAAAATGATGTTAAATCATTATGTTTGAGCCAGATTCTACTAAATAAATCAATAGCTCAGTGCCAAATAGTTGTAACTCCCTATATGTTTATAGGGAGTTACAACTGTTTTGCACTGGGCCATCATATTCTTTTCTTTAAATAGCCTTATTGTGATACCTCTATCTATTTGACCATTTTTCAGCTCCTCAAAATTTAATCATCAGACAACCACAGGACCTCAGAGTTGGTATGAATGAACAGTTTTGTATATCAGTAGAGACCAATGGTAACCCACCAATAGTCTACCAATGGTTTAAAGGGGATTTCCCTCTTCAACAATACTCTCCTAAATTAGAGGTATGAATGTTGTTATCACATGACCTCTATTTATTTTTTTTAAATCAACCTCTACAAAATTTAGGTAAAAGATGTAGACATTACTTTTTGAATGTCATAACAGATGAATTGCATGTCAAAATAAACCCTTTTTGAATTCTTTATTTGATACATAAATCTTCATTGATTTTTAGCTCAGCTGTTTTCAGAGAAACCAGCCCAGCATTCAGGATGAAAACGTTAGCAAGCGCTTTCGAAATGATGCCTCGCTTTGCACATTTGTGCACATGCAAAGCGGGGTATCATCTCAAAGCGCCCACAAAGTGTTTTTACATCCTGAACACAGCATTGAGGTAATGCTATAACCTTGTTGTGACAATCATGGTTGTCCTAGTTGTGGTGAAAAAACTTTGACATTTTGTGTTTTTTTGGCATTACTAAAGCTGTTTGCTTGAAAATTGGCACGAATGGTCACAGAGCAACGTATAAAATCAAGGGGGATAACTTAAGATGCATTTTTTGGGAATTTGCCCCTTTTTCAACTTAGATTTTTTATTTACTATCAAGTATCCAACAGCCAAGTATGCATATCTGTTGGATGTGCTCTTATGTCATTTATTTATCATCAGAGAAAGTATTTCTTAGAATTTTATTAAACATAAAATCTCAAAATAATGTTCATCTAAATAGTTGACATGGTCAAGTTCAATTTTCAAGGTCAAACTTATGCTGTTTAGGGGGCTTAGTGTTTTACAAACACATCTTGTTTTACAATATTTTCTACCATGCAAATTGGTTTCTTTCAAATCAAGGGTGTAACTCCCATCACGCAATTTAATCAAGTGCGTAAAAGAAATAATCCTCTGTTGAAAAATATCGTTGATGAATAATCTTAGCATTGAAACAACAGCTTATTCAATCTGTAGTTGCAATGTTTTGATTATTCACCAAAGCTCAAATCATAAGAAGGGAGTGGACAGAGGGCATTCATGTTTTTCACAGTTCTCATATAGCGTTTATCTTATACATTCTTTGGTTGTCATCTTCTGAGTGGTTATAAATTTCAAATTTCCTTTCCTTTCCTGCAACTTCTGTCAATTTTGCCAAATCTAAAATTTAAAAATAAAACAAGATTAAGTATAAGATTATATTACTCTATGTGACAGATGACTATACACTCTAGGGATGATTATGGGCAGTATCATTGTGTAGTTAGAAATGGTCTGGTAGTAGAAAGGTCCAGAGCTGCTCAAATAACTGGTAAGTTACGGGGCTCCTGTATATCTCATCAAACTAGGGGTTTTGACCCTCATTGTCTGAAAAAATCCCATTTTGACACTTAAAATTTTAGTCAGGAGGGTAACTTTTCCCAAATGAATGTTCAATACATGTATCGTATCTTAACTGCTGCAAATTATAAGTGTATATGAGTGTATATTTATATAATTTATACAAAATATAAAGGAGACAGTTAAAGGTGTAAACCAGTATAAGCAAGAAATTTATATTTTATACACTTATTGTACCGTTTTGACCCCTTCTACAGCAGTTGTGACCCGTAGAAGTACAACATATCATTTGTTTGTATGGGGTTTAACACCACTTTCAACATTATTGCAGTTAAATTACTGTGGCTGGTACACCATCCTATTGTTTCCTTTCATTTTTCACACCATTACAACCACAATATTTTATCCGAGCCACCATATGCTCATCACACTTAGGTGTACTTCTTATCATATGTCAATTGTTGGCAGATATTTGACTCATGTCACATTGACTTTATCAGATTAAAGTTAGCCAAGCCAGTATTCAAATGCCTTATCCTAGGAATGACAGTCCAACTGAGTTTACTGGACTGGGCATGAAAACATAAGAGTACAAGGACAATAGCACAGTTGAGAGCACATCCATATCTCTTTCTTTAAGTCTTTGGTTTGATCCTCAGCCAAGAGGAATATAAACATTCCAAACGTGTTCTCCTGCAAATTGGTGGATGAGGGTGAAAGTAAGTGTGATAAGCAGCTGGAAGCTAGAAGAGGGTGTAATACTAGTGGTAGTGCTTGTAGGAGAAATCCAGGAATCTATGGTTAGATGCTCAGACTGCCACAATATGACTGAAAAACTGTTTGAAGTGGTGTTGAGCCTTGTTTTTAGCTCCACTGGCCGAAGGCCAGCGGGCTATTGTCATGGCGGTGTGTCCGTCGTGTGTGCGTGCGTCCGTGCGTAAACTTTTTCTTTAAACATCTTCTCCTCCAAAACCTATGGGCCGATTTTGATGAAACTTGGAAGAAATGTTACTTGGGTGACCCTCTTCTAAAATTGTTAAAGAAATTTTGATTGACCCCCAAATATGGGCGTGGCAGGGCGTGGCATTTTTTCACTTTGAAATCTTTAAAAATCTTCTCCTCCCAAACCGTTGGGCCAATTTCAATGAAACTTGGCATGGATGTTTCTTGGGTGACCCTTTACCTAAATTGTTCAAGAAATTTTGATTGACCCCCAAATATGGGTGTGGCAGGGCAGGGCTTATTTTGAGCCCAAAATCTTTGAATGACATCTCCTCCTGAACCACTGGGCCGATTTCAACCAAACTTTACCAAAATGTTCCTTGGGTGACCCTTTACCTAAATTGTTCAAGAAATTTTGATTGACCCCCAAATATGGGCGTGGCAGGGCGGGGCTTATTTTGAGCCCGAAATCTTTGAATGACATCTCCTCCTGAACCACTGGGCCGATTTCAACCAAACTGTACCAAAATGTTCCTGGGGTAACCCTTTTCAAAAATTGTTCCTGAAATTGTGATTGGCCCCCAAATATGGGCGTGGCAGGGCGGGACTTATCTGAGCCTGAAATCTTTGAACGACATTTCCTCCTGAACCATTGGGCCGATTTCAATGAAACTTTACCAGAATGTTCCTTGGGAGACCCTTTCCAAAAGTTGCTCTCAAAATTTTGATTGGCCCATAAATATGGGTGTGGCAGGGTGGGGCTTATTTTGAGCCCGAATTCTTTGAAGGACATCTCCTCCTGAATCACTGGGCTGATTTCAATGAAATTTTACCAGAATGTTCCTTCTGTGACCCTTTTAACCCAGTTGATTAATATAAAATAGGTCTTAAGAGATTTCAAAGTGTTGTTTTCATTCAAAGAAAGATTCATTTAATGCAAGTCTAATGATGTTAAAGCAAGTGGAGCAATACAGGCCCTCTTGGGCCTCTTGTTTAACAAGGAATAGAGAACCTTAGAAAGAGGTGAGTAAGACATAAAACATTAGATTTATAGAAAATTGAGAAAACTTTTGGAATCTCTTTGATTTCTATAGCAGTAACTGTTGTCTAGGGGGAAAATGACTTAATCAATCTATTTCTATTTAAGATGTTTAAGCAGATTGAAAAGGAGGCAGACAATATAGCCTAAGATCAAACTGCACAGATGTACAGCCTGATCTTAGCCTATATTTGCCTGATTTCTTATTTATTTTAGTGAAAAAGGTGTGAGCAAGATGGTTGAAATTGTCCCATATTTGACAAACAATCTTTCAATTCATCAGGATAAGGGTTAATACTAATAGATATTCTTTTTCAGAGAGAGTTTTATTTCCACTTGGAATACCAGGTAAATTTCTTTTTGTAATTTTTTATTGATGCATTGAATCATATTAAGCTATGTTGATGATTGTATATAACTTTGATAACTTTAATTTTATTATATTTAAAGTATTTTTTCATCGGCTGTATAGAGAAAAAACCGTGGAATTGCTATAGCCTTGGTGTCGTTGTAGTTGTTGTTGTCATTGTTGCCATGCAAAAACTTCGACATTTTGTGATATCTCTGGTTCTACTGAAGGCATTTACTTGAAACTTGACACACATGATCACCACCAAAATAGAAACATTTATTATCAAGGGTGATAACTCTATGTCTATTTTGTGCAAAGTATGCCCCTTTTTCTACTTAGATTTTTTCACCATTCAGTACCGAACAGCCGGGCGTAGGCACCTGTAGGGGGTTCTCTTGTTTTATATTTTCTTGGAAATCATTTTCTCAACAAGCTTGATCAAGTAATAAGCATGCAAGCCTATATATTTATAGGCACTTGCAATGGTCTTGCACTGACCGTTCTATCTGAAGTTTTTATCTTGGCTGTTTTTTTGAGAAAAACTGGAGGTAATGCATTGCCAAAAACTTTCTTATTATGCTCCCCGAAGGGGAGCATATAGCCGCCGCTTCGTCCGTCCGTCCGTCCGTCCGTCCGTCCGTAATTCCGTCCGTCCGTCCGTCCATCTGTCCGTCAGTCTGTCCGTCCATTTCCAACTATTTCTCCATAACCCTTAGGCCAAATCAAATGAAACTTACCATGTGAACTCCCTATGATATAGTGATGATGCATCTGTGATGGTTTTTGGATTTGAGGCCTCGTCACGGGAAAAGGGGACTTAGGGTAAAAAACAGTTTTTCCCAAATTTCTCCTAGTCCAACAGTCAGAATTTAGTGAAATTTCATATTTGAGTAGCAAATCAGATGCCCTTTACTATAAACAATTTGAAATTAACGTAAAAAAAAATATCATGGAAAAAGGGGGCTAAATGTTTGTTACCTTACGTTAGCATGTAAAATAGTAATTCCGTCCGTCCGTCCGTCCGTCCGTCCGTCCCCACCTATTTCTCCATAACCCTTGGGCCAAATCAAATGAAACTTACCATGTGAACTCCCTATGATATAGTGATGATGCATCTGTGACGGTTTTTGGATTTGAGGCCTCAACACGCGAAAAGGGGACTTAGGGTAAAAAACAGTTTTTCCAAAATTTCTCCTAGTCTAACAGTCAGAATTTAGTGAAATTTCATATTTGAGTAGCAAATCAGATGCCCTTTACTATAAACAATTTGAATTAGCATATCTCCTAAAGTATAATAGCTATCAACTTGAAACCTTATGGGTGGATAGATCTTATGGAGGAGAAGTGCAGTGCACAAGAACTACAACTCTTGCTTGCATAATTTTGGAGTTATTGCCCTTTGTTATTTTTTATACTTAGATTATGTCTGGAGCATATCTCCTAAAGTATAATAGCTATCAACTTGAAACTTAATGGGTGGATAGATCTCATAGAGGAGAAGTGCAGTGTACAAGAACTGCAACTCTTGCTTGCATAATTTTGGAGTTATTGCCCTTTGTTATTTTTGATACTTAGATTTTGTCTGGAGCATATCTCCTAAAGTATAATAGCTATCAACTTGAATCTTTATGGGTGGATAGATCTCTTAGAGGAGAAGTGCAATACACCTGAACTACAACTCTTGCTTGCATAATTTTCGAGTTATTGCCCTTTGTTATTTTTATTACTTAGATTTTATTGGAGGCAAATCTGTGACAGTACATAGAATCTTTTATTTATTAGGCTTTAGTTTACTATCAAGCTTTCTTGGCGGGGGATGTCCATGTCCAACATGGCTCTTGTTTTTGTGACAATGCCTTATTCGGGGAGCATAATCCGTCTCTGACGGCTCTTGTTTTGTATACCATTAATTTTTCTGAAATTGTATGTTTGATTAAGGTTTTACCCAGTGTTCAACAATCTTTTTGTTAAATTGTGGGGGCTCGTGCTCCTACAAATGGATTCCTTGTAATTACTCACACCAGAATGGCGGCTTATTTTTACTGATGGCATTTTCTTGAAACTTGGAATATATGTTCACTGTCAAAAGAGCAACCTGAATTATCAAAGTTGATATCTACAATTTGTACAAACTATACCACCTTTTACGTAGAATTTTCTTTATCTACTTTCAAGCTCTCAACACCAAGCAAAGAAATGGTAATCTTATTTCATTTTGATGGTATCTGATATCACTGAGCGATCAGAGAAGCAGACTGGTAACATAAAGTTATTAAGATTCCATGTTTCAGGCATACTTCTTGTCACAACAAAGATTCAGCCAAGTGCTAATGATATGGGAAAGAAATCATGAATAATTAACAATTGCCTTCAAAGATACTAAAAATTGGGGTAAATGATCATTCAAACAAAAAGATATAATTGACACTTTTGAACAATATCAATTTGGACTAAGTTAAAAACAATGTATACATTTCCTTTATTTTTCCAGAAATAGAAATCGTATCCCAGCCAAAGTCTTTGAAAGTCTCTTTTGGAGTGAGTGCCATATTTTCCTGTGAGGCGAGATGTAGTGAGCCGTTGAAATACCAGTGGTTTAAAGATGGTATCTTACTACCTGGTGTGTACAGTCAATCTTACTCGAGCGACCACGTCTGTTACGCAATCATTTTTATTAAACCACATTTTTCAAAATCCCCTTCTTAAAATGAAATATCTTAAAAAGTAGGTAATGTTAGCCTCAGAATTATCAAAATGAATCATATTTGTTGTTAAAACTCACCAGAATTGTCTCAATGAAACAATTTTGGTGAGTTTTAACAAATGTTTTTTTTACAGAAAACCAATTCTGGTCTGTTGTGTTAACTTTATCAATGCTGTTGTTTGAGCTTTAAACCAGAATTTGATCCCAAGAATCTGAAAAACATTGAATCTTATTTTGACTCCTAGAAATTTTTCTCAAGTGTTGTCAAATGGTTTACATAAACATTCTGAAGTATTGTTTTTGTTGTGTACACTGATTTTCAAAATCTGAATTGATTTTCAGATAAAACTAGTCCAGAAATCAAGTTTATGAATATTCAAGATATTTGTGTGAAGGGGCGATACCAGTGTGAAATATCAATCAACCTTCCAGATAGGGAGAAGTTCCGTAAGATGACAGTTGACGCCTTCCTAGATGTAGAAATACCTAAAGTATTTGATAATATACAGTACAATCGTAAGTTGTCTACTCTCATGTGGACATCCCAGTACTTAAATTCTTAAGTTCAGTATACTTTGGATATGAATAGGCAATAAAAGTTGGAATGCTGTACCTAGAATATTCTTTATTTGGCAGGAGGTAAATCAAAGATCAGCCTGCACATACCTGCAGTCTGATCTTTGACTTTACCACTTTATTTTCGTTTTTAAAATAGAAAAAAAATAAAAAAAAAAATCATTTTTTTTTAAATAAAAACCAAAAGAGTTCCAGTGTTGTCAACGATTTGATTTTAATTAAATTTTACTAAGGTTTTAATCTAAGATGACAAGGGTTAAGACCTTTAAGCACCAGAATTGCAACATGAGTCTTTATGTGACATAAGCATCAGCTGAGTGTTGATCCACACACATGGTGCTCTTGTTAATCTTTTTCCAAAACTTAATGTATGAAAATTAAGGTAGTGGACTCATAATAGTTCCGCAACTTTTCAGACATATGATCTTTCACTATGATAAGCGAGGTTTCCTTATGAAATCACTTGGAAACCTTGGATCACACTGTAAGAGTTCATGGCTATGTTAACATTGAGGAACTGTAATGGGTCCACTACCTTAAGACAAATATTTTAGCGAGTCAGAACGCTAATTTCTGACAGACAAAATGAAAAATAAATTAATATACCCCCCACAATGGGGGGGTTATGGGGGGGGGTATACTTGAATCAGGTTGTCCCTCCACCCGTCCATCCGTCCATAGACATAATTTTGTGTCCTCTTCTCCTCCCACAGTTTTGGACCAATTTTGCAGAATTTTTTTCAGGTTGTTTCCTATCATATGAAGTTGTGCACCTGCAATTTTCATCCTGATCCAGTCATTAGTTTAACTCTTTGAACTTTTTAAAGGGGGGGGGGGGGGTAGTCAAAATTTAAAATTGCAAAACTCAGTTACCATAAGGGGAGTTACCAAATTTGTTAAGAAACATCATCTTGTTGTTATCATGTTGCAAAAAAGATCATGTACTGAAAGCACTTTTACTGGGACAAAGCCCTGGTAGGACAATGCCCTAGTGGGGGGTATGAGTCCACTCTGCGACAGTTCTAGTTTGATATATTTTCATTACAGCATCAGACAAAGTGGCCTTACTTATTGGAAATTCGGATTATCGCAGTGAACAAAACTTAAGTGCTCCACGCTATGATGTACAAGTACTTCAGGAACTGTTTCGAAAACTCAACTTTAAAGTTGTATCGTTACTTAACTTGACAAAAACAGAAATCGAGAATGCAGTCATGGAATTCTGTAATCTAGTGGATAGAAATGTGTATTGTGTGTTTTATTTCGCCGGTCACGGGTTTGAGGAAGATGGATTATCATATTTAGTGCCGACAGATGCACCAGCAGGGTACAAGTGCGAGGAGTGTGTTTGTGCGGACATGGTATTGGATCATATACAGAAGAAAACTCCGCCCCTTATTCTAATGATCTTGGATATCTGTAGGAAAAAGTATGTATTAATTGAGTTATATAATTCATCATAGGCTTTTAAAAGTATGAAATTAAACCTTATAGACATGTAGTTACAAGTGTTTGGTAGCCCATTGACGAATTATTTTATGCAATAGAGGATATCATACAAAAACCTCTAAGGCTCAATGGGAACAGTTGTATCTTCCAATAAACATAAAGCCATTTACAACTATTCCCACTGAGCCATTGAACTGTATTACAAAAATTATTGAATTCAGCCTAATGTTTATCAGGTCAGCATTAACCAATGAAAATGCTAGAATTTTCTTTACAGTATAATAAGCACTCCTGTTATTCTTTGAAGACTATAATTTGATTGGCTTTGTTGTTCGGGAACAAATTCAAGCTATTGTCACCACCTTCGAGTCAATGGTACTCTATTTGGTGTTTAGATATTGGAATGATTAGTTCTGACTAATTTTAACCTAGGTTTTATTTCTGTTATAAATAATAATTAAATGACACTTAAAGTGTATATTTACTCATCACATTAGCAATCCATAACACCAAGGGATATAACTCTAAAGGCATTTTTGTAAGAAATTTTACCCATAATTGATGTAAGAGCTTTTATGATCCTGTGATGTTATACTTGATTACAAATTTTGTTGAAAAAGAACTTACTTGTTACGAGAAGCTTCTCTGATTACTACAAGTTGTCTGCCACAAGTCACATACATGATTAGGTTTCTTTACAAAACCCACTCACATTTCATTGTCAACTGCAGCTTAACAAGTCTGTATAATTGTATATTTGTAGAAACAGAGTAGTGAGCCCTCCCAGGTGTGCTCTCCCACCATCTTTAGAGAGGAAGGCTGATAGAGGCAATACAGTATTTTGTTATGCTACGTAAGTTGGTTTTCATTATGTGACTTGCAGTAGGTCATTTTTAGTTTGGCTGTTTTAGGAGAAAACCCGAGGTATTTCTATAGCTTTGGTTTCAATGTCTTCATGGCAAAACTTTGACATTTTGTGATATCTCTGGTTCTACTTAAGGCATTCACTTGAAACGTGGCATACATGTTTACCATCAAAAATTAAACCTAAACCATCAAGGGGGATTACTCTAGATGCAATTTGTGCAAATTATGCCTGTTTTTATGCCCCCGTATTGAGAGATCGGGGGCATATTGTTTTACTCATGTCTGTCTTTCTGTCATTCCGTCCGTCCATCTGTCCATCCGTCAGACCGTCTGTCCGAAAACTTAACCCGAAAACTTAACCTTGCCAATATCTTCAAGCCTATTCAAGATACAAAGCTAATATTTGGCATGATGATAGATCTCAATGATCCGCATCCGCTGGTACCAAAGTCAAGGTCATGTGACAACGTCAAGGTCATCTGTCAAGGTCAAACTTTGAAAAAACTTAACCCGAAAACTTAACCTTGCCAATATCTTCAAGCCTATTCAATATACAAAGCTAATATTTGGCATGATGATAGATCTCAATGATCCGCATCCGCTGGTACCAAAGTCAAGGTCATGTGACAACGTCAAGGTCATCTGTCAAGGTCAAACTTTGAAAAATAATGCTGTGACGGGGGCATTAGTGTTTCACAAACACATCTTGTTTTACTTAGATTTTTTTCCACCATTTCGACTTAGAATTTTTTTCCGATGTCCAGCACTCAACACTCACCTGAAGGTTGTGCTCTAATTATGTGGTTGTCTAGACTGTTCAATGTTTGTGCCCCACACAAATGTGAAATTGTTGGAAATGTCATACAAAGGCTCATGTGATAAATTATACTTTCAGGAGTGTGGGATTGAATGCATTTGAGCACAAAAATCAAATATGTAATGGGCTGCTTGTAACACATTTACAGAAGTTGTTAACCAAGAATGTGGGAATTGATGCACTCATCTCAGAACTAAAAGAAGGTATGATTTACAATTATTATCTTTTATTCAATGCCGTCAGCGGGTTTTATGACTGTTTTTTTTACCCTGGTAAATCAAGGGTTCAGTGAAGACTGTACAAGATGTCTGTGCAATGTAAAGATACATTGGGCAGTATTTTGCTCAACCCTCAATATGTATCATCTGAATGGAAAACAACTAGAGGGAGAGAAAGGGTCAGGGAAATTTACCAAACATAATACAATGTAAATATTTGAAGTTTAGACTGGCAGATCTTTTTTGAAAAAAGAAACAAAAGAAAAAAAACTCTAAATATGATAGGAAGGAGGGGGTTCCTCTTGCTGTAATAGCAATAGCGTAGTTTTTAAATGAGAGGCTGAGCCTGGCCTGCTCAATTGGTCTTACATTGGGCAGTCAATCCTTGGATCTTGGGTTCAATTACGATAACAGACAAAAATCATTGTGACAAACATCATTTGTCTCCTACCAATGGGTGATTGATAAGTAGTACAAATCAATGAAAGGTCTACATAATAGGACATTGATGACCTGTTCCAGTACCATTTCATTGGCAGAAGTGTGGATTTCCATGCCCGACTTGTCAAACACAGGCTTTTCTGCCTGTCCACAAGTATGTTTTCTAGGCCACTTGTCCACATTGTCTGTGGACAAGTAAATAGATCTCTTGGAATGGTACTAGATAGATTTAAGAGATTTATTAGCAAAAAAGTTTGTTTCAAAAGGTAGCAAACATTGTTTTCAATGCAATTTGTACACTTTTGTTACTTGAACACAGGGCAGATTTCCTCTAAAAATTCATTGAAATGGTTGTCTGAATAGAAAAAAAAACTTCACCCTTGTCTTTGCCTGTTTTGAAAGGATTTTATTTCAAAAACAAGTGATAAATGGCAAAGTTATGCAAGGGTTAAGTTTACCAGTCAAAAAGGAAAGTGTAAAGAGCATGTATGCAATTGATCAGTATAAGTCTCACATATATATTTAGCCTCTTTTTGTTGGGGGACCTTACAAATTAATGCATGTTGTGTTATTCATTATTTTCAGAATTTAACAGTAACGAGAAACATCGGAAGAATCATATACAAATACCAGAATTAAGGTCCAACCTTGTCGAACCTCGACGATCTCTGGCAGATAAAATATCAACAAAAGGCCAAACCCAAATATTTCAGGAAAGAACTATGCGATGGAAGAATGCTTTAGGTTAGTTATATTTATTGAAGATTCATTTAATTCTTTTTCAAACAAAACATTTCTTGAAGGGCATTCAATTACAGGCTTATTGAGAAAAATATTGATTCAGTAATTATATTGGTGTATCTTTGATAATTCCTATATAGGATTAAGACCCATAGGGTAGGGCAAATAATTGAACTAAGAAAGAAGCAATTCTAAAAGAAAGACTATCTTACAATGCTTTTTAGCTCACCTGAGCATGAAGTGCTCAAGGTGAGCTATTGTGATCGTAGAATGTCCGTCGTCAGTCGTGTGTCGTGCGTCATCCACAATTTCTTTAAACATCTTCTCCTCCTAAACCAGTGGGCCAATCTTGATGAAACTTGGCAGGGATGTTCCTTGGGTCAAGCTCTACCAAATAAATGAAATCCACCCTTAACTTTCCCTTTGCCCTTAACAAAAAAGTGAAAATATGAAAATCTTTAAAAATCTTCTTCTCTGAAACCAGAAGGTAGACAGCTTTCATATTTGGTATATAGCATCATCTAGTGGACCTCTACCAAGTTTATTCATTTCAAGACCCTGGGGTCATATTTGGGCTTTGCCCAGGCCAAACCCTTTTTATATAGAATCAGAGAGCGAAAAAATCTTTAAAAATCGAAACCAGAGGGCAGACAGCTTTCATAAATGGTAGGTAGCATCACCTAGTGGGCCTCTACCAAGTTTCTTCCTATCAAGACCCTTGAGTCATATGTGGGCTTTGCACGGGTGCATCCCTTTATCTCTTATGAGCATGAAGGGTAAAAAAATGAAAATCTTCAAAAATCTTCTTCTATGAACCCAGAAGGCAGACAGCTTTCATATTTGGTATGTAGCATCATCTAGTGGACCTCTACCAAGTTTGTTCATATCAAGACCCTTGGGTCATATTTGGGCTCCATCCGGGCCCAACCCTTTTTACATAGAATCAAAGAGCGAAAATCTTTAAAAATCTTCTTTAATCGAAACCAGAGGGCACACTGCTTTCATAAATGGTATGTAGCATCATCTAGTGGGCCCCTACCAAGTTTGTTCATATCAAGACCCTTGGGTCATATTTGGGCTCCACCCGGCGCATCCCTTTCAGCTCATCTAAGCACCATGGGTGAAAATAGGAAAACCTTTAAAAAATCTTCTTCTTTGAAACCAGAAGGCAGATAGCTTTCATATTTAGTATGTAGCATCATCTTATGGATCTCTTCCAAGTTTGTTCATATCAAGACCCTGGGGTCACATTTGGGGTACACCCGGGTGCATCCCTTTTTACATAGATTCAAAGAGAAAAAAGGTATATCTGTCTTGCTCTTTGCTGAAAACGTTCCATGGTAATGATCTTAAGAAACTATCTTCTTTTTGACATCTGTCTGTTTAATTAATGTGATGTCCCAGGGGTCAAAGAGACTCAGGTGAGTGATCTAGGACCATCTTGGTTCTCTTGTTTCATAAATGACTTTCATTTATCTTTTTTCTGCTCACATTTAACTTTTCTCGCCTAATCTTTGTTTATAGAGAAGCCAGCCACACAAACCATCAGATTTAAGGATATCGGTGTTGAAGTGCAGCTTTCCTTCCAATCTGACTTCTCTAATATTCTCCATGTATATACTCGTGTGTTGGAGCAGGGAGTCACACAGAAATGTGTTGCTTGGGCTAATAATACTAACCCGGTAAGACTTTTATAGCATTATATGTAGTTGAAGGGTAAGGCTGTAAGAAAAACAAGTGAATTTGGGCAACTCATTCTTTGAAGTAGAAAATACTGTGGAAGGAGGAAAATTTGCTGATTAAAAGCAAATTTCTCTTTTTCCACAATACTTTCTCAAGTTTAAAATTACAGGACCCAAGTTTATAAAAAAATGTTCTCAACTGAGGTTTTTCTCAAAGGAGTAGGTTCACTAACTACATAATTTGGCCCTACAAAATCCCGATTTTTCAATTTGATTAAATTATTGATATTGATGTATCATACATGCAAGTGGAGATTGAACTTCAATATACTGGCATCGAAGTGAATGTCAAGCGTCAACTTCTTGTGGAAAATGGAAGAGAAACACGTGCAAATTATGCAAATTCCTAGAAAAAAGGTGAATATCAAAACTTTAGACCCAGTAAAACCATGGGCGCCACTGCACAACCAACTTTATTTCGTTTATAGTGCAATTCTTACAATTTTTAAAAACTAAAACTAACAAGCAATTTTTGGTTGTCAGGTGGCTCCCAGCTTAAAAATTAACTTTTTGCCCTCGGAGGTCAAAGGTCAAAATTTGGGTATGATATTCATTTTTGGTCAATATCACGGGCATTTGTCAATGGCTTTCCACATAAGTTGACAAAGTTGTTCATAGGCATAAGACGTTTTGTTTTTTTCTGACCCTGGTGTTTTGGTTTCAAGGGTCAAGGTCACAGCAAGAGGTCAAAGGTCAAAAATTGGGGTATAATATTGATTTTTGGTTGTTTATCCTCCCATCTATGGATGGCCATATTTTCACAAAAGTTGGCAAAATTGTCCATTAAAAAAGTATTAATGTATACCGTGTTTTGTTTTCTCTGAGCCCCGTGTTTTGGTATCAAAGGTCAAGATCACAGCAAGAGGTCTAAGGTCAAAATTGGGGTATAAAATTGTTTTTCGGTAGTTTACACTCCCATCTGTGGATGGATTTTCTCATTAGTGGGCAAAATTGTCCATGAAAAAAATTTTTTTTGAATATTATGTTTTGATTCTCTGAACCTCGTATTTTGGTTTCAAAGGACAAGGTCACAGCAAGAGGTCAAAGGTCAAAATTGGGTTATAATATTGATTTTTGGTCGTTTACTCTCTCATCTATGGATGGATTTTCACATAAGATGGCAAAATTGCCCATATTTTTTTTTATGAATATGGTGTTTTCTCTGAACCTCCTTTTTGGTTTCAAGGGTCAAGACGACAGCAAGAGGTCAAGGGTCAAAATTGGGGTATAATATTGTTTTTTGGTGGTTTACACTCCCGTCTGTGGATGGATTTTCATATTATAGGGCACAATTGTCCATAAAAAATTATTTGTGAATACCATGTTTTGTTTTCTATGAACCTTGTGTTTCGGTTTCAAAGAGCAAGGTCACAGCGAGAGGTCAAAAGTCAAAATTTGGGTATATTATTGATTTGTGGTTATTTACCCTCCCATCCATGGATGGATTTTCACATAAGTTTGCAAGATTGTCCATAAAAAAAGTTTTTTGTGAATATGGTGTCTTGATCACAAAGGTTAAGGTAACTCAAAGGGGCAAGGCCAAATCTTGTTTTAGCACCAGAGGTCACTACTTTGGCTCGACATTTCTCAAACTTGCTCAAATGTTTGTCTAGACGAAATGTTGCTTGTGGTGGCACTCCGACATATGTTACAAGAAAAGGAGCCTTAAAGACGATTTCCATCTCACAATTTTGGATCAATTTTTCTTAACATTGCTTAGGATGTTTTTCATTGTATAAAGAAGGACCCTACTGATTATGGTTTCATTCTGAGGCACCGGTTCATTATGGGAAAAGAAGCCTTCTATACTATTTCTCTTGTACCATTCCAGAGGTCACAACTTTGTTCCAATCCTTCTCAAAATTGCTGTAAATATTTGTCTGTATTAAAGGATCCTATTGATATAGTTATACCTGTATTCCCAGGTATGTCATGGGAAAAGAGTCTTAAGGATATTCTCTTTGTTACCACTTAAGAGGTCTTTCAATTTCAATTTTTCTTATATTTGACTGGAGATAAAGTTTTTGAACCCACTTGACTCGTTTTGAATATGTGTAAAATTTCATTTTGATACTTGAGCTGACAGGTTAGTTGGGCAAAAGTTAGGCATGTAGAGTATCCATATTTTTACCCCAAATAATTTGACCTCGTGACCTTGCTTTTAACCCCATATGACCCTTTTCATACTTGTCCAAGATTTTATGAAGACAGTTCTCGTTCTATCTTTTTCAAACTAGCTAAGGCTATTTTTTCTAGTCATGAAGAAGAACGGAAGAAATATTTGGCAGCATTCCAATTTTCATCATTTAGAAAGGTAGATGTAATAGCAATTTCCTATGAATCATTTGACCGCTGTGCAAATTTTTCTAAGCATTTTGCAATATGGCTGCAAAGTGAGAAAGTTACTACTTATTCAAGTATCCCTGTCCCTAATTATTTTAAGCACGCACTTGCTGAAATACTAAAAAGATCTTATGTTTTAGTGTGTTAGGTAACAAAAACCATTTTGCTGAAAATGAGCATTTAGTTGTCATTTAATTGTGTTTAAAAGTTAGGTAGGTCACCGTCATTTTTTGTTCACTTTTCGTTTCCGGACTCTTACTCAAGAACCAAGCAACCCAGAATCATGAAACTTCATGCAAATGCTGCATATGACCTCAATATTTGTTACAAACACCTCCTATACTATTAGCACTTGCATTTTGACAAAGTGCTTGTGTGTTTTTTGGGTTTTTTTTTTTTTTTTGGGGGGGGGGGGGGAATAAGTCCTCTTTGCGCCAGTCTAGTTTCTTGCAAAACTGATGTATGCGTCCTTAAAAACTCATGAAATGAGTATTTTTTTCAACTATCACAAGTCATTTTCCATGGCAACCAGAAGTTATTTGGATATTTTTTATTTACTTTATTACTTTAGACCCACCATTTTTTTAAAGTTTTTCTTGAAATCAAGGACATGCAATGCCAAATGTCCTACTGAAAAAATGAATGGTGACCGCTATTAACTCTTGATTACCCTGTAAGCTGTTGCCATGGTAACGTATTTTCTTTTGTTAGAATATTCTATCTAACATCTAATAAATGAATATAAACATATATATGAATTAAAAAAAAAAAAATAAAATAAGGAATAAAAAAAAAAGGTTCTGTCATTCAATAGAATATTGTCAAATATGCCTCATTTTTTACATAATTCTGATTTTTTTTTAATTAAAATTGGTTGTGTTTCCATGGCAAAATGTCTCATCATGTTTTGATGTAGAAATAAAATTTTCTTATAGCCTGTTAAAAGTTTTTTTTACACATTTTATACATACCTGAATCTGTATTATATCAAGTATGGGTGAAAATGGATAAATTTGTAGATCCATGGTTTTTGGTTGCCATGGCAACGCAAGATAGAACTATCATGTTTTCGGCATGCATTTTACTTAGCATAGATCAAAACCAAACTCATGAGCACATTTTTATTAAAATTTGTAACAGGGCCAAAAATGCCACTTTCTGAACCTGCCCCTTTAGCATTCAAATAGACATACAAACATTAAAGATAATATAAATAAGTTGTTCAAAATTGGGACTACACGCTTAATGTAGGATATATCTACAGGTTCTTTGAATTTTGACCAATCTATTGCCTTTATGCTCTGGTAATGGAATAAGGTTTACTTACTGATAGGTTAAATATACAGTTTAGCCTTAGGCTGCTAGAGGCTTGGAAAGAATTAATAATAATGGTAGTAGTGAATATTAGTGTCAAAAATACTAGGAAACCATAAACATTGGTGTCAGAAATACTAAGAATCCATAAACTCTGGTGTCAGAATACTAGGAATCTGTAGTTATGTTCTGTAGGTGCTGTAATGGGACTGAAATACTGTAAGAAGTGACATTAAACTGTTTTCAATTATTTCAGAGTATCTCTATAGACGACGGGAGACTTGTAGTTAATAATCCAGTCACCACTAAAGTGACGCTATTGGATATACAGAAATTACAGGTAATTAGGGCTTGGATTAGTAGAAATTTTGTACCAGGTACCCGAGATTTGGTTGCCTGTGAGTAGTTGAGTAGCTGAGGATTACTGCGATATATTTATTCTATCAACTAAATACAAAGCAGTATCCAGAATTTCTGTAAAAGGGGTTGGAACATGCAAATTTTGTCTTGATTTTAAGGGAAGCAGGTGTTACGAGTCTTTGATTTCACAAATAAGTAGCCAAGACTCTCAAAATTATCTAATGTAAGTCCCAAGGACCCTCCAAAAATCAACTTCAGAAAAGAATTGAAGACCGTTTTAAACAGTCTTCAATCCTTTTCTAAAGTTGATCCGCAAATGTGCATAGTGATTATACAATAGTTGCGTAATGTGTAATGATTCAAGCCCTGGGTAGCTTTGTAAACCTACCCTAAACCTAGGTAGCATTGTTACCCTACTCTATTTACCTGGGTACTCAAGTACTTGTCCCAGCTTCACAGGTAATAAACCTACTTTAATAAATAATACATGGAGCTATACAAAACATTATCAGGGAGATTTTATTTTGTACCCATTTCCTCTAACAAAATATCAAATTCAGGGGTGTGGAAATACGATTTTTGTCCACTTGAAGTTGATCCCCAAATGAGCGTAGTGATTATACAATAGCCAGGTAACATGTAAGGATTCAAACCCTAGGTAGCGTTGCTACCCTACTCTATACCTGGGTACTCAAGTACTTGTCCCAGCTTCAAAGGTAATAAACCTACTTTAATAGATAGTACCTGGAGCTATACAAAACATGATCAGGGAGATTTTATTTTGTACCCATTTCCTCTAGCAAAATATCAAATTCAGGGGTGTAGAAATACGGCTTTTCTCCACTTTAAGTTGATCCCCAAATGTGCATAGTGATTATATAATAGTCAGGTAACGTGAAAGGATTCTAGCCCTGGGTAGCATTGTGACCCTACCCTATTCCTGGCTACTCAAGTACTTGTCCCAGCTCCAAAGGTAATAAATCTATTCTAATAAATATTAACTGGAGCTATAAAAAACATGAACAGGGTGATTTTATTTTGTACCCATTTCCACATCAAAATATCATATTGCAGCCCATATTAGCTTGACTGTTTTCCGAGAAAACCTGAGGTATTGCTGTAGCCTTGCTGTCGTCAAAAACTTTGACATTTTGTGATATCTCTAGTTCTACTGAAGGCATTCACTTAAAACTTGGCACACATGTTCACAATTAAAAGAGGAACCTATACCATCAGTGGGGACAACTTGGGCTGCATTTTGTGCAAATTATGCCCCGTTTTTATCTAGATTTTTTATGCACTATCCAGCACCTAACAGCTGAGCCTAGGCACCCGTAGGCATTTGTAGGCAGTGCTCTTGTTTTGCTTTATAGCTCTACTATTTAGGAACAAAACGTCAGGATATTGTCATAACCTTGGCATGGTTGGTGTAGGTGTTAGCATTGGTGTTGACGTGTGCGTGACAAAATTTTAACCTTGGCCATATCTCTGTTGTTACTGAAGTTATCTCTCTTAAACTTTGCATAAATGTTAACCATCACACGAGCCATCTAGACTATCAAGGGAGATAACTCTGGATGCATTTTTGTATGAATTATTCCCCTTTTTCGTTTTAGACTTTTTCATTATCCAACACCTGCAGTTGACCAATACTTGTATATGTATTGTGTAAAGTAACTCATTAACTATGCTAGCAAAATTCTGGCACTTTTTGATATGCCACAGAAGTTCTTTTATACACTGGAAAATGGCTAGTAATATTTTATTCTCTTCCCATCTGTCTGTCCCTCTGTTGGGACATCTATCTGTCTCTGTATCGGCTTATCAACTTTAATTGCCTATTTCTTAATAAAAAGTAAGAAAACAATGAACAGTATTTTGACATTTCTTGAAATAAAGGTTTTTAGTTCAGGACTTATATTAAGCCTGGAAAACAGTGGATATTACTTGAATCACTACTTCTATTAAGCTAACACTTTTATTACATAACCATTATAGAAAGTCCTTTCACTGCTAGCATATCTCTGTAAAAGTATACATTGTTAATTAAAGAATTGTTTATTGTTGAATCTTATGTTGTTTGGACCAATAAGGATTCTAATAGGTTTTAAGATCGTGGAATTCAGTAAGAATTATGTGGCAATAAATATTATGCTATCAAAATGACCTGTCTTTATTTATCATGAAATGTATACATGACTATTCCTATAAGGGACAGCTTTTTGCTGGTCCCCATAGTGGTTGCTTAACCCTTTGCTATTAAATCCCTGCTTTTTACGTGCCTGTGATTTTATGATTGAGAAAACATTGTGAATAAAGAAGAAATTGCTTCTGACAAGCAATTTCTTCTTTTTCCACACTATTTTCTACCCTACTGAATGGTTATTTTTCAAATTAAATCCATTTTAGATTTTCGTCTGCAAAACCTTCGAATTTTGACAGGTCCAAAATTTTGTAAACAGGAAAGGGTTAACGCATCTATCTCAATTGATAGTGCAGGTCATTTACCCAACATTCACCATATGATATTATTTCAGAGCCCACTCTGTATGGATGTTTTCATTGACTGCATGGTTGGAGGAAAGCAACTGTGTTTAAAAACTAGGCGAGACTTTGGATTTCCACTAGTGTCAAAAATGAAACTTTGGAGGCCATCGGAAAACTTCCTTCCCCCTAGACGAGAACCAATGGAGCAGATGGAAGATTCAAGTAGTTTTGAGAGCTCAGGATTGTATTAGAAATATTTTTAAAAGCTTTCCTTTTGATCCTGGTTTTAACATCTCTGTGATTTCTTATCATGAAAACATTATGGATAAAGAAGAAATTGCTTGTAATAAGCGATTCCTTCTTTTTCCACAATGATTTCTATCTTATTATTAAAATTGAATCAACTAGTCATTGTCGTCTGCCAAACCTGTGAATATAGACAAGTGTAAAGTGAAACACAGGATATAATTTACCCAATATCTCATGACACTGTTTGAATCATTAGTATATTGAATCTAAAATAATCACATAGGTATTGGATATAAACATAAATGCTGTCTGATCTTAGTCTTGGGCTCAATCCCCAGCAGTGGTATAAAAAGAGGATTTTGAATGAGTGATTATTGAAAACTGAATTTATTTAACAAGTCATCTATAAACAGATAAATAGGAGGCTGCGCCAAGTTTTAATCTGTCTTAAATAACGAGATTAATTAATTCAGTATTTTATGAGCACAAATTTGTTATTCTATTTGTAATATGAAATGAATTTTTGCAATAAATCAAGTTAATTCCAAAAATTTATGAGTTCAAGTTATTCTGCGAAACAAACAACGCAGTTTGCAAATTGACGTCATTTAATGCATTATGTCATCATTTTCACAAAGAAAATATAACATTGATATATGATCTTAGCTCACTTGCATAATTATTGCACTAGTGTAATAACACATGTGTGTGTAATATCAAAAATATTAAACAGGTTCATTTCACTCTCGTCATTCATGTTATAAAATCCTTTCTGACATTGGTCTCTCAACACTTGTTGGTTACTCGTAACTGATGTGTGATATTGACTGGTGGCTAGGACGGGATGTAATGTTTATACTGTTGTGAGAAATACCAGAAACAACTGAAAAATATGGGAAACTATGGGTATGTGCACCAGCCTCTGTGATATAACTTCAATAATGATAAAAGTGGTCTGTAATTATATACAAAAAAAAAATAAAATGATAAAAAGGAAAACAGCTTATTACAAGCATTCTACTTGTTTTGTGTAACTGTTTTTCTAAATGTTCTTTTATTTCATTGTGTCAAAATGAATAATTTGTATAGTGCATGATTACAGTATGAATTGTTTTGTAAATTTTAAACAATGCATTCATGTAGAGATTGCTTGACAATATTGTACACTATGTAAACACCTTAAGGTAACAGAAAACAGAAACAGTTGGATAAGATTAGTTATTGTTTTTAATACCATTTCAGGATGTTTCTTTGCTCATATTACTGTTAATGATTGTTACATTTAGTTTCTGTTTCCCTAGTTCATGTTGATTTACAAATTCTTGCGAAAATCTGCAATTGAGAAGCTTTGCTGGCGGATCCAGAATGTAAAGGGGGGGGGGGGGGGGAAGATAACAACCCCATCTGTAGCCTACAATTTCCTTTTTAGCATGGATATTTAATAAAAAATTGCATAATAATTATAAAACCAACCCCATATTTGTAAGTTTGGACCCATAAGCAGATATCCTGAACCTGTTATTTGGCTTGAATGTATTATCTCAGTAGTCTGATCAGAGGCCAAGCTGCTTTAAAAAAAGGTAGTTTTTCCAGTGAAACTGAAAAGTGTTATTGTCATTACCAGTGTTGCATCCATGCCGCGCAATCGCCATATATCATGCCGCCAAAAGGCATCACCATAAGGTTAGTTTTGTTGTTGTCTGAAATTTTTGCCCTCCCCCTTTAGATTTTGTCACTTCCCCCATTTCAGTGATGTGATGGGGGAGCTCCCCCTCTTCGAAGAAATCCTGGATGCAACACTGCATTTCTGATAATATCAAATTTTATTACACTGAGAAATCCTAAAATTTCACTGTCAGGATTATAATAAATTCTAACTATATTAATTACACTTTCACATACATGTTCATGGTTTTATGTCCCTATGATTTTATATAGGTGAGGAAAAAAATGTGAAAAAGAAGAAATTGATTGTTACAAGTCATTTCTCCTTTTCAACAATTTTTGTTGCTCATATGATGGTTAGATTTCAGATATCTTCCACTTTAAATTGTTGTTTGTAACCTTTTTTAATTTATACTTGTTTAACATTACAAAAAATATCAAGAAGAATTATTAGACTTTTCTGAAAAAAAGATCCCACAGGGATGGTGAATCCAATTCCCTTATAAGCTATATGATACGTGTCATTTGATGTTGTTATAGGCGGATATTTTTGCATAGAATTATGTAAAGAAATATGTTATAAGCTTGACTCTTTTCAGAGGAAACAGAAGGTATTACTTCAGCCTTGGTGTCTGAGTTGTCATTGTTTTAGTTGTTGTTATGTGAAACTTTGACATTTCATGATATCTCTGGTTCTAGTAAATGCTTAAACTTGAAACTTTGCTCTTTTGTTCACTATGAAAAAAGCTACCTACGGTATAAGGGGGATAACTCTAGATGCATTTTGTGCAAATTATGCCCTTTTCCAACTCATTTTTATCACTAACAAGCTTCCAACAGCCGAGAGTAGGCACCTATGGATGGTGCTCTTGTTATCTATTATTGTTGCACCTTACCTTGTTCTTGTTTCTGTTAAAGACATTGTATGTTTTATTTGCCTAATCTTTGTTTAAAGGTTAAAAGAGGTGAATGTTTGAGGGATAGCTGTATTTGATATTAGGGAGTTGGTGTAGAGCTTGCAGGCCCAAATTCTACATTACCTTATTTAGACAGGTGCACATTACTATGTTTAAAAATGTATTTGAGTCATGTTTGACATTTCCAACAAATTTGCATGCACTTCAAGTATTGATTCAGGTAGGTCTTCTTTTGCTTCTATATACAAATGTATTATTCATTTTGCATTGTGCAGAAAGCTTCTGATTTAAATTTTATTTGTTAAATTTTTAAAAATTTTAGATTGGTCCAAATTGAAAGGGATTGCAGATGGCATTCACAATTTAAAAAAAATCTTATATGCTTAAAATATTCTCAAGAAAGGAGAAGATATTTGTAACAAGCATTTACTTCAATTTTTCCACAATACTTCTCCAGTATAAAGTCTGAGGGACATTATGGAAAAAGCAAAACAATGATATGAGTCTATTATCACGTGTGCTTGGTACATGAAAAGACATTTAGATGCCTGGACATGCCTGCACAATGGGATGAAAACATTCTGCGATTGTGATCCTAAACTATAGGTCTATTTAGTGTGTAATGAAGACTCTGATCAGATTGTGCAGATGTTTGCATGTAAAATTCTTGAAATGGTGATGTACAGGCCCATTTTAGCAAATCAATGGCTCAGCGCAATATGGTTGCAACTCCCTATAAACATAGGGAGTTACAACTGTTTGCGCTGAGCCATTGAAATGTAATTAATACACTTTGCCGCTTTCAAAAATAAATAGTTTTAATTTCCTTCATATATAAAATTGTTTGAAATGTCACACATAGACTTTGTTGTTGAATATGCTGTTGTTATTAAATTTCTTTTGCGTTTTAAGCTTTTACAACAAAGCCAGAAGAGATAAGATTATACCATAGTAACATTTCATCTGTCTGTCTATCCATCAACAAATAGTTTTTGCCAAGGTCAGATGGTCCATAAATTTTATTGAACACTCTGAGAAGATTGTAGTACCACATGGTAAAATCCTTACCAAAATGAAGCAGATCTGTTTTTCATTTAAAAACATCAAATATTTGTACATGTTTGTAAATAAAGAATAAGGAAATATAAGTTTACTTTTCATGTCTTAGCTTCATAGTCCGCGGCTGACATGCGGCCATGTGTGTGTACGAGCTGAACAACTAGAAAAAAGCATCTACTGTGTCTATTTAAGGTAGACTACATTTTCTTGTTAAAAAATATTCAAGGTTGCTCTTGAATTCCATAAATTAGACCAACCAGGGAAAACAAATCCACATTGTAGGGCATATAACTTGCAGAGCGCTGTTCGATTAGGTAATTGTTTTGTTTGTTGTTGTGTTTTAAGATTTTTTTTTCAAACTTAAACGAATGAACTTGTTTATCCTGCCAAGAATTTATTCCAGCAACATGTTTTTAGCATATATAAAAATTCTCGGAGAAATGTTTAAGAAGTGCAAAAAGTAGACAATGGTCAGACTTTGAAGAATGACTCAGATTGGAAAAATCGTTGTGCAGTCCAAATTTTTACGTAGATTGGTCTTTATCTCACAAAATATGTTTTTCTATATGTTCAATAGTGGTTGACATATGCTTGGTATTCCCTAATATCGATGGCTTAGCGTTATACAGGTGTAACTGCCTATAAACATATAGGCAGTTACAACTGTTTCGCGCTGAACCATCGAAATTCAGTCATTTGCAAAATTACCACATGGCACTTTTTTTCCGTGAAGCATCACATATTTCTCACTCCATCCAACTTCGTCTGTGTATCTCTGGAACATTCTGGTAAAGCCTTATCCAAGACACCTTTTCAGACGGCCACTCGCGGTTAATAAAGTGCATTCGTCCCCTTATTTTGTCGTACTCCGTCTTTTCTGCCCTTGGTACTTTCCAGAATAACGGCGTGCTATCGCATTGTTTGTCTGTCAATGGAGTCCGAGGAGGCGCCGTGTGGATTCGTATTGACCTCACAATTGGTATTCTCTCTGGCAATTGTCTGAAAAAAGGTCTACGTATTTACTTTTCACATGAACAGTTATACATCTACGATACATGTACATTTGTTTATTGTCTAAACGTGATTCTGATTTTTGTATCTATCATTTCACGCACCAATTAGTGAAGTACATGTATATACATAAAGTGCTATTTTTTTCTATTTCTCTCAATTTAAATTGTTGTGTGTTTGATTTTATCTTTCTCCACCTCATTTATGCGTGTTCATCCTCGCTTTGTATGTTTCCATACAAGTTTTGCATTTTTAACTTTGCCATCTTTATATTTGGAAGATTGTAGAACTATAAAGTTAATCTTAATTCATTTTGCACTGGTCCCGCTACCTCGGACCTCGATTCCGACCCACCGCCTTAGACTTAAAGCGTAATTTGTCTCATAAACATATGTTCACGTACATGAAACAAAAACAAACGCGACCTAAGCGACGTACATTTATTGCGCCAAACAACTTTGAAATTTATCCGTAATTGTCGGAGCAATTTTAGATATTTGACCTTCAGCTGTATGCAGGGTTGGCTCGTAAATTGTCTCAAAGGCACAACATTTTAAATTAATCGAGATGCTAGATAAAGTAAATGAGCCTCAATCAATATTGTTCATTTTCAAAAATCCCAGCCTTGTATTTGTTCATTTAAGAGTATAGTTGCAAAATAAGGACTGGAAGAAAGATGAAAGTACTGTCTCTATAGCGGCGGCTCCCAGTTAAAAAAACTATTTTAATATTAGTACTTTTAATACTTAGTATGCAATTATAGAAACAGAACTTTATTTCATTGTGAATGTTTCTCACCTTTTCATGATATCATTCTGCCAGACGTTATTAGCTCCACTTACAGGACCCTCGTGTTTCGGACGTACGCTGCTCCCCTCACGCTTCATCGTCAGTTTGTCATCTGAACTAGTGAACGTTTTGCTACGCTGTCCAAGTGACGGTTCGTGGCTCGGTCTGTCTTCACCATACCTCTGTTGTAGCCATTCTCGACGCAGCTTCGCTGTGGCTTAAAAAATGTGCATGCATCCAATTAAAGTTCGTAAATATACAATGTGATATTGTTCAAATGAATACTAGGTTTTTGTACTTGTGATAAAATGAAAAACACTGCAGTCACCCTTAAGGGTGTCATAAAGCGGAGACAAGACTTGACATAGTAATAGCAGATAAGGCTGGTGCCCCCTTCGAAGAAGAAGGGGGCATTTCTTTGCACTTGTCGGTCTTTGGGTCGAACATCTCTCCCTAACGCAGCAATTTTGTTCAATATACAGTCCATCTTGCTTGAGCAACCACGTCCGTCTATAAAAGACTAAATTTTTTAAGCGACCGTTTTCAAAATCCCCTTCTTTTAGTGAAAATATAAACAAAAAAAGGTAGAGATATTTTGATCAGAAAAAGTATTATAAAGTGTGAATGAATCCTATGTTGTTAAAGCTTATTTGAATCGTCTCAATAGGACGATTCTATTGAGTTTTAACAATATTGGAATAATAAATTCACAAAGACGTACATATTCAATCAAAATTATGTTCCTTATTTGTGAATAAAACGTTTTTTAAGCGACCATTTTCTTTAACGAACTCTTTAATTCGGTCCGGTAAGTGGTCGCTTAAAAAACGTTTTACTGTACAACGAACGGGACTTTATCCTTCAATGCTAAACAAAACTTGCTCATTCTTAAAACAGTGGACTTATGGTAGAGATATCAGATTTTAGAAGAAATCTACTGAATTACACTTGCTCAACATTTTAGTTATGGACTCGTGGATTTAAGTTCTTTAAGCGTGTAAATGCATTTACGACCTGTAATAGACGAATACCTAGTCGTCTATGTGGCCTTGCTAACAGTTTTCGATCTGTATTCCATTCGACTTGTGGCAAGCGAAACGGTGTTGGGGCTGAGCTCAACTGAAATGAATATATTTTTTGTGTTCTATACTTACTATGTGCCGATTTAAATCAAGAAATAAACAGCCCTGCGTTCAGAATGAAAAAAAGAAAGAAAAAGAAAAAAAGCAAACTGTTCGTGAATTATACCCCGCTTTGCGCGCAAGCGGGGTATAATCTGCAAACAGTTTGCACCGTTTTGTCGTCCTGAATGCAGGGCAGACTTCTTTTAATTTATGAAGGTATGAAACAAAAATCTTATCACAATATTTGAAACTGCGAAGCACGAATCTTGCAGATTCATACATGTACGCGTGATTAGGTTTTTAGTTTCATATTTCCATGATTGTAAAAAGTAGTATTTTCATATCTAGTGATTTAATATCATACAGCCAAAAAGTAAATGTTTAAATACCAATACAGATATCTTTTTTTGGACTATTTTGTGTGCAAGCTCACAAGATAGCGGCGTAACGACGGTAGCGTTACTCAAAATTGTGTTCGTGGTAAAGAAGCCTTTTTTCAGACAACGAGAAAGCTTGTTTTTGATAGATGAAACTCAAAATCGAACAACTATTACTATTTTCTGTTGACGTATCAACATCATAGCGCTACTCAACATGTCATTACACCTCAAAATTGAAAATCGTGTCTTTTCAAAAACGAAATTTCGCATGCATCGTCCACAGAAAATTAACAAAAGAGATGGGAAAGAAGAGATAACAAGAAGAAAATAGAAAATATTAAGTATATATAACATGACCTACGTCGCGGGAGTGAAATTACCCCGATAAATATCTTTGATAATTTTTTGTTTGAATGGGTTTTACGTCGCTTTCAACAATTTTGCAGTTATATCGCGACGGCCGGAGCACCTAACAATGGATTCCTAGTATTTCTTTCACCTATACTACCATTACATCCTTTCCTAGCCTCCGACTGCTATCTCACATAGGTTTACGATTATCTACCCATTGGTGAGAGACAAACGTCGGAAAGGATATTTGCCGCCACCGGGGATCGAACCCACGACTTCCAGATTGGAAGTCTTATGCCTAACCAACTGCGCTATGGTGGCGGCCATAATACACGGGTGTTATTACACTAGTGGAATAACTATGCAACTGAGTTAAGAACGTAAAACAAAAAGAGCCTGTGCGTGACATTTCCAACAATTTGACGTATACGTGCGTTGCAAGCATTGAGCAGCATAGACAGTCACAAATGGCATTTAGAAGATTGTCTGCCTGTCAAAAGATATATTTTCGTTGGGAAAAGGACGTCATAATGCATTTGCAGAGGTCATTTCGCGAATGGCGTTATATGTTTATAAGGTTATCCTTTCTCGTCGGTATTTAGCTATTCTGGTGATACATTTGGTATCTCTTACGGTATGCTTTAATTTCAGAAAATTTTGCAACGCTTTGGTGCCATTACAGTTTGACTTATGAGTAGTTGGTAGCTATCCTTATGATACAACCAATCTTGCTCAAGCGACCACGTCTTTTAAGCGACCAACTTCATCAAGCGACCTTTGTCTAAATCCCATTCTTTAAATAAAACAAGAGGCCCAAGAGGGCCTGTATCGCTCCACTGGCTTTAACATCATTAGACTTGCATTAAATGAATCTTTCTTTGAATGAAAACAACACTTTGAAATCTCTTAAGACCTATTTTATATTAATTAACTGGGTATGGCTCACATTGCACCAAAATTCTCAAGTTTCATTTGAATTGGCCCAACCTTCATCAGGAGATGTAGTTCAAAGATTTCGGGCTCAAAATAAGCCACACCCTGACATGCCAATATTTAAGGGCTAATTAATATTTCGCATACAATTTTTGAAAAGGGTCACAGAAGGAACATTCTGGTAAAATTTCATTGAAATCAGCCCAGTGATTCAGGAGGAGATGTCCTTCAAAGAATTCGGGCTCAAAATAAGCCCCACCCTGCCACACCCATATTTATGGGCCAATCAAAATTTTGAGAGCATCTTTTGGAAAGGGTCTCCCAAGGAACATTCTTGTAAAGTTTCATTGAAATCGGCCAAATAGTTCAGGAGGAAATGTCATTCAAAGATTTCGGGCTCAGATAAGCCCCGCCCTGTCACGCCCATATTTGGAGGCAAATCAAAATTTCAGGAACAATTTTTGAAAAGGGTTACCCCAGGAACATTTTGGTAAAGTTTGGTTGAAATCAGCACAGTGGTTCAGGAGGAGATGTCATTCAAAGATTTCGGGCTAAAAATAAGCCCCGTCCTGCCACACCCATATTTGGGGGTCAATCAAAATTTTTTGAACAATTTAGGTAAAGGGTCACCACAGGAACATTTTGGTAAAATTTGGTTGAAATCGGCCCAGTGGTTCAGGAGGAGATGTCATTCAAAGATTTTGGGCTCAAAATAAGCCCCGCCCTGCCACGCCCATATTTGGGGGTCAATCAAAATTTCTTGAACAATTTAGGTAAAGGGTTACCCAAGGAACATCCATGCCAAGTTTCATTGAAATTGGCCCAACGGTTTGGGAGGAGAAGATTTTTTAAAGATTTCAAAGTGAAAAAATGCCACGCCCTGCCACGCCCATATTTGGGGGTCAATTAAAATTTCTTTAACAATTTTAGAAGAGGGTCACCCAAGGAACATTTCTACTAAGTTTCATCAAACTCCGCCCATAGGTTTTGGAGGAGAAGATGTTTACAGAAAAAGTTTACGCACGGACGGACGCACGGACGGACGCACGCACGACGTACACGCCGCCATGACAATAGCTCGCTGGCCTTCGGCCAGTGGAGCTAAAAACTAAAAAAAAGTAGGTATGGTTAGTCTAAAAAGTATTGAAAATGAACCCTAAGTTGTTAAAACTCACCAGAATCGTCTCAATGAAACGATTCATTTGAGCTTTAACATCATAGGATTATTGAAAATTTTGCAATTATATATACATTCAATCAAAAAGTATGTTTCTTATTTGTAAACAAAACGTGTCTAAGGGTAGTGGACCCGTAATAGTCCCCAACATTGCGGAAGTAATGAACTTAAACAGTGTATACCGAAGTTTCCTAATGATTTTCATTAGAAAACCTCGGTCAATATTGTGAAAGATCATGCGAAATGTTGCGAAACTATTACGGGTCGCCTACCTTAAGCGGCCACTTTCTTTAACGACCGACTTTTTGTGGTCTCGTAAGTTATCGCTTAAAACAAGTTTTACTGAAATTTTGATTTACCTGTGGGCGACTCAAATCCATTTAACCAGTTTGTGAGACACAAATTGTGTGACTAGGGACGATCCGAAACAGAGGGCCCATCCCTGTATGTTTGCTTGTAATTTTAATTTATTCTTTTCGGTCTTCAAACAGGTGATTTGTTTCAAACTTATAATGATTTGCCAACACGGAATATTTTGAGCCTACACCATTTAATTCAGACGCCGAAACAAAGAAATAAAACCAAAGTCCAATTCTAAAATTATTAAAACATTGCAACTTATTTATCGTCTCTAAATTTGTAACCTGTCACATAAAAAAGGACCATCTAGGAACTGCGTACTAGCATTGTGTCCCCTTTCTTCTAAAACCTCGTAACTACAGCTTGTTTGAAGCTGTAGTTACGAGGTTTTGAAAGAAACCCGACGTTTTGAAATGAAATTGGTCTATTGGAGGTAGCATTTCAAAAAGCCTTATTCAGGAATATCATTGAAGATTCATAGAAACAGCCAACTGTTCAAAACATTTCGACTTGTAAAAGTAAAACAATCGAACCTTGTCAGCCTGTGCAGTTTCATGAAGATTCGGAAAAATGGCGTATAAGGCGTAAACAAAGTAACTGTCATTAGTGAATATTTTCCCGTGTTTTAAAATGGAATGATTCCCGTTTTCGAAGGAGTTCGGTCTTGTGTTCAGATAAACATTCTGACCAAGGTTTATTAAAATTGGGCTAAATCGGCGTCACTGAAGCGTGACTAAGTCCAATTTTAGTATCATGCCTCCAACTGAACATTCCCATTGACCACCAAAGCAATCTATATCAAGTTTCGTGACATCCTCGGAGCCAATGCGTATTATACGTTCATGGTGTTTTGTATGAAAAAATATCTAACTCGGTTTGGAGAATTGATAATTGTCGAGGCTCTGCCGAGACAATTATCAATTCCCACAACAGAGTTAGATATTTTTCATGCGAAAACTAAATATAGGTGTATTCTCAAAACTGAAATTGGGAATATATATAAGAATATATATTTTACGGCTCAACGCATGAAATCTACGTATAGGCTACGTATTATATTTATCTTATAATATCTATTTGCCTTGTTTACGTCGATGTTCCTAACAGAAATGCAATTACTTAAGTTTCTAAAAATAATCGCATTATGTCATTATTCTAAAAATTTCCATGTGGTATCATAAAAAATATCGTATGCCGGTGTCATCATACGGATATTAGCATAGTTATAAGATAAAAAGCATTACGTTACTCTCCATTCATTCGAAAAATGTAGTCCACGTAATGGATCGACGCTTGGTTACCGAGGATGGTTTCATGAATACTGGACCCATTCGGAACTTCGCTCGGCCTTTTCCGTAAAATCGCCGAAGGTACCCGATTGTACTGGACCAAGATTGTGGCCCATGGTTTGTAGACTTGTGGATTGTTGACATCCCACGACGGACAACGCACGAAGGACGGCAGACATTAAATGGCCGCAAAATCTCTATGATCAAATGTTTCTCATGGGAGATAACAAGATATTTTATTGAAAACATGGTAAGCACATATCGATGGTTCAGCGAGAAACAGTTGTAACTCCCTATATGTTTATAGGGAGTTACAACTGTTGCGCGCTGAGCCATCGATATCGTGGAGTCGATGCAAAGATAGTGTCACTGCCTATGAAAAAGGACCCAAGCTAGTTTTATGCTTAACTCGAAATAAACGAATGGCTAGCGGTGGCCACTTTCCCAAGCCTTCTTGTTTGTAAGTAGCGTGACAACCTTTCATAAGCAAGCGTCATCGGAACATCTTTAATATGCGTGAAGCACGCCATGTTCATTGAAAACCCTGTTTTCTTTTCTGAGAAATAAAAGAATTGTCCTACTTTTCTCAAATAACTACTGTAATTGTCCAACAGCCTCCTTCAATAAAAAAAAAAAAAAAAAAAAACGATTCGGCATTTGGTTCATAGTATAATTGAGGTACAGTTATTCTATTGACCTGAATCATAAATGAGCCTATGCGTGATATTTCAAACAATTTTGAATGTGCGCAAAGCAAAGACTCTGTTCAGACTTGCACAGTCTGACTAGATTTATCACTTTGCTATTTGTAGATTACTTGTGTCTTTAGAGGGTCGGGAAAATGTTCTAATTACCGCTATGTGGCTGTCTAGGCTGCTTGATGTTGGCCCGCCAAATACAAATTGCTCGAAATGTTACGGGGTTGTATGGTAAACCCCGAGATTAGAATTTAACCTTTATTATGCAATTTGCGCCATGGCGTTAAATATCGCGAAGCTTTTCTTTTAGCCGGCGCGCTTCTCTCCCAATACATATATAGGATTATCCAAACTGTATGACTGGATAAAACAATCAAATATACTGGACCACAAAAGAAACTTCGCATTTTTCAGGGCTGTAGGAAAGAGAAAATTGGGAGATATTAGACGTTCTGTGATGACAATGAATTCAATTTTACTCGTAATTAAAGAAAAATTGGCCAGTGTTTCAATTTTGTGCTAGGCTGTTGAAATTGATTTTGCATAGCTTTTGTACTCCCTACTTTAGATGCGAAGAATTTTCCAATGGATTTTTTGCAAAAACAAATGTTCCCTATTTTCGTGAGGTAGTTCTGGTGATAAAACAGCCAAATAATATCTGCTTTCGGTGTCAAATAACAGAAGACAGCCTCCAGTATTCCTTTCCAAATTTAAGGAAAAAACATTTAAAGAATTCTTGCACTAGAATCAACAATGCTTCTTGAGACGGATATCAGTTGTTGACCTAGCGCCGCAGAATATTTTAATAACACAGAAAGAAATGGAACACGCGTATTTTCAAGAAAATTTTGTTGTTCGACAATAACTTTGGAATGAGTCTCCGACAAAGCATTGAAAATACCTCAAAATTCTGTCTTTACCCAAACGCATCCATTCAGAGACCATATCAACGGCCACTACCCAAATTTTAGTAAGTTTGGTTTTGCCATGAAGTAAGGTACTGTGTTTTAGGCCCTACATAGACGAACGTATCGCTATAATCTCAACCCTTTTCTCTCATTGGTGTTTTAAATCAATTTGAAAATAACTTTTCATTGAAAGCTTTAAATAAGCACCGCCAACAAAATATTTCTATAGAATAAAAACTGCGAAGTTTCTTTTGTGGTTCAGTATATAAGTAGAAAGTAGAATTCGCTATTTGGACTCGTCGATTGTATACAAATGTGACCCGTCACGCGAAAAGGGACCATCTGGGCAGTGCGTAAAGTTGTGACCCTAGTCAGACTGCGCGGACTGCGCAGACTGACTAGGGTCGAAACTATTTGCATCGTGCATATTTTATGAATCTAGAATGTTCAATCTACCTTTCAGTGAAAGAATTTTTGAAATGCGACATCTGGTTGACCTATGCTGGATCAAATCTCTTTTTCGATAATTCATTTTACCGATTTCCCGTATGGTTCCTTTTCGCATGACGGGTCACAAATGTATTGAAATCACAAGTCACAATACCGTATTCGAATTATATTGTTTTTACTAAAATACTATCCCAAAAGGAAAACATATTTGTGTCAATGATTGATAATAAATGAGAAACCGTGCCTTTCTTAAGCTGAAACAGTTGAAATAGGTGCACAAGCGTGCTGTCATTTTTTTTTTTTAATTTGAAATTGTTTTCGTATCCTAAGAGCAAGGCTTTCTACACATTAATACGTTTTTCAATCGGACACATGGCTTTCCAGCAGCAAGTTTAATGTGCCATAGACGAGTTATCTATTATATGGTAGCTTTTTTAGAAGAATATAAACCACTCGATCGTTGAATAACGAAAATAATATTAAAATTAACCTAATAAATCGTGAAGAACTGACATGAAAAGATTTTTTACTAACCCGATTTTCTTGGAGAACCGTCATCCTTAAATTTCGCTACACTTCTGGACTCCTTTCGACATATCTATGCACGTTGCATGTTGGTCTATAAAATACACCTATTTATCACTGATTAAAACACCAATTGGGAAATAAATTACCAATAATCACTGTTTACACTTCTTCCAGCTGATAAATTACATTTAATACCACTGCAACTTGCGGAATTTAACTCTTTCTTTGATTTATCATATCCCGTTTTTCTTCACGTATCCTTATAAGTCGAAACAATCTAATAATTTCATTAAGTTATTGGTTTTCTCACTCAAAAAATCCTAATAACTCTGTAAACGATCATTAATAGCAAGATCATCATAGACTAAAGTCGTTCAAATCGCTTCGAAATCGCGCCAATTCTTCATTCGCTTCGAACAACCTTTTGTTACAATTTGTTTGCGTAATTTTAGAAGCGCCTGATTGGCCGATGAAGCCGGACACTTGCATTATTCAAACTTACAGAGCGGAACGTATATTTTATCAAAGGGATGGAATAGAATATCACCCAAATCGTTCAAATCGAACGAATTGGGTTATATTCTGTGCCCCTTCTGAAACCGATCAAGAAAGTTCACTATTTCTATTCCATTCCATTCATAAACACAATTCAAGCCAAGAACGATTATTTTACATTCATGTAAGAAGATTGGTGAAAAGTAACCTATGATCAACCTTTACTGGCACCAATCACATCGTCAAATATTAATTTTCCGGCGTTCCCAGTTTTGCGAAACGGGTCACATCTATATATTGATCATTTGAACGTTTGCGGATGACAAAATAATCGTTGAAAAGGTTTAGATGTTGGAGATCATTCACCAATGACATTCTTGCTAGTAGGGTTTATCATAATGATGTAAATAATGACTTTCGAGCGCTCGGTCAAGGTGTTACCATATGGGAAGAATTATTTTATTAAGTCATCTTTTCAAGAGCGGATCCAGAGTCTGTCGGTCCAGAACCGGCAAAACTAAATATGTGACCCGTCATGCCGAAAGGGACCACCCGGGAACTCTATAAATGAATTATTGAAAAAGAGATTGTGCCCAGCATTGGTCGCATTTCAAAAATTCTTTCATGCGAAGATAAATTGTTCATTCTAGATTCAGAAAATAGGCGCAATCCGCGTAGTCTGACTAGGTCGACACTTTACGCCCTTCCCAGATTGTCCCTTTTCGCGTGACGGGTAACATATTTATTAAAAACAATATTAATCTAAGAAACTTTTGGTCACTTGACAAAGCTGAAGTAACGACACTTTGTCTGATCGCTCAGGATGTTTCCAAGATAATTACAATTTCGGTCTGAAACATCAACCCCCCCCCCCCCCCCCCACACACACACACACTCTCTCCACACACAACCTCTTAGAATTATTCTGTATTCTTCAGAGTCCTTCAAAGTCCTTTCATTAAATGAATAAATCAAGTCATTAAAAAATTTAATCCAATTTTCCCCTCAAAATGAATAACTCACATTTTTCACATACAATGACTGTTTAGCCATGAGGTAAGAAAAATATATTGATATATCATATACCGGCTATAATAATTGATTTAACAGAGATTGACTCAACAAAAATCAATCGACCAAAGATCACTGGACATTGAAACCTACTGGCGTGAAATACGTCGGGAATTCTATCTCTGTCATTTATCTCTTTTTTTACCTTTTTACTTCTTGTTTTGGGAATGGGACACGGGCGATTGTTTCATAAATCGATTATATGTCATAATGATTATCACGGGGCCATAATTCCAGATTAAGTCTGGTCAAAATTCATAGTTGGTGTAATGTAGACTTGCCTAAACGCTCATTGAAATGTAAATAAAGTAAATCAATCGCTGAAGTAATCGATAGACATGTAATTAAAAATTCTGTCTGCGTAAGGTTGAACCCGCTCAAATCAATACTTAAAGTACTTTGAACATGGCAAACCCTGATAAGGCTCTAGATCTAATAAAACGTATTTTTTTCTTTAACTTACCTTTTCGCATGTACTTTATACACAACTTTTTCCAAATACTTTCACCTGATTAAGAAGCATATACCGGTAACTACAAAGTTGTACTATATACGAACGGTTTCTTTAGTGATATAGGGGGGCCTACATGCACATGTAGATTTCGTGAATTACATGTATTTTAATAGTTTTATAATTCGGTCTGACACATTTCTCCGGAAAATGCAATTGTCATGATTAGGAAATAATGGTATTATTCATTTATTAGTTTTATTCATCTACCGGTATTTTTATTTTTTTTTATTATTTATTTATTTATTTAATATCTATTTATTATTTATCTTTCTATTTCTTTATTTATTATTTTACTACATAGAAATATATTTATGACAATAAGACAACTGGGCTTAAGACAATAGGCAAAAGACCTCTTTTCACTGATGCCAAAGTTTATGAGGACTATGTCCCCTATTTCGATGACAGTTTCCATATTAAATGTCTGTCATTTAAATATCGAGAAGTGCAATTCTAAACTGATCCATAAGTGAGTCGTCACGATAAATAGGCCCTGCGATCAAGCTGCGGAAAGCGTTCGAGGAACGTTTGAGAAATGTTTACCCGCTTTGCATGTGTTTTCACATGCAAAACGGGTACAATTTCTAAACATTCGCAAACGTTTTTTTTATCATGATCGCAGGTCAGGCCAAACGAAACCAACGTAAAATTTGGAGACGTGATTTTCTATCCGGGCAACTTCTGGATTGCTTTTGAATTATGATTAGTGAGTTGCGTTACGCTGCATTCAATAAAATTTAATGTAGTCACCGGAATGCCGGGGACGACACCGGGTTACAAGGGGATAATTTTGCTACTGCGTTTAAAAGAAACCCAGAAACGTTCGTTAACCCTTTTACAAGTGTTTCCCCGCTTGATTCACGTGGATTGCAGGGTGCCTGGATTTGAAAAGGTTTCAAATGTTTTCACATCACATGCTTATCCATTGGACTGAACTTGAACCCATGATGTGTTTCATATCAAGAAAGTTCAGCACGATGATTTTGGCATGACGGGGTCCGGCTATTATACATGTTTTGTTTGTCACCTCGTCATCAAAATGGTTCGTATACAAAATCACCCAGCGTGGTGAAATCGCATGATTGGAAATAAATATAGTAAATAACTATTAAACACATTATCTCATGCTATTTGCTCTGTGATATTGAGACTTACTCGCGGCTCCAAAATGGGTCGCCGTTATTTAGAATCTTAACCCTTTCCTGTTTTACAAAATCATTTGGGTCTGTCCAAATTCAAAGGTTTTGCAGACGAAAACTTAAAGTGGATTTAATTTGAAAAAAAATATAACCATTCACTAGGGTAGAAAATAGTGTGAAAAGAGAAGAAATTGCTTGTCAGAAGCAATTTCTTCTTTTTTCACAATGTTTTCCCGATCGTAAAATCACAGGCACGTAAAAAGCAGGGATTAAACAGCAAAGGGTTAATCAGATCTTGATCCAAAACAACATGAGCCTCTGACGGATAAAACACTGACATCTCAAACTATTAATGCTCTTTTTCAGAACTACCCCTTTTACACCCATGTCTGGATTTTGCGATTATAAAATAACGTGACAGGATCGAATTTGACTTTTTTTTATTATTATCATCAATAATTTGTTTTTCGTAATTATCGTTTTGACCAAAACCTTTTTTCGCGTTAACACTTTCCTGTTTTACAAAATTTAAGACCTGTCCAAATTCAAAGATTTTGCAGACGAAAATTTAAATTGAATTTATTTTGAAAAATAACTTTAGTAGGGTAGAAAATAGTGTGGAAAAAGACGAAATTGCTTGTCAAAAGCAATTTCTTCTTTTTTCACAATGTTTTCTCAATCATAAAATCACAGACACGTAAAAAGCAGGGTTAATGTGGAAGCCGACCGGTTTGTTTTTCTAAATTTTAATTTTTATTATTATTTTCAAGGTTTGTTGTTTTTTGTTTTGTTTCGTTTCTTTTTTTTTAAACTTTGTTTTGTTGGGGTTTTTTTTTTTGTGACCGGCGTTACGCGAAAATGGACCATCTAGGAAATCTGTGACCGTAAATTCGATATTTGAAAAAGGGGATTTGTTACTCAGGGACACTCAATATACAGTATATATCAGAGGGTCCGTGTTATATATGAGCCTGTGTGTGACATTTCCAACAATTTTATATAGTTGAGCGACGCCCTGCAAATTTTGAGCAGCCTTGATATTTCCAAAAAACATTTAGAGGCCAGCATGACAGTCTCAATAAACCGTGGGACCTTGTTCATCTCCAAAGTGCGCAGTAAAGACTTCTTAGACTGTGCAGACGCACATGCTGACCGCAGAGGCTTAGCGTAGCACATATTTGAAATTGTTGAAAATGTCACGCAGAGGCTCATATAGTATTCAGAAAATCAATAAAGTGCGAAAAGTTTCTACCCTAGTCAGTCCGCGCAGTCTAACTAGGGTCGACACTACGCACTACCCAGATGGTCTCTTTTTTGCGTGACGGGTCACATAAAAATACTTGTACTCACTTTTGGAGTTAAAGTCGAGTTTCAAGTAAGCATCGAAACGTTCAGTCATCCAGATGGGTTACCAAACGTCCGTAACTTCAGCTTGAAAATTTCGAAGATTCGAGGTTTTTGGTAACTCAACAGACGAACTAGATGGTTTTTACTCTAGGCGCTCAACACGTTTACTAGGCCTTTTGCTCTTAGGACCATAGGGCCTACAGAGGCTAGTAGCCGCCGACTTCGAGACGATTAATGAGTTTGTAAATAGCCGGATCATGGATCATGCTGACATTTGAGCTTGAACCTAATTAGGATTCATCAAAAGAAACGGCAGATCCGCCTTATACGGTCACTATCTATCAATCCTGCTTGACTCAACCCATCTAACCACTCTTTTTGTTTGAAAATTCTCTAATCAACTTGTATTTTTGAATGTTTTTCGAGAAAGAAATGGTAAATGGCAAAAAAAAAGGATAAACGTCCGTCAGACTATAAAGAGGGTCGATAGGATTTACAAAAAAATATACACATAGTCAGAAAAAAAGATGCGTTGTCGGCAGGATTCGAACCTGCGCGGGAAGATCCCAATGGATTTCTAGTCCATCGCCTTAACCACTCGGCCACGACAACTGCATGGTTAAGAATTCGTCTAGAATGTATTTATTCGCAAAAAGATAGAAATGCGTAAAAAAGCAAAATTTTTTAAAGGTAAACAAGCTTTTTTAATTGTGTCATTTACACAAAAACCTCTGTAAGTTTAAAAATCTATTTTGACTATTTCAAAACTAAAGTATAACAAAATATATATTATCAAAAACCAAGAAAGGTCACTTAAATTTCATGACATTTTTATCGCAAGATTTATTTCCCTTTCACATTTTCTGCCCCTGAGTTCGGGATGAAGTACGGTGCGATTTGTCAAGTTCACGTGCAAAGAGGAGTAAAAGAGGCAAACTTTTTGCAACGTTTTGTTATCCTCAACGCATGGATTGCTAGGATCGTGAGATTGGTCGAGTGGTGTTCTAAATGCCCTACCAAGGGCGTAGCTCCCATTACGCACATTACGCAATTGCGTAATAAAAATAAATCCTCTTTCGAAAAATCCCGTTGATAAATGATCATTACATCGAAACTACAGCTAATTCAAGCTGTAGTTACGATGTTTGATTATTCACCAACGCTCAAATCATATAATTGGGGAGCAGTGGATGGCATTAGTCTTTAGTTACAGTCGACATATCGCCTTTATCCTATATATTCTTTGGTGGTCGCCTTCGAAATGCGTAAAAAATTCGAAATCCTAGCTACGCCTATGCCTACCCACCGCCACATTTCATAGTCGAAAATGCCTTTCAACACCCGAAATAGTCTCACCAGGCTCTCCCATTTTGCATCTAACTTGTAGAAAAATGTAAATCCAGAAATTAAATAATTGGATATAATCTTAATAAATTATGGACCAATCAGAGTCCGCCCTTATCTTTGTTTATTTACCGTAATTAATTTCCTAGACAAAATGTGACAGATGGCGGGAGATTGGCCTACAATCATGAGCAGGGTATGGGCTATATAACCTAGCTCTTGCCCTTTTCTGTCATAGCTAAAAGATAATGATAATAATAATAATAATCATAACAAAGTATATATGTGTATACTGGAGCCGTGATCCGGAAACATTTGTGACCTCCCACACAATCATCTTGTAACTCCGTAAATTAACTAAATATTTGACAAAAGAGATTTGTTCTAGGAGAAGTCAACCGGAGGTCGAAATTCAAATTTTCTTATGCAGAAAGGTAGAATGGTCATGCTATATTAAGAAAATCAGCTAAGCCGGTGTAAAGATTGTCGACCCAGCCTTGCCTGAATCGAGTGCACTATTAAATGCGTAGTCTGGCAAGGACGGTCTACCTACCACTGAGCATCTTCGCTAACTAAGCCTTAGGTTGATGCCCACTACATGTTCTCAAGTTCAGATGATGAGGTAAGTTTTTCTTGATTTCATGATGATATGGAACTAAAAAGCTAATCACACTGTATGAATACGCGAAGGGCATGAGTGTGATTAGGTTTTTTGTTTCATACCTCCATCAAATCAACGAATGCTCTCTTCATATCTTATTATTTAATATATTCAAGCAAAAGTGTAAATATTACTCCAAATAGGATCATGAATACCGTTTAGATATTTGAGGGGTACAGTTAACAACATCGTGAAATTGAACGGTGAATGATTTTGGAGTGTAATTGAATGAGTGTGTGGTGCGAGCTTTGAGTTAATTTAATGGGATGTATTCCAATCCGGCAATTTTGTTCAGGATGAACAAAATTAGCGGTATTGATAACCTCCCTTTATTAAAATATGCATACAAGTTCTATGAATAGGCTAGTATTATAGCCTCTTTTTTTCTTCTTCAAGAACCTTAGATGCTTACAATTTGAATTTTGTCAGTGAAATCAAGATTTTTTCTAACTTCATTTATTTTGAATGACGTTGTTGATTATTTCTTTTTCAGTGAATTTTGGGCGATTTTGAATGGTTTGAGTGCGTTTTTTGAATGAATGTAAGTAAGTTTTTGAATGAATGAATGAATGAATGGGGCGTTGAGTGAGCTTAGAATGGTTTTGATTGAAATGAATGTCAATTTCATAATGTTACTAACTGTATGTCCAACCATGACGGAAGTCCGGCAACTGGCGAGGGCAGCGATCCATTAAAGTTTCGCGTTTGTGAAATAATTTCATTTAAACGTTGATGTATCCATTAATAAAGGCTAGTGAAGTAGGAGTTATATGCAAAAGGAATTTAATCCGAGAGCGGAGCCTGATGAATTTGCTTTGCATAAAGCTCCTCCCCCACTAGACTTTATTCATGGACACATCAACGCGAAAACGAAATTAAATCGATTACTACAACACAACCCTCGACAATTTCTAAAAAAAAGTTTTATAACCCTTTTCTGGGCCTAAAATAGTTTTATTGAATTAACTGAAAGTGAAATTAAGGTAGTGGACCCGTAATAGCTCCGTAACATTTCGGGCCACATGTTCTTTCACTATCACGGTTAACCGCGGTTTCATAATGAAAATCAGTAAGAAACCTTGGTTAATACTGTTAATGTTCATTACTCACGAAATGTTTCGGAATTATTACAAGTCCACTACCTTAATGAACAAGTTATGATATTGAGGTTGGGAGAATTTCACAGATAACGCAGCGCGTCATTTAGCACGTGAGTCATATGACGTCAAAAGCATCAGCGATCCCTTGTGACCACGGCGTAATGAAACTCGAAACAGAAAGTATATTCATCAACAGAATGTTTCACCCAATCAGATCTTGAAAAGCATAACTAAAACTAGGGGTGTAACAATAGGTCAAACTATCGCTGTATTGTTATAGTTTACCTTGCAAAAGCAATAGCATTTTTTTCAAATCGATAGATATCGCAATAGTTCCTCTGACTATCGATAGTTTTACAATATTTTTTTTGAAAATGAAAGTAGAGTTAAATGTAGTAACAACGCTGCCTTTCTGCATGTTTTTATCAGAAAATGGGGTCAAATCCAATTCTTTTTAAGGGAATATCTGTAATTAATTGGTTTGATCATTTACTCGCCATTGACAAGATAAACAGCATCTTACAAGACCAATATAAAGTTACTGTCTAATAAAAGGTGGACACTTCATCATTGATTTTTATCTATTTTTTCTGTAAAGCAACTATTGTAATAGTATTGCAATAGTTTTCTAACCATTGCAATACTATTCCAATAGTTACTTTACTATCGCAATACTATCGTGATACTCATTTTGAGCTCAATAGTCACCCTTAACTAAAACTATATCATTTACATAAAAGGTACCGTCTGGGAAATCCATAAATTGAATATTTGAAAAAGGAATTTGTTCCAGTAGAGATCAACCGGGGTCGCTTTTTCAAAAATAAATCACGTGAAGATCGAATGATCATTCTATCTTCAGTAAATCATCCAAAAGATTTGCGATCAGCCCTGTATTCAGGGTCAAAACGCTCGGATACGATTGAGAAAAGATATCCTGCTTTGCACGTGTGCATACGCTCATAGCGGGGAACATATGTGACCCGTCGTGCGAAAAGGGACTATCTGGGTAGAGCGTAAAGTGTCGACCCTTGTCAGACTGCTCGGCTTGCGCAGACTGACTAGGGTCGAAACTTTCCGCAATGTGCTTATTTTCTGAATCTAGAATATGCAATCTACCTTCCAGTGGAAGAGTTTTTGAAGTGCGACCTCTGGTTGACCAATGCTTGACCCAATCTCTTTTTCAAATAGTCATTTTACAGAGTTCCCAGATGGTCTCTTTTTGCGTGGCGGGTCACATATTCTAAACTTTCACAGACGCTTTTGCATCCTGAACGCAGGGCAGTTTTTAACTTCTGCTAAAATCTGATCTGGTTATTAACAATCTGTATAGTACAGCAAGTCTTGGAACAGGTTAATATTCCATCATAGCCTCGAAACTCCTTAAACTATATCTGATCTGGCCCACTTGATCACGTGGCTGCAAAAAACTAGCACCGCTGCTTATTGACCCAGTTCTTACATCGAAGGTCTCTGTGTCGGTCTGTTCTTTTGGTATCTCGCTGATCACGTGATCATTATTTGAAGCACTTGGACTCATCATATCATTCCTTGCACTCAAAGTCCGTGTGCCAACCTGTCCGTTTGTTATGTGCTCGTGTCCGTTTGTTATGCGCTCCTGTCTGTTTGTTTTGCCCTCCTGTCTGTTTGATATATCCTCCTTTCCATTAGCCAAACGCGCCTGTCCGTTCTTCATACGTTCCTGTCTGTTTGTTTTTCCCTCCTGTCCGTTTGATATATCCCCCTGTCCATGTGCCATGTCCGTCTGTACATTTGCCGTACTCTCCTGTCTGTTTATCATACCTTCCTGGCCATCTGTTATTCGCCCATATCCCGCCGCGTCTAACATCACATGTGCCGTGTTGCCTGTACATGCAATTCTGGTGTCTCCTTGCTTATTTGGCGAAATTATTAAGAGGCTTCTTTTTCTCTTTTTCACACAAAAGTAAACTAGTAATATTAACGCTGTGACCACCAGTATTCCATCCACTGTCCATACAATTATTATAACATATTGCCATTTTATTGGCCACCTAGTAATATCCATGTTGGGCATTTTGTATCTCTTGGAAATATTTTGATTATGTTAAAATACTTTTGCAGATTACAGAGTTATCTCTGACCCATTGTTGTTGTTGCTATTTTAGGCCATATTCCGATTACTTGCCAAACCAGCATCCATGTACTTGTGGTATCAATGTACAGTATGTGTTCAAACGTCTCATTGGTTCTGTGGCCAGCTTCTAAGTAACTTTCCTTTTAAGAGTTGTACTATTATTCCAACAATTAATCTATTTCCGCTCCATTATGTCCTGCAATCAAATTAAGGCAATATTAAAAAAGTGTAATTATTCTGCCAAATTATCGACAGTTAATTTCGAATACAAATTAAGCCCGCAGTCTACGTTTCCGACCTTTCCACAGGTGCGTGACACGTAGATACTTTTAAAGTAGTGAACCCGCTATAGTTCCGTAACATTTCGGAAGCTATGAACTTTTACAGTGTATACCGAGGTTTCCTAATGGTTTCATTAGGAAACCTCGGTCAACATTGTGAAGTTTATGAGTTCCGAAATGTTGCGGAACTATTACGGGTCCATTTCCGAAATATTGCGGAACTATTACGGGTCCACGACTTGAAGCAGCATGGACTGCCACGCAATGAATCGAGAGTATTCGTCGAGCAACATTAGAAACTAAAACCGAAATCCCAGAAATAGGACAATATTGAACAAAAAATTGTTTAGGAGGGAACTTGTTTTGTTGGAACCCATTAGCCTCGTCTTAATAAGATGTTTAAAATGGATTCGATCATATACACAGGGTATAACGTGCCACGCCGACACCAGAAGGTTCATGGACACCTGATCGATTTTTTCGATACGGATCTAACGGTGGGGCAAGTTTGTGACTGATTTGTAAACCAAAATAATCATTTTCATTTCAATTTTTAGTATCACTGTCGAGATAAATGGTTCTTCTGTTAGGAAATAAAAGGGGAGGGTAACAACTAATCAAAATGAGCGAGTTCTAGCCCTAGGAGTGAGTGACTTTGCTCGTTTTTTAGGTTTGTCATTATTTTTTTGCCAAACAACCTGACTATTCTTCATTGTTTGTGTTTGTCTAAGAGCATTTATGTATCCTCTACACACATTCCAAATTTCTCGGCGAAAGATCCACATAAAGCGAAGATATTCGTACTTTTATTGGCCTGGGTAGCGAAAAATATGATAATTAGACACCCCCTAAATTTTTTTCGATTGGAAATCGACACCAGAATTTGTGATAGGGGGTGTCTTGTTATCATATTTTCCGCTACCCAGGCCAATAAAAGTACGAATATCTTCGCTTTTTGTGGATCTTTCGCCGAGAAATTTGGTATGCGTGTATAGGATACATAAATGCTCTTAGACAATCACAAGCAATTAAGAATAGTCAGGTTGTTTGACAAAAAACTAATGACAAACCTAAAAAACGAGCAAAGTCACTCACTCCTAGGGCTATAACTGGCTCATTTTGATTAGTTTTTACCCTCTACTTTTATTTCCTAAAAGAAGAACCATTTATCTCGACAGTGATATTAAAAATTGAGATGAAAATGATTATTTCGGTTTATAAATCAGTCAAAAAGTTGCTCCACCGTTAGTTCCGTATCGAAAAAATCGATCAGGTGTCCACGAACCTTCTGGTGTCGGCGTGGCACGTTATACCCTGTGATATATTCGATCATGGATTCGATCATCATAGGATCCCGTAAGACTTATGCGACATTCTTTATATACTAACAAAATGTCTTTTATTATTCATCATGAACAAGTGAGGTCTACCGCAATGCCCACGTATTAAATCGGTTTAAAAAAATGTTCCTTTTTTTCTGAAAGATCTTTCTTAGTCAACCCATATTGCATGGCTGGGGAGTGGGTGGGGTAAGCATCCAACCTGTGATTATGTTTAATCTCGCCTGAAAGAGGATAAATCCGGGAAATTAATGATTAAGGTTGATTGTCGAGTTACAGTAGATTCGGTATCTATCAAGCGGGCTTTCAAAACGTCATTTTTCTTAAGAAATTTTGGCTTATTAGACGCTAATGCGAGCATTTACAGAAGTGATTAAGGAGTGATTAATAGACCGTCCGCTATAGTCAAACAAAAATACGACTTGATGTCGGTATCTTTTCGAGTAACCAGTATAGATTAAAAGACATGATTAGTTACACCTGTCGTTGAAATCCACTCGGAAAACTGTTCAAAGTAGCTTTAACGTTTTTTAAACCATCCTTCAAATATCTGGAACAGTTTGAAGTTTGTATTGATAACGCAACGCCTACTTTAAATGACTTGCCTCCGTAGACCCAAATTTTGGCTGATAACGTACTTACGTAACGTCATTAAAAAGGATATTGAATGAGTGGTCATGGAAATACCGAATTTATTAAACGAGTCATCTATAAACAAATAAAAACGAGGCTGCGCCGAGTTTTTAATCTGTTTATAGATGACGAGTTTAATAAATTCGGTATTTCACGAGCACAAATTTTATATTCTATTTATAATATGACCCGAATTTATGCGAAAAATCGTCAACATTTTTGAAATTCAACATTTCAATTTTCCGCGAAACTTATAAAGCCGTTTAAAACTGACGTCACAATACATAGATTATGACGCCATTTTCGCAGTAACAAAAAAGCGTTGCAATTCGCTTTAAGCTCATTTGCATAGTTATTCCACTAGTCTAATAACACCCGTGTAATATCAAAATATTCAACGGGGTTATTTCACTTGCGCGACGTAGGTCATATTAAAAAAATATTTTCTAAACGGTTTATTGCTAGGTGCCAAAATGTCTCTCAATTAACATTAAAAATCTTCAAAAAAAAATTACGGAAAGGAACGTTGAACCTAAAAGTCAAAAGATCGGTCTAGAAAAGAAAGTTGATTTTAACAGGTTTCTTGTGGGCGTTTCTTTTGGAGTTAAGTATATATTGAGAGTCCATGCTGTTCTCAAAACAACTTACATTTCCTAAAATCCTAACAAATGTTCATTTTTTCCTTTCCCGACATATTCTTATAATCTTTCAACAGCCTATGCTTTGAATTATGAATAACTAAACGACTGTTCTTTTCCGCTAGGGATTATTTGTTAAAAAACAAAAACTTCCTTATAAAGGGATAGTTTACTTAAGACATTGTTTATTGTTTTATTATATAATCTTAAAGTCAATATGATTTATAGAAAGTAGATAATATTATGACCATGCATTGCAAGATGAGCCGTGGTAAACTATTCCTTCATTTTATCACATGACTCGTAAACTGTTGAAAGTCACTTGCAGAATCGTTCGAGCTATATCACTTATGGGGCTTTTAACATCAAACCAGTGAAAATGGTAAACTAAATCCTTTTAAACACCAGACCCTGCACTTGCTCATGTTAATGAGAAGCTGAATAAGATAGTAATATGAATAAGATATGAAGAGATAAATCATATATAGCTAATCTACGTTGAGCACAGTTGTAGCGCGTCGGACTGGAAAACTAGAGGTCCCGCTTCGATCCGGGCCCCGACGGCGGCACTCATTCTTTCCGACTACTTGTCTCTCACCAATGGGTTGAAAATCGTAGACCTATGTGGGAAAGCAGCTGGAGCCTAGGAAAGGGTGTGATTGTGGTACTGGTGTGAGAAATACCAGGAATCCATTGTTCGCCGCGATTTAACTGAAAAACTGTTGAAAGCGGCGTAAACTCCGTTCAATCAACCAATCTAATTTACGTCGATAGAACTATTGCTTCCCGTTTAGATTCACACACGGACCATTTATATACAGGGAGTATAATTATATTGAGAGTCCCTGATTCACATGCGAGTCTTCAACTTTTTAAAGTTCTCCCCCCCCCCTTCCCCCCTTTTCCTTTCTTTGTTTTTAGTTTTGTCGAAATTCCAGAAGGTGTAAGCAACAGTGGTCCCTTCTTAACTGTAGTCTAAAATTTTGTTAAACCAAAATGGAGAGTCTAAAAACTAGTCACGAACTGAGATAAATTGGTCCAAAAAGTTAGCACAGTATCTAAAATTAATCACCTATACACAGAAGAGAGCTAACTGCTCGCCGAATGGCTTTTTACCGATGGCAAGGGTAAACAAACACACTGCGAAGCTTTTTGATACCTCTTTGTAGGATTCTGAACGGATGGGTTTATAAAACAATAGATTCCTTGACATGCGCCATTATGAAATTAAAACACTTTCTTTCCTTTATCCATCTACACAATATACGATTTGTTTTAATTTCCCTGCTCACTTTCACTCATACGTATATCGGCAATCAGTCGTAAAAAACAGGAAGCCGTTACTCCAGAAACCCCTTATTTAAATAGGTATTGAGAGAAAAACTCTAAACAGGCCATAATCAAAGTGTTTACAATGCTTCTAAAATAAGGAGACAGCGAAATATTTTTCTATCAAGTAAAATACAGTGACCTAAATGGGAGACCATTTTCATGCGGCGGCAACTGATTTGTAGGCTAATGTGTGTTTTATTTGTCATAGATATATTGCTTTTTTATGATCACAGTTTAAAAACAGTTTTTGCTACAGTAAATCTTGTATTGAGCGACCACTAAGCAGAACACCGAAAAACAGTCGCTTATGGAAATAGTCACTTAATACAATATTTCATGATGGATAAGACATTCATTTTTATGGTATGATGTTAGAACCCTTTAGAATTATGAGGGGTCCAACAACCTAAAATTCAATAATGAACGATTTTTCGTCGAGGAATGTCACTTTCGTCATTGACTTTGCTTGATAAAAGCGGTCGCTAAATAGAATTTGTTGCCAAGGAAATATCGACAGTATCTTTTAGCTTGACGATTCGTAAGCAAGTGGTTCACCCGGGCGTTGGCGGCGGCCTGATGTTTCGATTGAAGTCTTAAGGGTAACTTTCACGTCTCTGTTTCTAACCAATGCTATTGCTCCGAAACATGTTTTTGTGACTTTAATTTGATATTCTAAACAAAGATACACTATTCTGACATTTACATGTATTTTGAGTCGATTTTTAACCATTTTTCAACTCTTTAATTTGTTTTACTTGCAAGTGTATTCTATCTTCTATATCTGTTTTTCTACTTATGCTGTTGTTCTGAAACTTGCACTCGCATCAGCGTATACACTATTACCCTCTTGATTTTAAAAAGATACTCTGGCATTTAATTTCGTGGATTTAAACCCTTTTCCGACTTAAAATGTATTGGTTAAGTTTTTACGTGCAACTGCTGTTCATCTTTAAAGTCTCTGTTTCTACCTAGGGTATTGCTTGATATCTTTATTCGTGCTTCTGTGACCATTAAAGCCTCTAGGCAAGGATTCGTTATTTTTCATAATCATTAAATGGATTTTCCCCATGATGGAACATCGAATTCCTGCTACTCTCCAACGTTCGAAAAAGTCGAGCTTTGTTGTTACCGCGGCACTTTGGGTTTTCGATAAATGTATTATTCCTGGTTATCAAAACTGATTTTCTCATTTGGAAATTATGCTATTCGAATTAATTGTTGAAATACCGAATCATCATTCTAGATTAGAAAAATTAGCTAGATGTGTTCAGGATGAAAACCTTTGCGAAGCGTTTTGTACATAATACCCCGCCTTGCATGCGCACCGTGCATGCAAGGCGGGGTATCATTGTTACAAACTTTTCAAACATTTTGTCACCCTGATTTCTGGATTGTTTGTTATTTATTTTTTTTTTTTTACTCGAGGATAACACGATAAAGGATCGTATGACTCTTATTTCCATCGTGCTCCTAAATCATCCCAGATCTTATCCTACACATAGAGAGAGAGGCAATGGTTTCTAACCACTGCTACCCACTTTTACAGCTGGGTGGACTGGGGCCCTATCTGTAAAGTGTCCTGCCCAAATACACAACCCGCCTCCGGTGGGGCTCGAACCCGCAACCACCAAGTTACGAGTCGAGCGCGCTAACCACTCGGCCAACGAGCCAGACTATTAATAATGATACAGAAAAGTTTATCCTGTACGATCTTGGCGCCATATCACGTTCGATACGTTGTCCACATTCTAGATAGTCAACTTTCACATGATAATTCGTCATACAAAGTGTGCATCTGGGATTTCCGTAAGATAAATAACAGAAAAAAGTTATTGATACTATCGGAGGTCAACAGGAGGTTGAATTTCAAAAATTCTTTCAGGGGTACCTGTTATGATCATTTTAGGTTCAGAACATTATCCAAGTGCGGAAAATATTCAAGATTCTTTATTGAACAGATTTGATCTTTACAGATCTTCATCTCATTAATTTACAAATAATATGATATGGTATTAGTACAGTCGAAATATTTCTTTTGAGTGTTAGTGAACGAGCTCCAAAAAAACATGTCCGACATGTACTAAACCGGATTTCGGTCTCGCGGAAAATATTAATCCGTGCGGTCTGAATAGGTCGACACTTAACACACCACCCAGATAGTCCCTTTTCATGATCTGACGGGTAACACATCAGAAGGCCGTGTTTGGTTTATCTAAGATATAGTAACTAAATTTTCTTTAATCATTGAGAAGAAAATTCTTAAACCACATCACACTGAAAGTAAGGTATTGCCTGTGCGTCGATATTGTCATCGTCGGCAGCGGCGGCGAGCAAAAACCTTGACGTATCATGATTTTTTTAGGTGCATTTATTTGGAACTTGGATTACATGTATATGCTCACTTTCAAAGAAACTGTTAGACTATCAAGCTCGACTTAAATAAACTTTCAGTTTTTGTTTGATGTCCCATTTTTTCTTAGAATTATCATTCCGATGACTCAGCGTGAACAGTTGCAACTGTCTATATATATTTATAGGCAGTTACAACTGTTTCGCACTGAGCCATCGATTCACTATTCAAAAGACGAACCTGCAAGGGATGTTTTTTTCTTTCTTTTTTTCTTTGTAAACATTTATATGCTCCTTCAAACTTGTGTATTCGCATTCGTCTTTGGAGGTAACAAGCAAATATACTTTCCTCTGTAAAGGTTTTATTGAAAACAAACACTGAAACTTTAAGGTAGTAAAGTAAATAATAAATTTAAGTAATAAATCCGCAACGGAAGGAACATTTTTAAACAGTGTTAACCGAGGTTTACGAATATTTTTCATTAGCAAACCTCGGTTAACATTGTGAAAGATCATATGCCCTGAGATGTTGCGAAACTATCACGGTTCTACTACTTTAAAGTGTCAGTTCTCTTGATGTTGTTGTTGTTGTTGTTTTTAAAAAAAAAATAAAACTTTTTCCTTAAGAAAACCTGAAACCTACATGCATTCAATGATTACCGTGAATTCAATTTTTCCTGAATTATCCGAGTCACTTCGATGTCCAAATGTTAGATTGTTATCTTTAAGAAAGATGGTTTATCATTAGGACGAGGGGCCCTTCTGGTTTCAATTAGGAAGTAAAATGATCGAGGCACGTAAAACGAAAATGGGTAATCTAGTTATCCCATGATATAGATATGTGACACGTCAAGCAAAAAGGGACCTACTGGGTAGCGCGTAAAGTGTCGGGTCCAAATCAGACTGCGTGAATTGCGCGATACTTTTTTTAACCCAGCACATTTTCTAAATCTATAATGATCAATGTATCTTTACTTGAAAAAACTTTTGAATGTGCCGCCCGGTTGACTTCCACTGTAACTAATCTTTTTTTTTTTAAATATTTTCTTTATAGATTTGCCAAATTGTCATTAGTTTGGGTGACGAGTCACGAATGTAAAAATAGCCCTATAACAAGGGCAAGTCAACAGTGATTGCTTTTTCATTAATGAATAAGTTTTGCGGGTAAGAGAGAATGACTACTCTTAAATGAACATTATATATATTGAAAATATCTATTCCTGGCTTATACTGCTGATTTTGCAGAATAATCAAGGTAGTTAGTCCACGCTTTAGAAATGCAAAAAAAGTTCCATTTTTGCGTGTTAGTCCAAAACTTCTATCATGTCAAAATAATAGTCTATAACAAAGGGTTATACTAAATGCCTACTGCAGTAATTGGCGTCACTTTTTAAGCCTAGTTTACATTTGACTTACGGAGCCCGTACGGCGCCCGTAACTCGCCATAACCCAAAAAATCGTGCGGTGACTGTGCGGCGGCCTACGGTGTCCGTGCGATCATCGCACGGTCTTACGGATGCCGTGGACCCTTGCGATTTCGTAAAAAAAAAAGTTATGCAAGTTTTTAAAAATCGCAAGACCATGCGGACACCGTAACCTGTAGACACGTCGAAAAGACATCAAGATCGCTATAAGGATACCGCACGGCCACCATGCGATGTTTTTCCTATGATTCTTAACGTGTCATCCTACGGTCTCCCCGCGGGGACCGCACGATGATCCTACGGCGGCTGCACGGTTTACATTGTAGGTAGTTGACAAATCGCACGGTCTCCATACGGGGATCGCACGATCATCTTGCGATCGCTGCACGGGCACCTCAATGATTCTTTTGAAATTTTTATGAAAACCCGTGCGGACACCGCAAGATTTTGTGAACACATACGCCGTACAAATTAAAATCGTACGATGTAAAAAATACCATACAAGTATTCGCAGGCTGCGGTATCGTACGGCGACCATGGCAAATGTAAACTTGGCTAACATCTACTAAATTAAGAACCAAATTTCGTTGCAAACCTCATGCGTTGTAGTTATTTCTCATTATTAAAACGGCAAACTTAATGAGAATAAGGTCATCGATAAATATTTATGCCAATTGTAATGTTGTTAGGAACCACTTTTGTATATTCATACACAGCTAAGAATATTGTAAAATTGAAAATGTGGCGATTTTGGAATGATTTCGGAATAAAATGGAATAAGTGCGATGGGTGGGTTTTGAATGAAATTAAAGGGGCCTAATCCAATATCGCTTATTTTGATGGAGATTAACAAAATAAGCTATAACTATAACCTTCCTTTGAATAAAATATGCAAACAAGATCTATAAATAACTTTTTATATCTCCACGAACTAATCAGAGGCTTAAAAATTCTATAAAGTCATTAAAATCGTGGATTTTTTACATTTGAATGTTTTGGATAAGTAACTACCATGTAGATGACGATCCTTTTTTTTCAGAGTTCGTTTGTTTCTTTTTATTAAACAGATTGTTACTTTATTATATGACAGAATCTCAATAAATTGTATCATATTTTGTGCTACAGTTCAACAATGTCCAAGTGTCAATTTGCTGTTTTATATCACCGAGACGAGCTGCTGTACTTAAAGTTAGAAACATCGTGTAATCAACATTTATCTCAATCAAAACCATTCTAAATCGCTCACTTAGCGATCCATTCATTTATTCAAAACACTCATTCAACCATTGAAAAAACACACTCCAAAATGACTAAAAATGATAAGAACAATAACTGCAACCATTCAAAATAGATATAGCTAGAAAGAAAATCGCGATTTCACTGACTCAATTGACTTGCAAGCGTCTGATTGGTTCTTGAAGAAAGGGGGGGGGGGGTATTAATAGAACTTGTATGCATATTTTATCAAAGGGAGGTAATAAATATCGGCAATTTTGTTCATTCTTAGCAAAATTAGCGATATTGGATTACCCCCCTTTAATTTCACTAAAAACTCACTCATTGCATTCATTCAATTTCAATCTAAAAAACATTCAAAAATCTAGTCCTTGTCAATTTCATGATGATGTTAACTGTAAAACCACGACGCAATGGTTATATATACGATACATTAATTTCTCCGAGTCTTTAGAGGTCAAATTTAGTGTAGTTATAGGCCCCCTACAATTAGTTGAACGATTTAAGAATTGGGGTTTTGAGATTTAAGTTCCTCCAGTACCTTCAAACTTGCAAAATGTAGTAAATGACAATGCTTTTTGGTGGTTTATCGAGAAATAATGGTGGATTATCACTTGATAATCTAACCGCAAAAGCAATGAAATTATCAAAAACTTGTACCCTGCTTTTATGCATTTCGACCTATCTGACGTCATCTATGCGAGGCAAAATAAGTGACGTCACAATGAACGTTGCATATTTAGCAATCACGCGCAAAATGGTGCACTTTACTAAAATATGTCCTAGAAATTTCACATTTTGTCTCAATTTTGCAATAGATAAATGGAATAATCGTTTGTTTTTCTAGTAAGATCGATTAACATTTCATTTCGTGAACAACAAAAACTATATATTTCGTGGCTCTGCCACTCGTGAAAATAAAGCTTTTGTTGTTCGCCCAATGAAATATAAATCGATCTTACACTGAAACAAACGATTATCCTCTATTTCTTTGGTAGTGGGCTCAGGAGTTACCCTGCCTTATCACAACCCATGCATGATTTAAGATCTTATATGTAGATTTCATCACGACCACGGTCATGCTTATTTCATCGTACCTTATACAGTTACGAACATCGCGAAATTGACAAGGTGGATTATTTCGGAAAAAGATTGAATTATTGCGATGAGCGAGTTCGAATGAAATTAACGGATAATCCAATATCGCTAATTTTGTTCATCTCGTTCATTTACCCCTTTTTAATAAATAATTCAAACCAATCAGATGCTTTAAAAGTCATTTAAATCGTGTTTATTTTTCTAACGATTTTCATTTTGAATGTGGTTGTTGATCTTATCATTTCAGTTATTTAAGAGCGTTTAGGCAGGGTTGAATTAGTGTAAATGAAATGGATGAATGAATGAATGAATGAATGAATGAAGGAAGGAAGGAAGGAAGGAAGGAAGGAAGGAAGGAATGAACGAATGAATGAATGAATGAATGAATGAATGAATGAATGAATGAATGAATGAATGAATGAATGAATGAATGAATGAATGAATGAATGAATGAATGAATGAATGAATGAATGAAGCGATTTAGAATGGTTTTGTTCCTGGTGGATATAAATTTGACGAGAAACTTAACTGTAAAAGTACCTACTACCGATTAAGGTTATGATTAGCTATAGATAACTTTCTCCGGAGTCATTTGGAGAAAATGGGGGTAGATGCGAGAAATTATTTATTTTCATTTCTCCTTTTTTCTAAATTTGCAGTTCAAATATTTAACATCGGCTTTGACGTTCAAAGATTTACAAGGAAACCGTTTTTACGATTCGGATTAACTTTTTATCTTAAATCTTTTCAGGCGTTTTCGAAGATTTGAAGAACTGTTTAAAATTGCCATGAATGGGGCGGGGCGGTGGGCAAATGATTTGGAATGGATTTGAGCACAGGGACTCTGCACATGATAAATAAGCCTTATACAATGATTTAGCTGAAAAAAAATGGTATATAAATATAGACTCTATATTTATATACCATTTTTTTTTCAGCCAAATCATTGTATAAGGCTTATTTATCATGTGCAGAGTCCCTGTGGATTTGAGTAGTATTGGTGTCATGTCCACAATTTAACTGTATTCAAATCTGACGCATCACGTGACAAGGATGTGCACACGAAGATCGATGATAATATGTTTCCGAGGCCATGATTTCATCTTTCTCGTTCACTAGAGAAATATACAGCAACATCTTATGATCAACATTGACAAAACAATACCAGTCTCGAAGAGCGGACGAAACTAGGAACTCAATTTAAGTATTAAATGTTCGGGTTTGTCCTTATTTTCTTTAAAATATAAACCGCCAATTTAATCCAAGAATGTCTATTTTTCGGATAAAGATACGCGGGATAATGAGTAGGATTGTGCGGATCAATACACGAGTAATGACTGTGTCAGACAGAGAGAAAAAAATATGTTCTAGATACAATGCCTCATTGTGTCTAAACGACCACGAGAGTTCTGTTTGGTTTTCAAGTCATAATTTCAGTTTTTCAATCGTCGCAACTGCATTTTGAAGATATGATCGACGCCAAGAAGTTAGGACAATGATCTGTATCTCTTATTATTTGTCCGATTCTCACCATATTAGTTACAATGGAAAGGGGAAAATGATTGAAAATCTTACATAGGTACAGATAAGAAGGGGGTAAATCCAGTCTAAAATCTTAATTTCTCATTGAAACCCTCTAGTGTGGGTACTCATTGAATAATCTTGTCAATACGATTCCAATGAACAACCACAACATAGGATTTGTGAAAAGTTTTTGAAATGATTTAATTTGAAATCCAAAATACCCCCTTTATCTGTTGCTTCGATCCTATCAAGGTGATAAGAAAAGATACACTATTAAATGTCAACTTTACTATTTGACACCAGCAGGAGTTGGCGGTCTGACAAGGGTCGATAGGTTTTGCACTTTGCAGATGGTTTCTTTCGTGTCGGGTAGGATATATTATATACATCAGAGAAAGTTTAGGAAATAATGAACTTAAATAATGTTAACCAAGGTTTCCTAATGCTTTTCATTAGGAAACTTCGGTAAACATTGTGAAAGTTCGTGAATTCCTGAATGTTGCGGAACGATAACGGGTCCGATTCCAAAATATTGCGGAACTATCACGGTTACACTACCTATGGTCTAGGGGAACTAATTCATTTCCAACCTCTCTGGTAGAAAACTTTAGGGAAACTCCGGTCCATATACTCAAATGTTGAAGGTGATCTCTGATTGGTCAATATTATTGAAATTCAAAATTGTTTGAATATTTTTCAGCGATTATAATCTGTTGATGAAATACAATCGGAAAATTAAAGATTTAAACCTTTTTTCCCGGTCCAATAGCTATTTATAAACATGGGTATATTTGTTTGAGGGGCCGGTAAAAACCGCTTCGCGGTAAGGGTCATCTCAAAAATGGCCCAAAAAGTCGTAGAGAAAAGGGATCATGCCATACTAATTTTTAATTCATTTCATGCGCAAATGAACGGACCTCAATTTAAGACAGGTTTGAACACTCTCGCATTCTCTTGGACTGAGCTATGACCGGAAAGGTTATAATGGCCGATAACGGAAAATGAATTAGTTCCCTTATACCCTATCACAAGACGAAGACAATCAATGTATTCTACATCATGGTCAGGCTAAGACCACCAGGAGTCCAGATCACCGCAAATTTTATGCCACAAAGTTTATTTACGGTTCTTCCATTCTTTCATATCTATGGTGACATAAACCGCCATGAGTAACTTATATTGTTAAGTGGTGGATATTAATTCACCCGCCTTACCGGTTCAATTATTCGTGATATTTTTCGTGGTGTTTTGTATTAATATGGTTTATTTCTTGTTCTGTCTGTAAATTAGATGATTGGTTCTTGAAACCGTGCAATATGAGTCTATGCGTGAAATTTCCAACAATTTCAAATAATCGCAATAAAAGACTCTGACCAGCATGTGCATACGAAGAGTCTGATTTTTTTATTTGAATGGGTTATATGCCGCTTTCAACAATTTCGCAGTTATATCGCGGCGGCCGGAGCACCTAACAATGGATTCCTGGTATTTCTTTCACCTGTACTACCATTACACCCTTTCCTAGCCTCCGACTGCTATCTAACATAGGTTTGCGATTATCTACCGATTTGTGAGAGGCAAACGTCGGAAAGGATACTTGCCGCCACCGGGGATCGAACCCACGACTTCCAGATTGGAAGTCTTATGCCTAACCAACTGCGCTATGGTGTCTGACCAGAGTCTTCAATATGTGTTTTGTATGTAGATAAGGCTTCAAAGTATCTTCAGACCATCAGGTAACTCTATATTTGACACGGTATGGGGCTGGCTACGTTATTCAGTGTTTGTCCCTTGTGCACATTTCAAATTGTTGGAAATATCACACACAGGCTCATTTGTCTTGTTAGGGCTCTTGAATACCACTACTTTCTTCATTATTTCTATCCCAGCATTTTTAGATACTATTTGTGTTGCTGCGTTATTAAGTATGTTTGAAACTTTCATCAAGGCTATTATCATTATCATATAACATAGTTGGGTTATCAACATATTGTCAGTTTTATTCAAAGAAACCCTTGTAAATATAGCTTATTCAAAGCAGTAGTTAATAGGTTTAGAATCATTATTTGCCTAGTCGGCTGAATAGAAAATTAGAAACAACTTGAACGCAACACCCCCCCCCCCCCCCCCCCCAAGTATAATTAAATCAAACTTCCATTTTGTAGAGATGAACTATTATGAAGGTAAAACGAGTTTTGAGTAGGTGTGTGCAGGTACAAAGCGATAACAGCATTTTGTTAACTTTACCACCTTCAATCTTGAATAAATATGTTTTGTAGGAAATAACGTGATGTGGCCGTCGTTTCGTTGGTTATTTTGTACGTTGTAGCAGATCTATGTCACCATACTAACCAATATTCGTTAAATATTATACGTGACTAAACTTTAAACTATGTCAATAATTAAGACTAGAAACGCTACCATTTCATGAAAATATTTATTTATACCTTTCACACGAATATGGAAGTATTTAAAAAAGACGACCTCTACGTTCCAAGTTCTAAGCAGAAAAGTTCGTCGTGGCAAAAACTCATCAAAACTTTCAAAGTCACACGAAAACATTAGTTACAGCTCAAAAATAATTCTATTTTGGCTAGGCATATCCTTTTAGAATCTACTGAACATCGGTTGTTCGTAAGCTCTATTCTAGTGTTTTAAATGAGTGCCTTATCAAAAATACATGCACATATATCTTGATAACGAAAATAAATTAGCAAAGGAACAAAATAGTTTTGGATAGAGGCGGTCATGTGAAGGACACTTATCTTCAGCGACCACTTTGATTAGACATAGATTAAATCGGAACAAAATACTTTTGCAACCTTTACAGATCTACAGAAAGTCATTGATTTCGGATATCTAGACATGCTGATTTCTAAAATGGCTGAGATTTCTAAAATTAAATAAATGCCCTTTATTTCATTGGATCTTGGATTTTGTGGTGACGGCACATTCAATGTTATCCGCAGCCAACGAAAATCCATACCGCGTGTATGATTTGAAGTAAGTCGGTGTCCGATAATGACGTGACGTCTCCGTTTTCGTTGGAAATTGTTGCAATTTTCTGGAAGGATTATTATAAGCATTGTGTGACCATATTTGGATATTCCTCGACTTTGGAAGGTTTCCAGGAAACCTATTTTAAATCACTGATTTTGTCTGGCTCGAAAAGCGTGGAACAGGTAGGGTGGTAATTTGACTTTTTTTGGGTGGTTATCTTCCAAGAAATAAAACCATCTGGGAACTCGGTAAAATAAATATTTGAAAAAGAGATTGGTTCTTGTGCAGGACAACCAGATGTCGCATTTCAAAAACTCTTTTGCTTGAAGGCAGATTGATCATTCTTGATTCAGAAAAAAAGCACGGTGCAAAAAGTTTCGACCCTAGTCAGACTTCGCGGTCTGCGCAGTCTGACTAGGTTCCGACACATTACGCACTACCCTGATTGTCCTTTTTCGCGTGACGGGTTACGATTTATTAAACTTAAGTAAAACTGAAATTGATTAGACATCGGCAATGCAGCAAATTTGACCCCGCTGTAAAGTAAAAGGGACAATATAGGTTGTGCAGTTGTATGTTAAAGTGTCGACCCTTGTCAGACTGCGCGGGACTTTGCAGAGCGACTAGAAACGAAAGAGCTTTCCCTTGATGCCTATTGTCTGAATCGAGAATGACCAATAGGCCTATACATTACCGTCATGTTTTTTGTCTTTTTTGTTTGTTTGTTTGTTTGTTTTTTAATAAGACTCCCTAGTTGACCAGCACTTGGACCAATATCTTCATTAATGTATTGTTCGGAGTTTCCCGAAGATGGTACTTATTCAAATTACGGCTCATAAATTCATAAAATTTATATGGGATAATGAATCATGGTCATTGAATACCGAATTTATTAAACTAGTCATCTATATACAGATAAAAACGAGACCGTGGAGAGTTTCTATATATTTTAGATGACGACTTAAATAAATTCAGAATGGAATTAGCACAAATTTGATATTCTATTTATAATATAACTTGAATTTTTGTGAAAAAACAGTAAATTCCAGATACTCACCGATTCAAGTTAGTATCCGCGAAGCATCTATCTATCTATCTATCTATCTATCTATCTATCTATCTATCTATCTATCTATCTATCTATCTATCTATCTATCTATCTATCTATCTATCTATCTATCTATCTATCTATCTATCTATCTATCTATCTATCTATCTATCTATCTATCTATCTATCTATCTATCTATCTATCTATCTATCTATCTATCTATCTATCTATCTATCTATCTATCTATCTATCTATCTATCTATCTATCTATCTATCTATCTATCTATCTATCTATCTATCTATCTATCTATCTATCCTATCTATCTATCCTATCTATTCTATCTATCTATCTATCTATCTATCTATCTATCCTATCTATCTATCCTATCTATCTATCTATCTATCTATCTATCTATCTATCTATCTATCTATCTATCCTATCTATCTATCTATCTATCTATCTATCTATCTATCTATCTATCTATCTATCTATCTATCTATCTATCTATCTATCTATCTATCTATCTATCCTATCTATCCTATCTATCCTATCTATCTATCTATCTATCTATCTATCTATCTATCTATCTATCTATCTATCTATCTATCTATCTATCTATCTATCTATCTATCTATCTATCTATCTATCTATCTATCTATCTATCTATCTATCTATCTATCTATCTATCTATCTATCTATCTATCTATCTATCTATCTATCTATCTATCTATCTATCTATCTTTCTATCTATCTGCTCGATCAAGTTCAGGATTCGTTTTTTATTTCTTTTGCGCATATTTCGTTCTTTATTTAACTCATTCAGATTTATCACGGACCTTTAATATATTTGAAGATATTGAGTGTCCCTGGATTATCCATTTATGCCTACATCATCATATATGGTTCCTCCTGGTGGGCTGAAATACATCGGCGTAACTACACTCGTCTATCGCCTATAGGCTATCTTGTATGATCATCTTGAATTTTTTTTTAAATAAATTGAAAGAGCACGCGTGAAGTATGAATTTTTAAAAAAAAGATTGAACTTCCTCATAGATCCACATCGTAAGATATGACAACGTCGCATCTACACTTAGACTGGTTCCACTGTCGACTATCATAAAAGCCATACATGAGTCGACAGCAGTACCAGTCTAATCTACACTAGGATTGATCATGCTGCAGTTACGCGATTTTACCGCAGTGCGATATCATTACTCATATCCTAATCAAATAAAAGATAGCCTGACCGGGAGAAACAATTGTTTTAATCGCACCGTTTGTTATTGTTGTGTTTAATTGTAATCATTTCGAAATGATTTTTATGACGGATTTTCAAGGCTGAACCCCTCTCAAAAAATTAAAATCACACATGACGCACAGTCCATGTGACATTTAACCACGGCGCATGCGTGATGCGGAAGTTGATTATCAGCCATATTTCTGGACACCTCACTCGACTAGAAATATTCTGTGAATATTTTGTTAGCATCCACAAAAAAGAGGAATAAAATCTCTGTTGAGAACAAATCAACAACAATGTCTGATTACGACAGTAATCCTTTTGCGGACCCAGAAGCGGTTAACCCGTTTTCTGTAAGTAGAAAACCACAAAAAATGTTAATTTTTGCGCGAGCTGTCAAAAAACACCGGCAGAAAATTAATCGATTATTGGACAGCAAATATGGTGCTTTCTACCTTAAATCCTACTGGTTAGAGACCAATTCTCGCCAAGTACCAGTTCTCGCCAACTGCATATTTTCACAGTAAAGGCGCAATATTCATTCACAATAAATTATTTTCTGATTAAAGAATGTCTTGTTAACATAATTTGTATTTTAGAGGGTAGTCCTTTCCGTCTTCACCGAGAAAAAGGGGTGGTGGGGAGAACTGGTACTTGGCGAGAATTGGTCTCCAACCAGTAATATATCTGTGATACAGTGTCCTCCCAATAGATCTCTGTTTTCTCAGGTGTTGACATGTTTATACAATGTATTTTATCTTTGTTTTGGTTTTTATCTGTTTATTTTTAATTGTGAATAACCCCACCCACCTGTTAGGCTGAAAGAAGTTTCTCAACATAATTGGCGCTCAGTGAAGTTGTCACTTATTAGCATGAAAATCAGTCAAACTGATCTACTGTAAAACTGGTCCCAAATCGGTCTAAACAGCCCCTTTAAAAAGAAAGAATACAATTAAGTGAAAAACTTAATTTGTATCTCCTTTCTAATGTCTGGAATCTGGCTATGTTTACAAGGTCACCATATTCCTAAATATCAGATATGTTTATTTTGAAAGCAAAACCAAATTTTTGAGATGACACCCAAATGCCAAATGTTGACCAAATTACTCTTTAATCAAAGTGCTGAAGGCTCTGACAGACGAAATTGTATGCAAATATTTTTATTGTAAATTACTAGTCTTTACACAATTCTTGCTGAAATAAAATAAACATGTGATGTAGACTAAGATCAGACTGCATTTATGTGCAGGCTGATCTTTGTCTAAATCTCCTGTCAATACAGGAATATTCAGGGTTCAGCATGATAAGGGTTAAGATTGGACAAGTTGTCTCAAAAAGCAACTTTTATTTTATTGTCAGGATCCTTCAGTTCAGCAAGCATCAAGAAGTAACAGACAGGCAGGTTTGGACGAGTATAATCCATTTGAAGAAGGGAACACTACCAGACCAGCCGCTGGGGTAAGTTAGTCCATTAACTAGTAAACTTTACCCTTGTCATGCTGATTACAAATTTTTGCAAAATTTCATTAATGTCAAAGTGATTGAGAGTCATTTGTATTTTGCAAATACAGTTATCAAACTCTTGTTTCTCAAAGGATGATCTGATGGTATAGACTAAGTCCAGACTGTCCATATGTGTGGGCTGATCTTTGTCTGGACCTCCTATCTAAGCAGCAATATTTCAGGTTCAGCATGACAGTGTTAAGATTGATCAAAATTGAAAGATGTCACAGACAACTTGCAATTTGTAGCTCAATATCACAGGGTATAACATGCCACACCGACACCAGAAGGTTCATGGACACCTGATCGATTTTTTCGATACGGAACTGACGGTGGGGCAAGTTTTTGACTGATTTGTAAACCAAAATAATCGTTTTCATTTCAATTTTTAGTATCACTGTCGAGATGAATCATTCTTCTTTTAGGAAATAAAAGGGGATGGTAACAACTAAGCAAAATGAGCGAGTTCTAGCCCTAGGAGTGAGTGACTTTGCTAGTTTTTTAAGTTTGTCATTCATTTTTTGTCAAACAACCTGACTATTCTTCATTGTTTGTGTTTGTCTAAGAGCATTTATGTATCCTCTACACACATTCAAAATTTCTCGGCATGAGATCCACATAAAGCGAAGATATTCATACTTTTATTGGCCTGGTTAGCGAAAAATATGATAACAAGACACCCCCTGATTTTTTTTCGATTGGAAATCGACACCAGAATTTGTGATAGGGTGTGTCTTGTTATCATATTTTCCGCTACACAGGCCAATAAAAGTACGAATATCTTTGCTTCATGTGGATCTTTTGCCGAGAAATTTGGTATGCGTGTAGAGGACACATAAATGCTCTTAGACAATCACAAGCAATTAAGAATAGTCAGGTTGCTTGACAAAAAATGAATGACAAACCTAAAAAACAAGCAAAGTCACTCACTCCTAGGGCTAGAACTCGATCATTAAGCTTAGTTTGTACCCTCTACTTTTATTTCCTAAAAGAAGAACCATTTATCTCGACAGTGATACTAAAAATTGAAATGAAAATGATTATTTCGGTTTATAAATCAGTCAAAAAGTTGTTCCACCGTTAGTTTCGTATCGAAAAAATCGATCAGGTGACCACGAACCTTCTGGTGTCGGCGTGGCACGTTATACCCTGTGAATATATTGAATTTTATTTCAGATATGGTATTGAGATATTGAATGAAAAAAGTAAATTTTTATCCTTTTGCCATGATATTTTACTCAATCAGGTTTGTATTGTGGAAAAGGTTAACTTCTTTCACTCTCGAGTCATTTGTACAATGTGTTAACATGTGGGAAGAAATAGTTCTGCAGCATTTCAAAACAAATGATATTTCATAATGTTAACCGAGGTTTCCTAATGAAAATCATTAGGAAACCTCGGTTAACACTGTTAGAGTGATGAATTCCAGTGATTCAGATTGGACACAATTGTCTCAGGACAAATGGCCTAAAAACTGAAATTTCTTTAGGCCATTTTGTCCTAGACTCAGAAAAACTTTAGGCCACAATACCTTTACCAAAAATCAAACTTACAGTCAGGAAATTTGGTATGGTTTTTGTAAATGCTAATAAGTATCATGAATTCTTTGGTCTCTGTCATACTACAAGTTAAAGTTACAAATTTGCAAATTATGAGTGCAAAATTGAAATCAAATTAAGCCATAGCTCTGATATTGAATATGATAGTTGTTTTTTGCTTGTCTCCTTCAGCATATTGTGGTTGACTGTTATTAATCCAAGACCCCGTAATTGGGTCTTTACATAAAAGGGTAGAATGTCTTTTCTATAATAAAATATTAAATTCACATAATTCTTAGTTGTCAATTATTCATATTAAAGAGAAAAAAACCATTCCCCACAAAAATGATTAAAAAAAACTGGATTTAATTTTTGGAAATCATAACTTGTTTGTCAATTCTATTTCAGTATAATATATAAATCATTAATTCTGATGGCTGAAAATTAATTTGCTTGGCTTCCTGAATTAATTTCCCTATGTCTATAAATATCCGAATAATGGCTTGTCCGGTTACTAGTACAGTTAACCTGTCAACTACGAATTATTTTTGTTTATGTTTAGATAAACGGAACGTAATTTTCTTAATATTTTGGAATCAAATATTTTATTCCAAGGGAAGAATACATCTAAACTAATTTTTTGGTATCAAAACAGGACTATTTTTAAAAATATTCTGCTGCAAAAATTGTGCAGACGAAAGTTTCACTGGCACAAAATTTCTACGAAGAACTAGTCAAATAATTGCTAATTTATTATTACCTTGATGTCATCTGCATTCAAAAACAAGAGATAGTGAGGTTTGAAAAGTGTTTATTTAATTTCGCTGAACATCCAGATGGTAAGATTAAAAATTAACAACTTTGGGAATTCCATGTTTCTAAATATAGAATCAACCAGTTGACTGGTTATTCACCGTTCGATTTTAAATAATGCGGCTTTTGATATGGAATATTCCAGAACCAGGCATCACTGAGATAACTTTATCGAGCAGAGAAGAACGAGTTTATATTAATTTACAGATTGAAATTTCCATTTTTGTCTGATTTCTTTTAATTTTTGTCGGCCTTTTTGTCCGGTAACCATATTTTCCCTCGGCCCTAATGGCCCAGTTAAACATTTTTTCTCGGCCATTATAACTTTTGTTCGGCAAATGGCCGATGGCCGACGCCAATCTGAATCCCTGGAATTCCCTAATGTTGCGAAACTATTACGGGTCCTCCTCCTTAAAGAAGCTGTTTTACAATGACTGAAGTACTCAAATTAATAATACATTAAATGAAACCAAAGACTTTCTCATTGATAGCAGCATTTTACAAAATTCTTATTGATTTTCATTTTTAGGAGGAAAAGGCAGGCCTTTTAAGTCAGGTATTCAAAACACTTCCCACATATGAAACCCTATGTTAGGATTTACACTGACATTCTGTTACTTGATAAGTAGGCCACATGGCTGCAGTACCAATGGTTTTAAGGGATAAAGGTTTTGCGAGTATGCAGCAGATTTATAGTTGGGACTCTCAAAACTATTTGGTATGAATCTCTAGGACCCGATAGCAGGGTCCAAAGAATCCACTCGTCCGCTCGTATTTACGAGTAAGAAATCCCGGAGGACGAGTGGAAATTCTATGGCAGTCGTCCTCCCGGACGAGTGAAGAATGAATGGCTTAAAATCATTATGTCTAGTGTAAGGATAAAAATAGATAATATACAAAAAAGACGCTTCGAAAAAGTTCGCGGTGATGGAAGTTCGCAACAACTTGAAATGTAAACAGTCATGTACTTTGATTTCTAAAAATAAACTTCCGCTTTTCGCATGATATAACCCGGTACCCGATTTTCGTGAATACAAATCATCTCACGAAAAAGGAAAGTATCGAAAATAAAAATAAATCTTTCCCTGTTTTGTTCATACCTACTACTTCTTTTGTCGTATATAGCCACAATTATTGAATTGTACCGAAAATTCCATGGTATTGTATGTTTACAAATGAGATATATTTTACTCGTCCCGATCATTTTACCGGTATTTATTACCCGTAGTTTAATATTTTGAATGTCGTAAAAATTTGTACTTTCGTTTCGTCTGCACTTCAAGATGACGTTTCCAGATACAAAACATGGTCTTCAACGATCCTCAGACCTATTGTAGGGCGAGTGACAGTCAAACCAGGACGAGTTCCTTTTTCAAGTCACTTGCCCTGCAGGACGAGTGCCTTTTTCTGAATTCTTTGGACCCTGGATAGGGATCAGCTTCAGAAAAATGTTGAAGAATGTGTCCAAAGCATAACTCAAAAAGTATGCAATCTATAATCACAAAACTTCACATGTGGATCTCACCTAAGAGGAGTGCAGTGCACAGGAACTGAGTTCCTGAGTAACTGCTTTTTATTAAACTTTTATTAAATCTAGAGCTTGTTCCATGGATGCTTTACCATAACTTTATCTTAGAGCACAAGAGAAATTGACAATGAAAAGTAATCTGCTCTAGAGCGTGTGTGTGTGTGTGGGGGGGGGGGGGGTATACATAGTTTCAAACAACTCTTGATAAGTAATAGGTGTAATTAAATTTTTAATATTATTTATTCACTGCTTCAAGAAATTGCACACAAGTATACTTTGCACCTCCATCTCCTTTCTATCCCAGTTATTTTTAGATACTTTATGTGTTGCTGAGATAGTAAGTATGTTGGAAACTTTCATCAACTCAACTCAACTTAATTTTATTTGCAGATCGTATAACATTACATAATGAATACATGAAATGCACCAAAACTAGGCAGAAAATGACTATATTAACAATTATAGTAAAAACTATTTATGTACTTATACTATTATTAAAGGTCAAGAATACAAACAATTCTGCAAAATTAGCATTATCATACATAACATAGTAAGGTTATCACTATATTGTCAGTTTAATTATAAAACCTTGTAAATATAGCTTATTCAAAGCTGTAGTTACAGGTTTTAAATGAAAGCTACAATGTGATAACAGCCAATTTTAGTTAATGTCAAAGTTCCTTTATCAAAAAAAGAAAGAGGTATAATGATCTTTTATGATCAAATAAATTTACTGGAAAACCAGTCACATTCTTCATATGATAGTTTCACAGTTTTTGAAAGGTTGAGCAATCTCACTGTTATAAAAGATTAGTTTTTACTTTTCTGTTATTAACAGATCATAGTTAAAGATGTTTAGAAAGTATCATTTACAATAATTTACATGTATAAAATGTAATCCTTGTAATACACTAAAAAAAAGTCAAGAGAAGTGATATTCTTGATTTAAATGATATAAAGAAGAAAGATAACTAAAATAAATATAGCCTACAACTCAAATGAAATGATAAATTACAGAAGAGTAAAGTTTTAATATAAGTGCAGGGCTTGTGTTAGCGTTTCAAATTTGGGAGTCATTGACCCCTTGACCATGAAATTCTAGGAATCAAACTTTTTTTGAGGGGTAAAGATGAGGTAATAAAGAGTTTTTTAGTCTGTAATGTAATATATTTAAACCAATCAACATTAACAATAAAGTGTAGACACTATTGTTAATGTTGATTCATTTATAATTACAGATCCTTTATAATAGTTCAAAGAAAACAATGCATTTATTCACCTTTGGAAGTTCAAAATGATCCCCTGCATTAATTTTTGGGAGTCAAAATGGGTTTTTTTGGGTCAAAACCCTGGTTTTAGGTCCAAACACAAGTCCTGATAATGTTGTACAAAGCTTGTCAGTTAATGAGGTTATAGTCTAATTTATTATGAATTCATTCCAGACAGGACAGCCAACCGTACCTCCCCCACAATCAACACCAGCCATCATGCAGCCTTCAAATGATCCGCCCCCTTATACACCAAGCTCCGCCCAGAAGGTGGACACCTCAGAATTGGAGAGAAGACAACAGGTAAGCAAATGATTGGTTACTTTTTGTGAAAGAGTAGATGCATGATCAAGGGTATATTCTGATTTCATCTGTCTGTTGACACATTTTGTTACTCAATATACTGTTCTTATATTATACTCAAGTTTTTTGCTGTCATAGTGCAGATGGTAGCATGTGGGATTATCTTTCAAAAGTGTCCCAAGTTCCATCCGAGATGGCACTGCATATCCTTTCCATACAAATTGTCTCCTAATGATTGGATGAAAATCATAAACCTAAGTGAGATAGCAGCTGGTGGCTAGGAAGGGATGTAATGGTAGTACTGGTGCGAGTAATATCAGGAAATCCATTGCAGGGTTTGACCCAAACTTCTTCTTGTCAGAAGCCTGAAGGACCTGTTGGCCAAAAATATTGCAGGTCCTACATGATCACAACAGATCCTGCATGAAAACCATGTTTTAATTTTAGCAATTTAGGGGATAAATTACAAAGGAAAACATTGTTGGACAAGAAGAAATCGATTTTGACAAGCTACAATTTGGCTACATTTTGGTAAATGCAAATTTTAGTATTGGACGGCAATTATTTTTCAAAATATGACAGATCTGAAATACTAAGTACTGTCATTAACTACAGGCCTGAAGGACATGCAGTATGGTTACATCTACCAGTCCTTCTAAAAATCCAAAGGTCTTGGGCCAAAGGACTGATGTTAGTGTCAATCTCTGCATTGTTAGGTGCTTATGACTGAAAGATTGTTAGGAGCAGTGTTAAACTGCATTAAAATCAAATAAACTTAAGTGTCTGTTGCTATATAGATCCATAAAACCAGGTTTAAAGATTTAAAAATAATCAAACTTACTGATTATTCAGAGCATGTGCTAGTCATTGAAGTTTAAGAATTCACCTTTTGACCTCAAATTATAAGAGTGAAAGAGTTATTCATACTGGTAAAAAATGTTAGCCTAAATTGAAGATTCATATTGTCCGTATATGACTCTACATGATTTCATCACTAAAACAAAAAGAGTCTGTAAAACACTATTTTCTTGTACTTAATACCATATCAAAGATTTATGATTGACTTTAGACCTTTACTTAATTTGCTAACTGTTATCTTCATACAGGAATTAGAAAAGAAAGCTGAAGAACTTGCCAGAAAAGAACAAGAAATGAAAAATATGCAGTTTCAAGGTTAATACTTTTTGTATTTTTATATTTTTTAAAAGTGAACTACATTCTAACAAAATTTTTGCTTTTGTTGTTAATTTTACTTTTCTTTAGAAGAATTATCAACTACAGTCAAATCTGTGTGAGCGGCCAACTATGCACAGCGGCCAATCTGACGACAGCAGCCACTCGATTCCCCTCTGTGCAAATTCCTTCTTTAATTGCACTGTGAATAGCGTGATCTCCTGAAATGCGGCCGGCGGTCACCTTAATTGGTCTAATTCCAACTGTATATATCACACCTATACAATGGTCATCTGACAAAACACGCGACTTAATTAGTCGTGTTCGAAAAAATCGATAATCACCACTATAGTAAAAAGTCGAAGTCGCTTTATCGTAATGTACAAGTTATAAATAACCAATTATCAATTTAATTCCGTGTTGTCGATTAAATGACATGTAAGTGGCCATTATTATTCATTTGATCTACTTAAATGATGATAATTGATAAAAGGCTATGGAATTTATCGGTTGTCGGGTCTCTGTAAATAAAATGATCTTGAGCATTACAGGTTGTTTACACATTTAGCAAACTGATTTCTCGAGGTCTTTAAAATGGACGAAAACCTGCTTTCGATATCGAATCTCGCCATAATGTCGCCCTCTAAACGTAAGTTCCTCTCTCTAGAGGATCGTGTGAAAGTGATACGCATGCTTGAATCTGGATGTTCTTCCAGGATTATTGCTAATGAGTCGGCGTAGGTCATACGCAGGTCCAAACCGTGGCTAAACGCAAACGAGAATTCTCAATGAATATGAATCATGAGTTTTCACAATATTTTTCTATGTTATTGGTATGATTCCATATTCTTTTAATGACAAACACTAAAAATGAAACTTTGGAATTGCTTAGAATTTGGAGAAGTCTTTAGTTTTGCGATCTGGTAATGAGCTAAACAAAAGTGGTACGACAAAATGGCCGCCCTAAGGATACTGTGAACAGCAGCCAGTCTGTGTACAGCAGCCAATTTGGCCCTCTCCCTTGACTGGCTGCTGTACACAGATTCGACTGTATGTCATTCTGTCCATTATTTGGATTTTTTGCCTTCATGCACAATGTTTAAAGCTTTAGTGTCAAATAACAGAATAGCTATAAAATGTTTGTTAAAGAATTCAGCATTATAAATTTGAAATATTTTCAAAAAATGATCTCAATAAGATTATTAAGGAATGACAAACATGTGATATATATTCTCTTTTCCTTTTAGACCGACAGAACAATTGGCCACCATTGCCCAAATGGTTTCCTGTAGGACCCTGTTTTTACCAAGACTTTTCTGTTGATATACCCATGGAATTCCAAAGAACTGTAAAATTAGTGTATTATATTTGGGGATGTAAGTATATTGCTATTTATGCCCCTGCATCAATGTTTTTGTCCTGTGCTGGGTTTTAAGTTTAATAACTCTATGGTCTCAGGGCCCAGAATTTCAAGGTCAAAAATGTCAACATAATGATAAAAGTTTGTAAGGTCATAATGAATATATTGAAATTAAACATCGAAAATTTTTCTGTTGCCTTGGGTGTAAGGTTAACACAGCATTTGACAACTATGATTCTGGTGCTGAACTTCAGAATTGAAGACTATTTATCCTTAAATCTCTCTGAAGGTGAGCCCTAGAGGGTCCTGCATGGGACTCTGTACAAGATTATTATGAGGGTCCTGGGTCTCAGACTCAAAAAATGTATCTGTGTGTTTATTCATATACCAGTTTGTCCTCAAAAGCATTGGCAATAACTTTTGATTGGTAAGTGATAGAGACTTAATATTTCACATGTAAATTGTACATCACTTTTGGCAAAAGCTTTCTGTTGGAACCAATATCAGGGTCAGTCAAGGTCAAGAATGAGAATATTTTTTAAGGTCAAATATGTTAAAAATTTAAACTTTACTTTGAGTTTAATTTTACTGGTGAGTTACATATTGAATTTCCTTTTGCTATTGATTTCCATTTCGTATCAAACTACTGTTTCTGTGAAAATGGCAGTGGTGGGGACATTGGTGTTTAACAAACTCTTTCTGATGGTAGAAACTAATAAGTATGAAGTTTTTTTCATTGGCAATTTTTTTTTATTCCCCAGGTGTGACATTTCTAAATGAAATATTACCTATTTAGGCATTACTTTTGAAAATTTCATTTTGTCATTATTTTCCTCTAGTATTTCCAAGGGTTTTGGATTGGTATTCTGTGAAATACTTATGCCTGTCCTAATTCAAAACTGCATTTTACAGCCTCTACCCTGAGTGAAAAAAAATAACTCTCTGTGTCAGCATTTTATAAGTAAAGCCCAAGATCATTTAAATACCAAAAATATGGGAATCTTTATTTATGTGCAAAACTACTTGAAAACAAAAAAACAACAGCCTGATCGCACTGCCATATTTTATAAGTCCTTGTACAAAATTATGTTATTTATGTTGGCAATTAATTCAGCACTTATTCTTGTTTTACACTAATCTACAGAGCTACAGATAGAGGGGTTATTTTGGTTTTCAAATGTACAAATGTAAATATTTTATTATTTCTATCCTAAACCCTATTTTGTTGATATTCATTTGAATACTTGATACTCGTCTGGCTCGTTGGCCGAGTGGTTAGCGCGCTCGACTCGTAACCTGGTGGTTGCGGGTTCAAGCCCCACTGGAGGAGGGTAGTGTATTTGGGCAGGACACTTTAAAGACAAGGCCCCAGTCCACCCAGCTGTAGAAGTGGGTAGCAGTGGTTAGAAACCATTGCCTCTCTTCTATGTGCAGGATAAGATCTGGAATGAGTAAGGACCACGATGGAAACAAGAGTCATTCAAACCTTTATCATGTTATCCTCAAGTAAAAAAAAATAAATAAAAAATTTGAAACGTCTCACCAAGACAATTCAAATGAGTACCCACAACATAGGGTTTCATTGAGAAATCAAGATTTCAGAATGGCTTTACCCCATCTTATCTATACACCTGATCTATCAATTAATATTGTTTTCTCTTTTCAGTTTATTCATTCACATTATTACTGAATGTGTTTGGCAGTTTAGCATATTTCATTGTGGAGAGCGATGGCGGTGCTACATTTGGTCTCTCGTTACTGTGGTTTGTCCTGTTTACACCATGTTCCTTTGTCTGCTGGTACAGACCATTGTATAAAGCTTTTAGGTGGGTATATACATCTGTAACCCTTACTTGACTTGCATTCAGGATAACAAAACAGTTCAATCTGTTTGCAAATTATACCCTACTTTGCATGCAAAGTGGAGTATAATTTGCAAACAGTCTGCACTGTTTTGTCATCTTGAGTGTTGGGCTATTTTTAAAAATTCTAGACTTGTCCATACAAAAGATTATACAGACGACAATGATAAGAAGATACATATAACAGCAACATTATATTCAGGGCCTGTCATATAACAGCAACATTATATTCAGGGCCTGTACAGGGAAGGGTTAAAAAAAACAGGGAATTAAAACAAATGATTTATTGGATAAAATAAAATTGAGTAAATATTGTAAAGTTAACCCTTGTCGTGCTGAACCCAAATCTTTCTGCTTCAGCAGAAGGTTTAGAAAAAGATTAGCCAGCACTGATCTGAGTCTATACCACCTGATTTTCCTTTTTAAACCCAAGAAGTTTACATGATTTAATTTTTCAAAAATATGTACTGACTGGCAATTAGCACATCAAGTGCTTTTAGCTCTTTTTATGCCCCCGCATCGATAGATCGGGGGCATATTGTTTTACTCATGTCCGTCTGTCTGTCCGTCTGTCTGTCCGTCCGTCCGTCTGTCTGTCCGTCCGTCTGTCCGAAAACTTAACCTTTCCAATATCTTCAAGCCTATTCAAGATACAAAGCTAATATTTGGCATGATGATAAATCTCAATGATCCGCATCCGCTGGTACCAAAGTCAAGGTCATGTGACAAGGTCAAGGTCATCTGTCAAGGTCAAACGTCCGAAAACTTAACCCGAAAACTTAACCTTGCCAATATCTTCAAGCCTATTCAAGATACAAAGTTAATATTTGGCATGATGATAGATCTCAATGATCCGCATCCGCTGGTACCAAAGTCAAGGTCAAGTGACAAGGTCAAGGTCATCTGTCAAGGTCAAACTTTGAAAAAAAATGCTGTTACGGGGGCATTCATGTTTCACAAACACATCTTGTTTTTAAAAGCAATTGTGCATTTGATCAGTTTGACAAGGGGTTAAACTATCTTGTCAAAGAACATTCTGAGCCAAGATGCAAGGCCAGATTTCCTTGTCTTAAATATACTGTCATCTTTATGTTTTCTACCTCATTGAAAAATTGTTAATAAGGAAAAATCCATGTTTATAAGGAACGATCCAATTCATCCAAATTCTCTCTAGAAGAATAAATATTGTTAAACATTTGAGCAACAAGAACTTTTTATGACTAACAATTTCTTCTTGCCTTACAATGTTTTAGACCCTGTAGATGGTTTATTGAGAGCATATATATAAAGTCTTTCAACAACATATTTCGATTTTTATAAAGTGTTATTAAAATAAGTTAACAGTTCTCATTTTATTGATTGCTTATTCCTCCGGTACATTAAGGTAGTGGACCCATAGTAGTTAGGCAATGTTTCAGAAGTAACGAATTTTAACATTGTTAACCAAGGTTTCCTAATGATTTTCATTAGGAAACCTTGGTCAACATTGTGAAAGATCATAATGTTCGGAAATGTTGCGGAACTGTTACGGGTCCACTACGTTAAGCTTTGGCAGCCAGTGTTGTCTAGAATAAGCCTGCACTGATTTGCAGCATTTTCTTGGCCACCTGGGCATATTGTGGACTTGGCCTGTTGAAATAGCCTACAAATTAGCAACTTGCTATAAGCAAAATTTAAATCAGACTTGGGGTGAAATGTTTCAGAATTTTTAGCTTTTTAGCTTTTTTTGGGGAAAAAGGAGGTATTGCTTTAGCCTTGGTGTTATTCTCATCATTGTTGTCGTTGTCCTTGCTGTTATCATCTTTATTTGAAAACTTTGACATTTTGTGATATCTGTGGTTCTACTAAAGGCATTCACTTGAAACTTAAGACACATGTTCACCATCAATTAAGCAACTTATGCTATCAAAAGGGATAAATCTAGATGCATTTTGTGCCGTCCAACAATCAACAACCAAAAATGGGCACTCATTGGTGCTGCTCTTGTTAAGAAACAGGAATCAACATTTATTTTATGACCACTCATTCATTATTTTGTATTTGTTTATTTCAGGAGTGACAGCTCATTCAACTTTTTTGTGTTTTTCTTCATCTTTTTCTTTCAATTCTGTGTGTGTGTATTGATGTGTTTGGGAATAACAGATTTTTCAGTGTAAGTATGCTTCCATGCTTCCTTTCATGCATTTGCTTTTAAATCGAGTGCTAAGTGAAAAACTGTTCTTAGTGCCCATAATATGTAAACATATGGGCAGTTACAACTGTTTTGCACTGAGCCTTTGAATATAGGCACTTATGACAGATATTTACTAAGTACTGAAAATATGATCTTGAATAAAGGATAGGAAAAAAAGTATCAAAAAAAGGACAGCCTTACGGGGTACTTTTTACATATTTCATTTTGGCTTCATCTCTGATCTGGATTAAGGATTTCAAAAGATATCATCTCAGCTTAGCAATAACAATTATAGCAAATGAATTAAGATAAATTTTATGATTGAAAAGATTAAATTGAGCCCATGTGTAACACTTCCAATAATTTTACATCTGCTTGAGGTGCAAACATTATGCAACCAAGACAGTTACTTAGTGTAAGTAGAGGATTGCCTTACCTTCTACAGATACTTTAAGACCTTATCTATCTACAAATCGCATATTGAAGACTCTGGTCAGACTGTGCGGTTGCACAGACTGGCCAGAGTCTTTGCTTTGCACAGATTCAATATTGTTGGAAATCATACGCACAGGTTCAATTATGTTCAATAAAAAGGTGTTAAATATTAAAATGGAAAAAACTTCAGTTTATTGATTGATACTAACTGAAGGTAAGTCACACTAGGGAGCTTCTAAGACCAATGCAAGACATACTTGCACAACAATATGAGAAAGAAGTCAGTGAATAGATACAGTTTGAACTGGGATTTAACCAGTTCATAATTCAGCTGAATTTAAATGTCTTTCATTGATGATGTTTATACAAACATTGTAAATTAAAAATCATATTGATTCAGTACCCATTCAAAAATATTTGCCAATATTTAAAAGAAAAAGACTATTTCTCATATATTTCTTCTTGTATATAGTGTCTTATTTATATTTAATGACATGGCAGGGCTAATTCTAAGAAAAAGGATTTTATATCAGTGCCCTAGGTTTTCTCATTATCAAATCAAAATTTACCCAAATTTTAAGTTGGGATCAAACCTGTAATTCAGTTATAATACTGTAATAATTAAATGAATTTAAAAGATATAAATTCTAAGTTTGAGAAAATTCTCAGTTGAGAATGAGAAAAACTTAAAAGTTTTATAACCTCCATCCATAAGATGCTGTTTAAGACTTATGTATTATAGAATGTCATTACATCTATATTCAAAATATAAATCATTGATGGTCAAACAAAACCTTGAATCTTTAGCTTAAAAAAGCTTAAGTTAGGAGGTCTTTGTAACTCAACAACAAAATGTGTTCAGTTTGGGGAAACATGGTAATCTTTTCAATTACACATTACACTTATATTCACTTTTCAACAAAAGTTTCCCATAAACTTTTGACACAAACTTATTTGTTGAAAAGTATATGTAAAATTACACCAAAGTGAAGCCAAGCCCTACCAAGTTAAAAAGTTGTTGACAATATATACTGATTAATATGTTCATGTATATTATTGAAGATAGAGGCATATTTAGATAAAACTAATGAAGAGTTTGATGTCTTACAGTGGGATCATAGGAGGCTTGACCGTGGTCGGAGAAAATGTAGCAGTTGGTATATTAATGATATTTATTGGAATTTTGTATGGCGGCCTTGCCGTCTTAATGGCTGTCATGTTAGCCAAGGTACTCATTCAGGCAGATGTGACCTATGTTTCATTGTCATTGGTATTCATTTTAAAAAGTGAAAAGAGAGATCTGCATAAAACTTGTTAGAAACTTCCTTTACATTGGTGGCTCAGTGTGAAACAGTTGTAACTGCCTATTTACATATAGGCAGTTAACTATTTAGCCCTGAGACGTGGATATGCTGCCATTGTTTATTGAAATCCTTAGGCAAATCACATATATATACATAAGGATGTTTCCTAGCAAAGCTGTTGTATTTAAGTCTTTGAACTTTGAGCTTAGAAAAGCAAAAAATTGTGAGTTTACAAGTATAATGTTGATCTCTCTTAACCTAGCATTTTATGTTGTTTTGAATAGATACACACATATATTTATATTGTAGCATACATGTTATTGTGCTATCTTGTGAAGCTTAATAAAGTCCTTATCCATGCATAATTGTGAAATGTTTGTTAGAAGTATAATCAGTACTTTGCAATTAGGTATCACTTGATACTTGTTTCTTTTTGTGAAAGTATGCATATTGTATTGTATTTTTCTTAAAAGATAGAATAAGATTTGTGTAAAACATGCATGCTACAAGCCTACAAGAAACATTTATTGTTGCAGGAGTTTTGTCCCATTGCTGATATATGTTGTACACTTAGTTTGCTTCTGTTATGAGAGACTCGTATTCAAACGAATTTAAGGTATTGATATCTATATTGCAACCAAAAGTCATGAGATTTTTGAATGAGCATCAGGGAAGTCTGATTATTGTATGATAAAGTATGTTACTCATTGAATAAAAACCTACTATAATTTTTGGGTTCAGTGCAAGACTGTTCTAAGTGTCTATACAGTGTAAAGACACTTAGTACATGATTGCACTGTACCCTCAAATTGTATTCATATTATTGGAGTTCTGACGGATTCTTGAAAAAATTATCAAGCAACTTTAATCCTTTTTCATGCTGCTCACAGCATATTCGTGGTGTTAACAAAGTTTTGTATTAGTAAGTATAGGTTAAGATTTCATTGAACATACATGCAGGCTTATCGTTGAAATGTCCTGAAAATTATCAATTAGTTTAAAAAAAAGTTGCAGGATATTTTAAACAAATTCAGCCCTGCATACAGGATGACAACACAATGAATACTGGTTGTAAATTATACCCCACTTTTACGCAAGTGCAAAGTTGGGTATAACTTGCAGTTTGCACCTTTTGTAATCCTTAACACAGGGCTTTTTTTCTGTTAAGATGGGTATAATTTGAAAACATTTTGCCATATTTTATTATTCTTAATGCTGAGCTGGTCAATCACTGGACCATGGTCAGTGTATCAAACAGAGGCAAGCTAAATGGGCTGACATAGTTACTTGTGCTTAGATTATGAAGCTTAATTTACATCCGTGCTGCTCCTTGATTTTGATATTTATGTTCTGTTTTAGAGATGTACACAAAGTTCTTTCTGTAAAATTTTTACAGCAACAGGAATTTGTGTATCAATTAATATGATATGTTTATGGGTACATTTTTGGGAAGAATACCTTCAAAAATTTTGCATGCCAAGTATATATTTTGATTTATTTAAGTTATTGCATGTATATCATTATGTAATTGGTATGAATGTTTGCATATGATTTATCTCAAATAACATCCTATGACTTAAAAATATTTCCATATGCATTAATGAAGGCATTGAATTGTAACCATTTAAACATTTTTTAAATTCACTCCACAAATATATTTTCTAATTACCTGGTGTAATATTGATTAAATAAGACATCAAAAATGCAAATATTCACCAATGGGTTGATAATTATTAACCTATTTGGGATAGCAGCTGGAGGCTAGGAAGAATGTAATGGTAGTACTGGTGTAAAATAAACCAGGAATCCAATGTAAAATGCTCCAGCCACCACTATGTAACGAAACAATTGTAAAACCGGATTCAAACAAAACTTAAATACAAAGAAAGACTTTTGTAGATGTATGATATGGCAGCAAGGGTATTTAATTATTAGAAAAAGATATTCCAAATTGAAAATGCCCCGAATTCTCATTACAGCGGTTGGATCAATGGTTTGAGAGTTATTGGAGGGAACATTGGTGTCGGGATCTTAATCCTAGTTGTGGCATTTTGTCTCTCCCTATTGGCATGTTTTCAAATGATCATGCTTATCAGGGTATGTAAGATAGACAAACTGAATGGTGTGCTGAGCTTCTTTAGTCACCCTTAGGACTACAGGGCTACTGATAGAGGGGATATTTTGTATTTCAAATTAAGTTATTCCAATTTAACTTACAATAATCCTTTATTGTGGTTATGCATTGGAATCGTCTCATTGAGACGATTCAAATGAGTACCTGCAACATAGGGTTTAATTGATAAATAAAGATTTGAGACTGGCTTTACCCTCTCTTATCTGGACCTCTGGGACCAGCTAGATAAAAGGGGTAAAGCCAGACTAGAATTGTTATTTTTCAAAAAAAACCTATGTTGTGGGTACTCATTTGAATTGTCTTGAAGAGAGGATTCAAATGAATACCAGCAATATAAGGATTATGCAAGTAATATTGAAATATTGGGGAAAAAAACACAACTGAAAATGCCCACTCTATATTTGTCTCTATACACCTGGGAGAAGGGGATTTGGTGTTAAAATCAAAGACATTGAATTGTTTGAATTTGTTTTTGGACCATTTCAAATACTTTTTAAAAAGTCTTGAGAAGAACAAATGAAAATTTAGTGTCATTTTCAGAGTTCTGTATTTGGAATACAATCAGAATATTGAATAATAATTGATTTCTTAATATTTGACAAAAATTGTGCCATTCCCGTTCCTGGAGGGTTCTTTAATTATTTACTATTTTTAGTCCTGTACTCTTATATCTTTTTCAGCTCTAACTTCTTGCTCAAAGCTACTTTAAGAATCTTGATTTTCTTCTGGCCTAATTGGATGTAGCAAAAAAGGAACAAAAACAAGTACATCTATTTTCTATTAATCAGCTAGTCATTTATAACGCTGATAACACAAATTGCTTACTCAATTATCACATAGAAGAAGTTATTTAACATTAACACAAGCTTTATACAAATGACAAAGACGTATTAGAAAAACTGTTTTACACATTGTCCAAGTTGTTGATTCCAGCTACATGGATACCTCAGCATGAAACAGATGTAACTGCCTATAAACATATAGGCAGTTACAATACTTTCCCTTTGAGCAGGGATGTGGAACTCCCATGCCCCACTTGTCCAACGCGTCAAGGGGGAGAAAACATTGCTTTTAATGAAAAAAATGCTGGGTAACAGCATTTTCTTCATTAAAAACAATATTTTCTCAATATTTATCCACCTACTTTTTTGTGGACAAGTTCATTTTGATCCTGGACAAGAAAGAAATCAGCTTTTACTTGTCCAGGGACAAGTGGAGAAACTCTGTATTTTCACACCCCTGCCTCTGTGCCATTGATATGTTGATTTGAGCTTGAACTCATAAGCTATTCTAAATATATTCCAGTGGCTGGATAAATGGATTAAGTACAATTGGTGATAATGTTACAGTTGGGGCCATGATGATAATCATAGCATTTTTTCTCACTGTATTAGCCGTTGTAATGATTTTAATGCTTGTACGGGTAGGTCAGCGTCCTTTTGTGGCCCATTTTTCACACAACACATATGAACAATCCAGATTGACCAAAGACTGCACAAAATCTATCCTCTATTTTGCTAGTTTGTGAAATGCACAGCAGCTTTCCACAGCTCTCCGTGTCTTTATATACCCCTTTGGCTTTAAATTTGATGGTGATTTAAAAGCCTTTCTGGATACCTTTTCTTTTCCAAGTTTAAATAACAGTAATGAAGAAGTTTTGTTTGTCTGTATCTTTCATTTCATATCGAGGGATCAATGTAAACTATGTAAGTGCCTATAAATGTATAGGCACTTACAAAAGTGTTGCGCTGACCACTTGGTATCCTCAGTTGTCTCTATAGACTATTGATTTACTTACATATACTAGATTTTATTTATTTATTTGCTTTATTAATTTGATATTTCTAGATGTGATAAAGTCCAATTGACTCCTTTATCTCAGGAGTTAGTGTCGCCCCCTGTGAATGTCATGTTTCTTTGCCTGGATATGGGTTCTTTTCATTTGAAAAGCAATTAAAAAATCACATTAACCACTAAAATTATCTTTCCTTCATAATTTCTTTTTATCTCATTATTTGATAGTTTGCATGACTTTAATTGCCTTTTCTTTCAGTTATCTATTATCTAAGTTGCGCATTATGATTTCTGACTCCATACTCTAACATTTGCTATTAAGAGAAACAACAAAAGCTGAGTGCACTGACATTCTCTATATTTTAGAGGTTGGATCAAAGGTTTTACTGTGGTTGGCAAAAATACAGCAGTTGGCATTATGGTTATGATAATAGCAGTTATGTTTACTATTTGTGCTGTTGTCATGGCAATATGGCTGGTCAAGGTATCACCTTCTGTTTGCTTGTGCTTGCTCTAGTTTCTCTGTTGGAGTTTATCATTATTAATTATTTTATATCTTGTGTTAACTTTTAACTCTTTGGATCACAAAGAAAGAAATCTATTAAAGCTCGAGAGAAATAAGCACAGGGTAATAACAAACACAAAGTTTTGGTTAGTAACCCTTGAGAATAACACCTTACTGATGATGAAGGCAGAAATGACACATCAGTACGGCAGAGTATGCACAAATTATTCTTTTTAGCTCCACTGGCTGAAAGCCACTGGGGATATTGTCATGGCGTTGTGTCCGTCGTGGGTCTGTCCGTCCGTCCGTGCGGTCGTAAACTTTCTTTAAAAATCTTCTCCTCAGAAACTACTGGATGGATTTCAACCAAACTTTACAGGAATGATCCTTGGGTGACCCTCTTTCAAAGTTGTTCATGAAATTATGATCCAATGAAAAACATGGATTTAATGGGCGTGGCTAATTTCCAAATATGGTAAAAAGTGAGTTTTCTCCGATTCTAATCAATGGATACCAATTATATTTTACATGAATGATCCTTGGGTGACCCTTTATCAGACTACAAAAAATCATTGTGATCGGAAGGAAAATATGCATTTTATGGGCGGAAATCATTTCTCTATATGTAATATAGTGGAAACTTTGAAAATCATTTTCTCAGAATTTTACAGATGGATATCAACCAAATTTCACTGGAATGATCCTTGAGTGACCCTTTATCAGTCTACAAAAAAATCATTGTGATCAGATGAAAAATATGCATTTTATGGGCAGAGGTCATTTCTCTACATGTTATATAGTGGAAAATTTGAAAATCATTTTCTCAGTATCTAATTTTTGGATATCAACCAAATTTCACTGGAATGATCCTTGAGTGACCTTTTATCAGTGTATTAAAAATTATTTTGATTGGATAAAAAATATGCATTTTATGGGCAGAGGTCATTTCTCAATATGTTAAATAGTGGAAACTATGAAAATCATTTTCTCAGAATTTTACAGATGGATATCAACCAAATTTCACTGGAATGATCCTTGAGTGACCCTTTATCAGTCTACAAAAAATCATTGTGATCAGATGAAAAATATACATTTTATGGGCAGAGGTCATTTCTCTACATGTTATATAGTGGAAAATTTGAAAATCATTTTCTCAGTATCTAATTTTTGGATATCAACCAAATTTCACTGGAATGATCCTTGAGTGACCTTTTATCAGTGTATTAAAAATTATTTTGATTGGATAAAAAATATGCATTTTATGGGTAGAGGTCATTTCTCAATATGTTAAATAGTGGAAACTATGAAAATCATTTTCTCAGAATGTAACTGATGGATATCAATCAAACATTTTTGGTATGATCCTTGGTGACCCATTATCATGCAGACAAAAATCATTTTGATTTTATGAAAATCATTTTCAACATCAGGAGAACCCCAAATATCTAAAAATCTAGTCAAAACATTGGAGCGACTCAAGCCATTCATGGCTTTCTAGTTTATGGAAATGTGCAGCTCAAAAAGCCCTTGTTCCCCTTCCATAGCATAACATTGATATTTGATTAAGTTAGAATTAAGATGCTATCGATAGAAGTGTTGTTTAAAAGTATGAATTTCTGATTCTTATACACCTTTAACACCTTTAACAAAAAGTGGACAAAGACCATCAAGCAACTATCTCAACTTAGCCCAGATTTTGTTTGAAATTGGACAAATATTTGTCAGAAATATTTTTTATCACAAGTACCTCTAAGAATGTCAAAAATGTTGTTTTTTTTGTGTACCATTTGTAAAATTTTATGCCTGTAAACTTCTATTGTAAGATGCCAAAACACATTTATGCCAATCTAAAAATAGATCTTGTGTATTGATCTATATACATGCAGCAAGTAGACTTAATCCTTTTTCAATTATTTCTTAGATCTGAAGGATTAAAATTATAAGAGCAAAGTATCTATTTTTTGTGTTTATTGATGTATAAACTGCAATTGCCTTAGCACATGGCTTAAACATAAGACCCTATGGGAATTATTTGCCATATGCTAAGGCAATTGCAGTTTATACTTCAAGATTATACAATCAAAAAGACATGCATTCCAATAATAAGCGCATGGAAATGTTAGTAAATCTTTTCAAGGGTACCGAGTATCGCAAGTTTGAAGAATGACTTGATGAATTAAGGAAGTACATTAAATCAGGAAATTTACCACAATGTCATGTCATGCTCTTGTGTTACGATTAAAAGCAAAAGCAATAATAATGCCAAGATAAAGTATCTTTTAAAGCTTTCAGTAGCTTTTGTTTCTTTGTGATTCTTATTCTAATCAAACACATGTAACATATCATACTGTAGATGCAACAATAACATTTATCCCAGATTGTACGAGGTGATCCTTTCATCAGTTTGATTTTGGTCATCAAGCCTAGACTAAAATGTATTTGAATTGGTCATTTGGGAGGGGAATATATTTTTTCAGTCGATTTAAATTATTGCATGCTCTAATATATTTGTTGTTTGAATATTCATTAATCTTGATAGGTATACTTACCTGGGACTGGTTAGCACTGTCCAAAATTAGCTCAGCCAAGTTTCATCCCACTATTTGACAAAAAATAAACAAACATGTGTGAATGGATATATCAGAGGAGAAACTGTGAAGTCTCTTTTGTTTATACTTTGTTGGGTTCTCTCTTTTGTTTTGTTGTTTATAGCTGTTTTGACGTTTACAATATTTCTCCTAATGAAAGCACCCTCCCTAATAGTACATTTTTTATTAGGAAAACCGGCTTCAAATGCCTATATTTTGATAACTTGTTGAGACTTCTTCCCTTATTTGATGTGAATTTCCTCTAAACAATCATTTATATGATTTCTTTAAAAATCTTCTCCTCAGAAACTACTGGATGGATTTTAACCAAACTTCACAGGAATGATCCTTTGGTGACCCTTTTTCAAATTTGTTCAAGAAATTTTGATCCAATGCAAAACAGGGATTAAATGGGCGTGGCTAATTTCCAAATATGGTAAAAAGAGTTTTCTCAGATTCTAATCAATGGATACCAATTAAATTTTACATGAATGATCCTTGGGTGACCCTTTCTCAGTCTACAAAAAATCATTGTGATTGGATAGAAATTATGCATTTTATGGGCGGAGGTCATTTCTCTATGCGTTATATAGTGGAAAATTTGAAAATCATTTTTTCAGAATGTAATTGTTGGATATCAACCAAATTTCACTGGAATGATCTCTGAGTGACCCTTTATCAGTCTACAAAAAATCATTGTGATCAGATGGAAAATATGCATTTTATGGGCGGAGGTCGTTTCTCTATATGTTATATAGTGGAAAATTTGAAAATCATTTTCTCAGAATCTAATTTTTAGATATCAAACAAATTTCACTGGTATGATTCTTGAGTGACCCTTTATCAGTGTACCAAAAATTATTTTGATTGGATGAAAAATATGCATTTTATGGGTGGATGTCATTTCTCAATAAGTTAAATAGTGGAAACTGTCAATCAGATTTTTGGTATGATCTTTGTGTGACCCATTAACATGCAGCCAAAAATCATTTTGATTTGATAAAAAATATGTCTTTTAAGAGTGAAGGTCATTTCTCTATCTCTGATATAGTTCAAACTTCGAAAATCATTTTCAACAGCAGAAGAACCCCAAATATCTAAAAATCTAGTCAAAACATGTATTTGCTTTTACAAGAATTTCAAGCCTGTGGAGCGACTCAAGCCATTCATGGCTTTCTAGTTTAATCAGAAAATACATACTAAATGAAAGCTCCAGAACCATGTCATGTATAGCTCCCAGGAGCGTTTATTAGGAGAAATATGGTTTGTAGATTGGAAATTCTACTTATTCAGAGCATAGCATAGGTAAGAGGGAGTGAAGACAATCAATATTTATTGTTTGTTTGTTGATTATCTTTGAAATCTCTGTTATTTTTTAGATGACAGGAATTATCATTTCTCATTTCCAAATATCATTCCCTCTTTCCACAATTTTGGGCCCAAGATTATAAAACTTTTCTCATTCTTTACTGAGAATTTTCTCAAATGAATTTCAACTTGAGATAAAAGCTTGAATTTTGTTATAATACCATAATACTATAATAAATGTATGGACTTAAAAGATAATATTGATAAGTTATTAAAGTTAACTTATTAAGAATTAAAATACTTTATCCTTTGTTTATATAATTATTTAATTTCTAAGTTTTAGAAATTCACATTTTGGAATGAGAAAAATGTTTTATAATCTCTGGCCCTGAATGGCTTTATTCTGTCGATCCTATCATCATTCCTACCACCCATGGCACAAAATTGGCAACAATTTCTCCCCATATTAACCTGTTGGTTTATCCATTTCAGGATGAAATAACCAGCATTAATCCTTGTCATGTGCAGAGGATAATCTAAGCTTGATATCATTTTCAGCTATTTCACTTTCTTACCTATCATTTGAATTCAAATGATTAGCTGTGGAAATATATAGCTATTGAATATTTACACCTTGTGTCAGTCTTGCACATAGAAATATTAAGGTATAAATATATATAAGATATATATATAAAAAATATATAAATATATATATAAGATATATACACACACATATATATATATATATATATACACACATAGCAAATTTTGTAGGGATCAATTACTTTTTCCGGTAATTATTTTCAGTAACAAAGATGCACATTCCATATATATATATATATATTATATATATATTATATATATATATATATAATTGATCCCTTCAAAATTTGCTTTGTTTTTAGAAGAATTTATTCTTAATTTCTGTTCAGTTTCTTATGCCTGGAATTGTTGGGTTTAATTTTACCATATTTAGTTTGTTTTGCATAGCTGGAAATGATAGTCAAGAACAAGAGTATCCCTTTATAACCTCATGTCATTCCTTAAAACCTGATTTACTTCCTGTAGCACAAGCATCATTTTCCTGTATATTTTTAGAGGCTGGATTAATTCTTTAACGGTAATTGGGAAGCATACTGCAGCCGGTGCTGTCATGATGTTTATAGCTTTGTTTTTCTCCATAAATGCTGCAACAATGATTATAATGCTGATTAAGGTATGAAATATGATGGTTGATTGTAGAACATTAGGTGATGGTATGATTATTATACTATTTAATGGCATCCTTGCAAAATCTGAGCAAAATATGCAAAATATTTTTGCAATCTAAGACATTTTTGACAGTATTATCTTGGAAAAATAGGTTTTTTTAGAAGTATGGTTTAAAAGCACTGAAGTATTTTTGGCATGAGATTGAGATAAAGATAAGAATGCACAATCTTAGTCTAAAGCACTTGTTTATCACCTTTAAACTTTAACCTATCTGTTCAATTACAAAACAAGGTGAATTTTTATCATGCAGAGTGAATTTGTGTTATTTATTGATGTCAATTATGAGGACAAATAAGTCTCATCTAAGTTAATTATCAACCTGTGTGTGACAATTCCAATAATTTCAAACCCCTCAGCAAGCCTATGCATTTGCACAGTGGGACCATAATCTTTGCCATGCACTCTGCATATAGACAATGTCTTAATGAATCTCGAGGCTGTCAGCAATTATTCATATGTCATTGTGTGGCTGTACCCTAGGCTGCTCAATGTAAGTGTTTTGCATGCTTGTGAAATAGTTGGAAAAGTCAAGCACAGGCTTTTCAAAGGAATAATTGTTTCACCTAAGTTATGTACAAGTTTTTCATGCTGTTTAGGATAAAAAAGAACTTATAAGCAACTGTGTCTAAACCCTTGTCATGCTGAATTACAACCCTCTTTCAGAATTGCACTCATTTCAAAGTACTGAAAGCCCTAGAATCTAAGGGTGTAGTTAATCTTTCTTTTTGAAGAATAAATTCATTAACAACTCTGCCTTGAAAGGAGGCAGACAGGTATTGTTGACTAAGATCAGACTGTGCAAAGGTGCAGGCTGATCTTTGTCTATACCTCCATTCAAAACAGGAACAGGAACTGGGTACAGCATGACAAGTGTTAGAAATTGCAAGAGATAAGTTTCACTGGGTAATACAGGGTACCATTTTTAATTCACGGGCAAGAACCTTTTATCCTGAATGTGTAGTTGCTGTAAAAGCCTACAGGTGCTTTTTCTTGTCACAAAATTAAAGATTCATTTATAATGCAACCAATTTCAACTTTGTTTAAGAATCAATGTCAGAAATAGGTGAAATGCATCTGTTGATAAATCTCAATAATTGTTTTCTTCGATTCTTAATTTGGGTACAGCTTTATCTGACCTGTCTGTTATATAGATGGAAAACTATTGAAAAAGAATAAAGTAAAGTTTTCTCAACTAGTATCTGTATGAATATAAGAACATTTTCACTTTACTATGGTATTTCTTAAATTGTTTTCACAAAATGTTTTTTATGTTCAAGAATTTAGTTTAATTTAAACAATTTTAAACAGTTTAACTAAATCAACAAAAGATATCTTTGTAATTGGTTTATGAATCAAAAGGAAGCAATTCTGAGTATTCAAATAAACAAATTTCAATGATAAAAACTTTGTCTACATTTTAAGTCCTGTATGGCATATAAAGAAATTCTTACTGTCTGATTAGGTAGAAGCAAGCATAATTCATGGTACAAGCAATGTGGAAAAAGGGAGATTTTTTCGTCATGAGTATTTCCTTTCATAATATTTTTCTGATGTATATTATTCGCCATGATTTTGTGTCATCTTAGTTAATGCCTTTGCAAATCTTTAAACTATGTCATGATTTAGTATTTGTCAATATAAAGTATCTATGTTGTAGTACAAGGGTTTAAAATGAAATATGTGGACACCCACTTAAATATTCATAGACTTAGCAAGTTTAGCAAAAGAGTAAGATGTGTATGAAATTTCAAAAGATGATAAGACGCTGTTATTCCTAATATATTTTGTTTATCCATGTGATGCTCATGTGTACTTACAAAATGCAATATGTCACTTCCAATATATATGATTATTCTTTTTCTTTAGAAAAGTTTTGACAAAATAGTAGCTCATCAAAAAGAGGTTTTTTAGCTCCACTGGCTGAAAGCCACTGGGGCTATTGTCATGGCGTTGTGTCCGTCATGCGTCTTTACGTTCGTCCATGCGTCCGGTCGTAAACTTTTTCTTTAAAAATCTTCTCATCAGAAACTACTGGATGAATTTCAACCAAACTTCACAGGAATGATCCTTGGGGGACCCTCTTTCAAAGTTGTTCAAGAAATTTTGCTCTAATGAAAAACATGGATTTAAAGGGTGTGGCTAATTTCCAAATATGGTAAAAAGTGACTTTTCTCAGGTTCTAATTGATGGATACCAATGAAATTTTACATGAATGATCCTTGTGCGTCCCTTCATCAGTCTACAAAAAATTATTGTGATCAGATGAAAATTATGTATTTTAAGGGCGGAGGTCATTTCTCTATATGTTATATAGAGGAAACTTTGAAAATCATTTTCTCAGAAACTAAGTGATGGATATCAACCAAATTTTATATGAATGATCCTTGGGTGACCCTTCATCAGTCTACCAAAAATTATTGGGATCGAATGAAAAATATGTATGTTATGGGCGGAGGTCATTTCTCTATATGTTATATAGTGAAAACTTTGAAAATCATTTTCTCAGAAACTAAGTGATGGATATCAACCAAATTTTATATGAATGATCCTTGAGTTATTCATCATCAGTCTACTAAAAATTTGTTTGATCGGATGAAAAATATGTATTTTATGGGCAGAGGTCATTTCTCTCTATGTGATATAGTGGAAACTTTGAAAATCATTTTCTCAGAATGTAAATGATGGATATCAATCAAACTTCATTAGTATGACCCTTGGGTGATCCATCATCATGCGGCCAATAATTATTATCATTGGATGAAAAAAATGTCTTATATGGGTGGAGGTCATTTCTCTATATGTTATAATAGTGGAGACTTTGAAAATCATTTCAACATCAGTAGAACCCAAAATATCTAAAAAAATCTAGTCAAAACTTAGATTTGCTATTACAAGAATTTCAAGCCTGTGGAGTGACTCAAGCCATTCATGGCTTTCTAGTTATTGTCTTGTTTCAAAATTTTCAAAAGCAAGAATGCTGCAGCAAAATATTTTGATCAAAATTTTATATTTTTGCAAAATAGTAGCTCAACTTGAAATTGTATTGACCGCTTTAGCGTAGTGGGTTCTCAATTAAAGAGGAAATGCACATTCAAAACATCATAATTCATACTATGAAAAATTTATAATATTTTCTTGAAATATATGGAAGGAAAATTTAAGTTATAAGCCCGGCTTAAAACCTGTAACATACTTCAAAATGTTGAATCACCATGGTTCTGTAAATCATATGAATATATGGTAACTATCTGTTTAATTTAAGTATGGATATTTATTTTATTAATGTGTACATAGATGCTCAATATACTGAAGTTTCCAGAGTCAATTTTGTAAATTAGCAAATTATTTGAACAAAAATATTCAACTTGTCCATATATTTCTCATCAACCCTTGTACCATACCATACAATATTACTAAGATCCTTGGGCCCGTTATACCAAACATCTTGCAATAACTTTTTTTGTAAGTAAAAAATTAAAGTTGCTTCTTGAATAGTATGGATATGGAATTATGCCATGCATCATCTCATTGGAACTGTCTTTTGAAGACGATTCTGATGAGAATATAACAATGAATGAAAACACTAGGTACAATTTGTGATTTTGAATTAATTTTTTCGTGAGAAGTTTAGTAAAACGGGCCCCTGGTGAGAGGGTTTTTTTTTTTTTTGTTTCTCAACTAAATCAAATGTTGTTGTTACTCATTAGAGCAATCTACAGAATTCAGTTACATTGTAAACAAAACATATACCAATATGACTCAATTTATCAAATATCTTACCCTTCCTTACACATTCCAAGGCTACCTGTGATTTTATACTTGAGAAAATATTTTGGGGAAAAGGGAGAAATGGCTTGAAAAGCTATTTGTCTGACGATTTTCTGACGATAAAGATAGATTCTGGTCAAATTGAACCTATTGTCCACTTTTGTCTGTGATTTGTTACTTTGGAAAATATTGTGGATAAAAGAGATAGCAATTTCTTTTTTTCTCTTGATATTATCTACAAAAAAAAGGATATTTTCTTTTCAAACTGCAGCAATTGGCCAGTTCTGGCTGCAATTTTGTATTTGAGAAATATTGTGGAAAAGGGAGATTTTTTACCAAATAATGTTTTCTACCAAATAAGATAGTTCCTTTTAAAATTGCACCAATCTTCATTTTTATCTGCTTCCACTATGAATCAAGAACAGTCAAATACTTTAATATAAGATAAATGATTTTATTTAATATTGTAAAATCTGAATTACTCTCATGTAGTCCTTATTTTACTCCACTAACTAAATACTTGTTTTGTTGTAGGTACATAGAATATATAGAAGTACTGGAGCCAGTTTTGCCAAGGCACAACAAGAATTTGCCACGGGGGTGATGAAAAACGAGGCTGTCCAGTCAGGAGTAGCAAGCGCTGCCCAGTCAGCAGCGCAGGGAGCAGTGAGAGGAGCCGCGGCTCAATACGGAACAAGTGGAAACAAATATTAAGTGATAGAACAAAACTGATAGGTAGAATAGAATTGATGTTTAAGGTTTATCCAATAATTTTTCATTGATTTTTAACCTTCATCAAAAAGTCTTGACCATGTTATGAATGAGTTTCAAATTTTTACTTGCCAACTTTCAAAAGGCTTCAAGAGTGAAAGGATGAAATTAACGGAAATTGAACTACAGGGAATGAATTTCAGGAAAGAAAATACCTTTTTCCAAGCAGTTTTCCTGATTTTCAGAGTTATGATGTTTGTTAAGGTCTTGGAGAAATGTGAAATTTGCATGGTCAATTTATGGGATAAAGAATCAATAAACTATTTCAACCAAAATCAGTCTTAACAGTTGGGTAATGCAGTTCAGCAGTTTTCATTTAATCCTATTGATTTAGATTAGAAATGAATGAAGGAAATAAATGGCCTTGATGAAAAGAATGATTAAAGAAAGCCTGTACCAGCCCTGTGTTGAGGATGACAAACCAATGCAAACAGTTTGCCAATGATACCCCACTTTGCATATGCAAAGTGGGGTATAATTTGAGTACTGTTTGCACTGTTTTGTCATTCTAAACACAGGGCAGGGTAAAAGTCTTGGTTGATGGTAGTATTGAAGTGATGTGTAACAGGATTAGACAAACTGAAAGAGTAAAGAAGTGGAATAGTTTAGGAAGAAAAAACAATTGAGATGATTAACATTCCTTGTGGTTTTGATTGAATGATCATTTAATGGCTGTTTTAGAAATGTGTCAAATGTACCTAGTAAATATACATGTTATAACCCACCCTTGTCCTTTCCTCATTCAAAATGAAATTGTTTGCAAAATAATTGAAGAATGATATCCCATGTTACATGTTTATAATTTCTGAATGCTTACAATATTTTTGTTTCCTGAACGCTGGACTGGCAAATGAAAATAAGAAACATGTAATATAGATTAAACCATCGTGTACTTAAAAATGACATATCCCTATTGTATGCAAAGCTTTGGCAGACAGTGTAAACTAAGATCAGCCTGCAAAGACGTCTGATCTAATTCTATGCTGACTGCTTTCTTCTTAAATATTTAAATGGGGAAAAAATTGACCATGTAGTTTAAAATTCCCAAAATGGGTATTTTGTGTGATACAAAAATCATATTAGCAGGGTAAAGGTAATGAGCAGACTGCATGTACAAATAATTTAATCTTAGTCTATACTGCATGCCATCAAAGAAATATTGCTGGATGAGCTGGACAAGGGTTAAAAACCATGGATAATAAAGATCCATATTATGTGACCCGTCACACAAAAAGGGGCCATCTAGGACGTAGGTAAAATGATGACCTGGTCAGACTGCGTGATCTGTGCAGACTGACAAGGGTCAAAACTTTTTTGCAAATAACATATTTAGTGATTCTGGAATGACAAATAATTATTTCCGAACTACAGTATTTGGTTGACCTATCTTATTCTCTTTCTAACTACTTTTTTTATGTAGTTCCAAGATTGTCCCTCTTTGTGTGACATGTCATGTTTAAATACTGTATGTCTTTCTGGAATGACTGTTTACAGTTAAATGTTTAAGTCGTAGTAGTCCCCAGAGTTTGTGGTTTGAAAATAGAGGGCTCAGCACGAAACATTTGTAACTCCCTATAAACATATAGGGAGTTACAACTGTTTCGCGCTGAGCCATCGAAATGTGTGGTTTATGTGTGGGAGTAGTCACAAAGAGCCATTGTAACAATATTTAATGTTTTCATTGAAATGTTTCAATTGTCTGTATTGTTTTCAATGAAATGTTTCAATTCTCTGCAAAAGAGACGTAGGAGGGGGGTAAATAGCGATGTGTACAGTGTGTGATTGAATCTTCGTGAACATTAAGTGTGTCACCAATAAAAGTGATATAAATTATGTGCGTGGGAACTTGGAATAGAATATTGTTTTTAAAAAAAGTAGAATTGTATATGCTTGAAAAATTATCTATATTGAACTTAAAAGTAGCTTTTATTATGTTTGCAAAAATGGCTGTACAGCAACTGTAAAAAGGTAAATCTAAGTCACTGTGCCTAGATAGTACAAGTTTTTTGGGCATGTAACTGTTTACTTTGACTTGGCACAAACCTAACATATAGAGGGGTCAACAAAAACACTGTTGTAAGTGCAATTACTTTTATTGGAATTTTCAACAGAAATGTTGAGCCCTTGATATGTGCCTATATTTCATACAGTAGTTTTGTGCAAATCCCTTAACCCTTTCCTGTTTTACAAAATTTTGGACCTGTCCAAATTCAAAGGTTTTGCAGACGAAAATTTAAAGTGGATTTAATTTGAAAGATAGCCATTCAGTAGGGTAGAAAATAGTGTGGAAAAAGAAGAAATTGCTTGCTAGAAGTAATTTCTTCTTTTTATGCCCCCGATAGGGAGGCATCATAAATTTGACTTGTCCGTCCGTCCGTCTGTCCGTCTGTCCGTCCGTCCGTCATTCCGTCCAAAAACTTTAACATTGGCCATAACTTCCTTATTACTTAACATATTCGCATCATACTTTACCACAACATTCCTTGGTACATTACCTTTCTGTAGGCACATACTTTGGTGACCTTGACCCCTGGATGACCTTGACCTTCAACATAGATTGGCCATAATTTAAAATCAAAGCAGTGTCGGGGGCATTGTCATCTTACAGTGACAGCTCTTGTTTCACAATGTTTTGTCAATCATAATCTCACAGGAACGTAAAAAGCAGGGATTAAACAGCAAAGGGTTAAGTTGCACTTGAATGTAGAGATTTATCCTTGCATGATTGGTGACTTGTTATTGTTATTGATATTTATTTTTCCCATCCATTTTCATTTTTCACATGTCTGTGTTTTTGTCCAAATGCATACCAAGCTATGTGGAATTTTCTGAAAAAAGAGAGAGAGACAGATTTTTATTTGTACCCTGCAATCCAAAGGATAAATGAACTTCACTGTCATATGAAACCCATATACCCTAATATAATTATGTAGAGTTTAGATTTTTCTTGTCTAAAAATAGTTTTGAGGAGCCATTGCAAAACTAATGTAATTGCCTATAAGTATATAGGCAATTACAGTGGGTTTTGACTAATTCTTCAATTTAAACTTTTGATACGCTTTAGTATTTTGCTTACTCTTTCGATGTTTTTGTCTCTAGACTAAGTGCATGATTTAAAGACACCAATTAACCCTTGTCATGCTGAATTAAAAACCTTGACAAAATTGCATTAGAATTTAGATGCTGAAGTTATCTGATGTGGTACAACTTATAAAATTTTCTGGTTTAGAAAGGAAAATGAGGTGGGCTAGGCTATGATCAGACTGCACATAATTATGTGCAGACTGATCCTTGTCTTTACCTCCTGCCAAAGCAGGATTATTCCGGGCTCAGCATGACAAAGTTAAAAGTCTTCTACAATTATTTAAATAATTTATTTACGTGATCAGTTAAGTGGAAATAATGTGCATTATTGATTCTGCCATAGTCAGAGAAGTTTGCGCTGCTCTTTTAGTCATATGAATGCTAAAATACTTGTTCATATTTATAATTGGGACCAATTTATTTGTGGAAAGTTATTTTTCTGAGGGTTTGACCTTAACTTGTAGCCAATGTTGAATAACAGTCATTAGAAGAGAAAATATTTGAAGCTTTGTTAGAAATATCATTCTTTATGTAGTCAACAGTAAATGTAAATCAAAATAGAATAAATATTCAAATAGGGACAAAGCAAATGCTCATCAAATAGGGCTAATATTATCAGGTTGAAAGTTTAAAAAGTACTAAGCACAGAAATACATTATTTGTTAGCATGATACCTTACCTCTTTAGGTCTCAACAGGGTTTGTAGTCTCTTGCTGTTTCTAGGTTTACATTGTTAGTGGAAAAAATAGCAAGATTCAAAGGTGAATGTGTGCCCTATCACATAAAAGGGGACCACTACGGAACCTTTATCTCAAGGATACTTGAAGTAGGCATACATCAAAGAGCACAGTTTGAAATGAGCACAATGTTGACCGAGGTTTCCTAATGAAAATCATTAAGAAACCTTGGTCAACACTGTTGAAGTTCATTACTCCTGAAACTTTGTGGAACTATTATGGGTCAACTACCTTAAGCACAATCAAGATGGTACATTGTTACCCAATGTTCACAAGCGTTTAGATTTAAACCCAAGCTGTGTCATTAGTAATTCACATCAAATTTTCGAGAAAAATGTGGAAATCATCAGTAAAATAAATTAAATGTGGGTTTTATAATTTTATTGTACATAGAAATGATAGATTGTATTAGTCCGGCAGATATTAAGCTTAACCTAGTAGTGTAGTATAAAGTTTTTTTCTTGATTGATTCTGGTAGCCAAGACATTGCCCATCAAGAATCTGACTGATGACATCTTGTCATCATTGAGCATTTTGAAAAAATGGAGATGGCAGCCAGGGCTATAGTAAAATATACAAAATAATCATTATTGTGATATATTCATATTTGTAAACCTATTTTTCACCTTTTCTTGTCACTACAATGCTAATTAGAAATCGCAAAATAAAAGAATGCCTGAATTTGAATTTGAATCTAGAATTGTAATCAAGATGGCAGCCAAGTGGAATTCTGGATTAGTAAACAATGTAAAAAGCCATGCTGTGGAAGACTTTAACCTCAGAATACAACGTAGTTTCAAACATTTTGTTCGAAGGCTGAAACCATTTCCTTTTTGAAAAACAGGTAAAGCAATCTCATCAATCCGATTTGCATTTTTTTCAGAAATTGAACTTGGCAGCCAGGAAAGCAGAAATGCGGATTTCAACTCAAAATAAATTGTTAATCTGAAAGATTTTTCAGGCCAGTTAAGAAGTTTTCATTGATTGATTCTTGTAGCCAAAGCATCACATATCAATAATAAAACTGGTAACACCCTTTAATCATTGGATCTTTTGAAAAATAAAGATGGCAGCCAGGGCTCTCATAAAATAAAATCGTAGCATAAGCATGCTATCTACATAAATCTTAAAATATCGTTTCACCTTTTCTTAGCTAATAAGAACTGGAAAAACAAAATGAACATACTCAAATTCCAGTATTAAATCTAGAATTGTAATCAGTATGGTAGCCAATTGGGATTCTGAAACTCTTGAATAACTTTTAACATTTAGTTCCACGCAATTTGAACTGGAAATCAATTTTGAAAATAGGCTAATAAAGCCTACCCCCAATTTGAATTCCTGTATGGAATTGGAAATGGCAGCCAGGAACAATGAAATGTGGATTTGCACTTAACAACAAATCAACTTTTTAACAAATAAGAATTTTACTCGTAAAATGCCCTGTCGAAATAGGTGACAAAAAGACTGCCTTAAATAAAGCTAAAATTGATTAGGATTATAAGGATAGCGTCCACGTGCAAGTTCTGCTATATATAAATTAAAGGCCATTACTGTAAAAGAGCTGATGATATACACAAGCGATTGAATAATATAAATATTTTGTTCTTATGTGAATGTACATCTGAGATAAGGCTTATTTGAAACTTAAAACGATGACAGCCTTTATTATGTGTAATTTTGTTGTAAATCCCAAGATAAAAGTGGGACATGTGCAAATTTTCTCTAAATGAAACAAAATTATAACAAAAAAAGCATTTTGCTTTTTCCTATTCAAGATAGCAGCCACATATGAAAAATATATAAGTATTTCTGGTATCAGTTTATTTCCAGTATAATTCATTGTATTTGCTCTAGATTTTGTTGTAGAACCTCAGTTATAAAGATTCAGACCTTTTAACAGAATCTTGTGATCATGTCGAATACAATGCAAGCTATTTTTAGTATAATAACACATCTGAACATGGGAAAAGTTTCATATGTATATCACAGTTTATTTTTTGGACCTAGACCATTGCACAGTGTTGGACTCTCAAACATAGACACCATGGTTCGATCTGTGGCTGAGGTAAATATCATACAAGCATGTGTCCACCACTGCTCTAGCCAACGCAGTTTAACTGCTTAAAGTGGCGGTAAATCCAACTTAATTAAATTTAATTGATTTTAAAGCTTTCACATTCTTTAGATTTCTGTGGTAAATTTAGCTTTCTGTTAAACTCGGACAAACAATAAATTTCAATTGGCAATAAACAAATGTTGAATATTTTTGTGAACATGGAATGGCAGTCAAAAAGGCAATTGATTGAAATTTTTATTTGAACTTCCTTAGTAAGAATCAAGATGTTAACATTGGATATTTTGGGTTCTACCAGTCATTCTGAGTGGTTTCTAGTTGTCTGCCAAAGAATGATAAAATTGACTAAAAACACAGTCTAGGCTTCTAATTATCTTTTGTCTTATTTTAGTAGCTCAAACATCATTGTTAAAGGTTTCAATCCTCATTTCAATCATTAAGTGCTAAGATTAAGATCAAATCATTCGCAATGCGAGATGGTAGCCAGTTTAAAAAACAAAATTTGCTTACATCCAAATACATATATAATCATTGGATCAGGAAAGGGCATCATACACTCTTAAAAGCGATCTCGCGAAATAAGATATAGAATAATGCATTTGACCTGTGTTAAGCAGGTCCAAGACGTCAATATGCGTTATCTCTGGTCCGTATGTCATTTTAGGGCGAATTACACTTTTTTATCTAATTTAATTATGACTTAAACTTAAACATCGTTCTTGCATTCAGTAACCAATACTTATCAATCATGATCCATTAGAAAACCAGGACATCCTAATTACCAGATGGCAGCCGGAACAAAAATTGTCTCTCTTTTTCTTTTAGTCTTTGGATCATTAAGAGTCACCATTGTCGAAGAGTGATATTAATTTGTCCATTGAACCTCTCGGAGTCAGAATAAGGACGCTAACATTATGTAAATAATTACAAATCTAAGGGAAAAAAGTGGAAATTTAAATAAAAAATAGCTTAAAGATAGGATAAACAACGCAGTTGTCCACATTCCAGTGGCTGCCATCTCAAACTAAGAAAAATGATGCATAAAAAATGACAGATACTAATCGCTAGATGAAAAGGGGATGGAAAGAGGATAAAATTTGGTATTAATTAAAATGAATTCAGGAAAAGTATGTAAACTCCTAATCACAGTTCATTGTTGCCAAACAAGCCACAGTTTTGTTTGGCAGCCATCTTAAGTGATAGCCACAATTTTTATTATCGGTTTTAGTTTTTTCTTTATCAGAAGCCGGCAAAGTAGCAGATTATTAGTAATAAGTATAAATGTCATTAAGTTTGAAATTTACCAAATGGTATTATTCTCAATGCTGCATTCCTGGCTGTCATCTCTAAATTAAGAAGACAATTTACCATTGTTGATGGCACTATCAATCTATTTTTAAGTATGCAGGAATGCAGCTTGAATTATGTGACATAGATGTAACTAAAATAATTCCAAAGTTTGATTGGTCAAACAGAATCCATTTTGTTTACTAAATGCCGTGTGATATTACCATTTTGGCCGCCATGTTGCCTACAATAGTTATTATTTCTTTCGTTTTATGGGTCTATTTTATCACAATACTTAAAAGTAGAATCTTTACACCAAACCTAAGCTCAAAAACACATAAAAACCTGTCACCAAGACAAGTCAGTTGGTTATTTGTATTCGTTCAGGGGGTCCTGGCTGCCATCTCGACTTTCTCAAAATGCTCAATGATGACAAGGTGTCATCATCCAGATTCTTGATAAGTAAGACATGGGCTACAAGAATCAGCCAAGAAAAAAACTTTATACCACACTACTAGGTTCAAGTAAAATATGCCATTTTTCTGCCGGACTATATAAAGGTCCTCCGGTTATGCATACCTGCAGTATTTATTGTTGAATTCAAGTATTATGGAGAAAATGCTGTTGCAATTTTGCATCATAATTATTATGACACAAGCATGCATAAGCATTTTCTCCATGATACAAGCTCTGGGTAAGAGGCAGTTCCATTAATTTAGATTCATTATATTAGCTTGTGTGTGACATTTCCAACTATTTACACTTTAGCAATGCTAATTCTCAAATCAACTTACGTATCCACTCTTGGCAGTCTGTTCAGAGTCTTCACTACTCTATTAACTTCAGACTCCAGTCGTATCCACAATCAGAGGATATTTTGATTTACTGCATGGCATCACAGAAAGTCTCATTTCTTGCAATCACACAATTGAAACTGTTGGAAATGTCTCCTAGAAAACCCTTTGTGTGTATACATATAGACCTGATTACACAAGATTAAGTTCAGTGGTAAACTGGAGGTTGACCATATAAATATAATGGTTTACTCCTAGGATACCACAAAACTTTTGTCATGCAATCGGGTCAATAGGTTTATGTTATTTGGCCAGGATTATTGAAGTTGAAGTTACAGATAATTATGACCAGAAAGGAGGGTTAGGAAAACATGGTGGAAAATAAAGAAATCATATGTAACAACCACTTTCTGCATTTCCTACTATGTTTTTGACCCGAAAAGAAACAAAATTTTATAAACTGTTCAAGGGATCAGATCAACAACACTTTTGTAAGGGCCTATTGTTATATAGGCACTGACAATAGTGTTGTATTGACTCATCAAATTGTCATCTGCACTTGCTGTGAATTTGGATTAGTCTACAATTTTGTATGGCTGTAATAAAATAAACGAACTGCTCCTCCGTTCAGAGCTGTGTGAATGTATTGCCTCACAGATTTCCATGTCATTTTATATTTGAACATAGCTATTGCCCTTCATTATTCTTCTTTCTTGTCACAAACACAAACTTTCAAGCATACCAAACTTAGGACTATGTATATAATTACATACAATTTCAATATAAGGCAACTTGGTACATTTTATAGATTTGTGAGCACTTTACTTTTGATATTTTCTAGTGGTACATTGTTTAAAAGAAGGCACATTTAAGAGTAGATTAATGGGTAACCAAGAAACTTGTCAGGTGAAAATTACCACAACCTTTTCTGCTACAAGTATGTGTGTCTTCTTTGTTGCTTGAGTAAAGTGTTAAACCTTCTCATGCTGTAAATTACATTTACAAAAATGCAGACAGTAAAGACTTAGATCAGCCTGCGCAGATGTGCAGTCTGATCTAAATCTATACTACTAGCTTTCTTCTTAATCAATTTCACAGAATTTTTTCAGCAGAAATTTGGTACTAAATACAATGTACCTGTCTATTTTGTATAGCCCCCTCGAACATTTATAAGGATTAATTTGGTGCATATTTGAATTCTTGAAATATATTGAATAAGGAATTCCTACAGAAAGGATTAAAAACCAGATTGAAAACTCCACATTTTAGTAAAGGTTTCACGGTTAATCATGTTATATAAGTTGTTGACATTAATTCATTATTACAATTTCATTTCATTTTGTGAGTCTTTGTTATTGTATGATTATAAAGCTATTAAAATAAATGTGAAACTGTTCATCTGGACATCTTTAGTCTTTTCCATTTATGATAACACTCTTTCTCTGACAAGGCGCACAATTTCAGATTTAAGCGCTATTTTAAGCTCTTCTGACCAAAGGTCAGAAGAGCTTTAGCAATGGCATGTTTCCCCATGGTCTGTACATCCTTCCATTAATCTTTTTCATGTGTATGTGATTAAGTCCACAAATACTATCAGATTCTCTTGAAAATTTGACAGGATGATTGTAGGGTCATAAGGATTATCACTTTCGAAAATAGGGGTGATGCGTCGGATAACAGGAAAATGGCCATATTGAATTTGACTTTGGTATTGCACTTTATGCATTCTTGTTTATGTGATAAAGTCCATAAATGATATCAGATATATTATCATATATTATATATTATCAAATAATTTTTAGCTCGGCTGTTTTCGGAGAAAACCTGAGGTATTGCTATAGCCTCCGTGTCGTTGTCGTCGTCGTCGTGCGAAAACTTTGACATTTTGTTATATCTCTGGTTCTACTGAAAGCATTCACTTGAAACTTGGCACACATGTTCACCATCAAAAGAGCAACCTATACTATCAAGGGGGATAACTCTAGATGCATTTTGTGCAAATTATGCCCCTTTTTTGACTTAGATTTTTTTCCACCATCCAGCACTCGACAGCCGAGCGTAGGCATCCGTAGGCGGTGCTTTATATCATAGGGGCGACAATTCATGAATTGACGCCCCTATGATAGAAACACTAAAGAGAGTTGATGACAACAATAGATATCTACTGATCGTACAGCTCACCATAAGCCCGATTTGCCCCTACGAGCTGAAAGTATGAGGGGAATGAAACTGCAGACATAGGTATGCAACATTACGGGAGAACTACTTTTTATGGCAAACGCATTCATTGATTTAGTGGTTAAGCTGCCAGAGGCAGTTTGCACTTATTTGAATTTTAGACTTCCTCAAAATTTTGTATGTTAACTAAAGCCAGCAAAACTGACGCTTTGCTAGCTAAAAATGATAAGATCACTAACCACTCTCAAAAAAATATAGATAGAAAAAAACGCGATGTCACTAACAAAATTGAAATTGTATGCGCCCGATTGGTTCTTGAAGAGAAAAGGAAACTATAAATAGAACTTGTATGCATATTTTATTTAAGGGAGGTAATAGATACTGCTTATTATGTTCAACCTGAACAAAATTTGAGATATGGATTACCTCCCTTTAATTTCACTAAAAACTCACTCATTCAATTTCATTCAAAAATCATTTCTAAATCATTCATCTTGTCAATTTCAAGATTTTTTTTAACTGTATGATGCCATCAGCCAGAGCTACATCTTCGCCAGTCTAGTTTAGGTTTAAACCTATGTATTTTACATCGATTGGGAGACGAGTTCCTTCAACTTAGATTAATCCCTATCAATTCTGCTTCCTGGTAAACTCACCAGTACTCGCGCCGGGAAAGTTCACCAGTACTCGCGCTGAATGTGTGGGCCAATGAAAGAGCCAAGATCGACAGCCGCTCCCGGGAATTGAAGTCTGGACCTTTGGGTCAAGAGGCCGACGCTCTACCTCTAGACCAAGGACACCACACCAGTCTAGTGTGACGCCCACTACATATCATGGACACGTAGCGGATAAAATCAATGGCTAGCGAAGATTGGCTACAGACAGAGGGCCCAAAATAGACTTGAGATCGAAATGAAGCATGACATGTGCACATATCCATGTTTTCCTGCCATTCCTCACACCAATACAACCACTATCCAACTTATATGTGAACAATCTTTTGCGAATACGTAGGAGACAGATACCACATGCCACAATAACCTTTTAACAAATGTCGAATGAAAGTTTGCCGAGCTGGGGTTCGAACTTATCACCGAAGAAATTACAGCCCAACAATTACCGACAGCTTACCGAACTCTTACATCTTATCTAGACCCACGTTGATAATTACAACCAAGGTCAATGCTGTCTTTAACCTGTAAACATCGTATTCTGTGTTATTATTCACCTGACAGGGCGCGGCGAAGCAGTGACGTAATTTGGCGAGGTTGCTTTTCAATATCTTTAGGTTCTTTCCAAGAGAAAGTGAACACATTTTATCGTTGGGTTACCGAATAACATCAGTTTGTCCATTACGAGGTGTTGGTTACTCGCCTGCGATTAAATGTTATAAGTAATATATGAATACCATCAGAATGAGTAGATATTATAAATAAAAAAGTCTTTTTAGCTTAACTTTAAATTTAACGACACGTTACTTAGGCTCAACCCTGCCAGAGCCAAAATCGCGGACTATATATGTTATCTATTTAAAGTAATTCATATTATTCTACTAGTATATGTTTACATATTGTCCGATTCACATGATGGTCAGTTGTTTTGAGGGTCAAGTAAAGTTACTTAGTAACTGAAAGATTCTCTAATATTGACCCTGACCATTTACCCACATGTCTGATTTGACTAGACTAATATTCATCGTAAATCAGAAGTCTAAACAACAGTCAAGTAAATAACAACATTTATTTGCAAAAAAAATATTTGATAAGTATTTAGCGTTTATAATTCGCACCGAAAGATAAACTTCGATAGGCGTTCAAAGGGTCTATATAGCTATAGGCACTTTCAACAGTTTTTACTGACTACCGACTTGGAGAATTCTTGCAGAGTTTCAAGATTAGAAGGGGGTGTAAAGCAAATCTTACATTTTTATTCATGAATGAATCCATTTGATGTTAGTACAACATTATCAAAAAATACCCACGATATGGGTTTGTTGCAAGGTCCTTGATTTAAAGTCGCTTTCACCCCTTCTATCGAGCTCTGTTTTGGACAAAAACGACATACCCCTGTTGTTAGACTGTGGAGTACAAGGAAGGTCGTTTACATGGGATCAAGTTATAGAGTCAATGGTCTGAATTACAAGCTTTAGTAGAAGACGGATTTCTAACTTGAAATGATGGCTGCGTATTTAATATTCGGTTTAATAGCCTTGTGCTTTAGGTATGGCTTTTTTATTACATTTTATTTATTTATCTGAATAACAATTTAGCAATACTTTCCAAGATTTACCAACCAAATATGGTAAACGTCGACGCCTTTGACGGTATTGCCAAAATTCAAAATTATTGCACAAATGTTAAGCACCATAACGTTCCCTGCGAAATTTATTTCAGATGGTTTCAATGCCACAGCTAAAGGTCAAACGTTAAAATTCATCCCATCTGAGAAAAATTTCACAATTTGTACATATTCTCAAACTATTTGGAACATGAGTTCTGAGTCTTTCCAAAATTTACCATTTGAAAGAAATGTACAAATAGCTCCAAGGTCAAGCACACAGCTTAACGTCATTTGTTAAAATAAAAGTCCCATAATATTTGATATTTTTTAAATAACTTGCCACAAATGTTGTCTATAATGAGTAGATTTATTATTTGAAGTAAATTTTCAGACTAGTCAGAGGTCAATGTCAGGGCTTGAGGTCAATTGTTAGAAATAAGATTATCTGGATAGATTTCAAAATAAGTTAGCACAAATGTTCACCATCATGTCTACAGTTAAGCACCTCGTGAAATTGGCATCACTCGTCGCACTTATTCAATTGCACTCCGAAATCACTCCAAAATCATTCACCTTGTGAATTTCACGATGTTCTTATCTGTACTTGTAGATGCACGATTTGAAATTCATCTTCACATAATTCCAATGCTAAAGTTAAGCACCTCGTGAAATTGACATCTTACGCGACCAAAACCAATCTTAATCACTCACACAGCGCCCCATTTATTCATTCCAAACTCTCATTTAAACCATACAAAAGGGCTCCAGATTCACTGGAAAGATAAGATCAACAACTAAGTTCAAAATAAAATCGTTAGAAAAATCCATGATTTCAATGTAATAGAATTTTTAAAGCACATGATCGGTTCGTTAAGACTTAGAAAGTTATATATAGAACTTGAATGCATATTCTATTAAAGGGAGGCAGTAATTATTGTTAATTTTGTTCATTTCAAACATAATAAGGAATATTGGATTGCGTCTTTATAATTTCTCTCATAAATCAAACGTCGCAATCATTCAATTCCATTCCGAAATCATTCTGAAATTATTCACCTTGTACATTTCACAATGTTCTTAACCGATCGGTCAAAGTCCTACCCTAAAATAAATCTTTTGGCTCGACAGGGGTCGCCCTTAGACTAACATTGTTGTCTTGAAAGTGTCTGTGATTTGTTGGATGATAGGTCATTTAAAAACAATTTATTCCATGAAGTTTGATTGAATGGAGTTTAACGCCACTTTCAACAATATTTCAGTAAAATCGCGGCGGCTGGAGCACCTAACAATGGTTTCCTGGTATTTCTCTCACCAGTACAACCACCACATCCTTTCCTAGCCCCCAGCTGCTATCTCTCACATAGGTCTACGATTATCAACCCATTGGTGAGAGACAAATTTATTCCATGAAATGAGCCATTGAACATTTTCCAATAACACCGCCTTCTCATGATCTGTAATTCAATTTCATGTGAATGAAATGTGCCTTAATTTTTGTACTTAATCCCTAAGGTCCCTCGAGGCGGGCTTCTGTACAGTGCCATTCGATTGTGACACAACGTGTTACACAATGAGTACATATAAGACGATGTGTGGATTAAGCGAATGTTATAGATCAAGGTAAGTGACGGATATTGGTTTGGAGTGTTTTGCGCTTAAGGTAGTGGACCCCTTATAGTTCCGATAAATTTTGGAACTCACGATTTTTAACAATGTTGACCGAGGTTTCCTAATGCTTTCATTAGGAAACCTAGGTAAACACTGTTAAAGTTCATTACATCCGAAACGTTGCTTAACTATTACGGATCCACTACTTGAAGGAATGGATATTATTTACTTGCTCTCTCCTTCAAAACATTAGCCCAGCGATCAGGATAACGAAACATTCGTGAGCGCCCCGAGCTTAAGGTAGCAATGGACTTGCGCCGTCAGTTTTTTCTGTCCAATGATTTTTTTCTTGTTCAAATATGTTATAGATTAACATTGTATAATCATTTTATCAAAATTTGAAGGTGCCTTACCATGCTCTTTTTCATGCTAGAGTTATTTCACCTTGAGTGGTTCTGGCCCCTTTTCAGTAAAACGTTTATATTCGTTTTAAGATCTACTATAAACTCAGTACCACCTGATAGATATATATATATATATAATACGTACTAAGTGTTTTGTATCAGAAAATATATCTAACGAGGTTGGGAGAATTGATCATTGTCGAGGCTCTGCCGAGACAATTATCAATTCTCACAACCGAGTTAGATATTTTTTCATACAATACACTTAGTACGTATTATATTTATCTTATAACCTCTTTTTGTCTTGTTTTCGTCGATGTTTCTAACTGAAATGCAAGTTTCTAAAGATAACTGCATGGTATTATTGTTCTAAAAATAACTGTGTGATATCATAAAAAATATCATACGGGATGTTATCATACGGATATTTGTATAGTTATAAGATAAAAATACATACATGTTGATAGACCTAATCCATGTGCACAATGGCTGCTGCCATTGAAATTTCTCTTTGTTCAAAAGCATTTGCATAATGTGCCTCCAAAAGTAATAAATTTGCTGATTTTGTAATTTTAAGGGGGGGGGGTGTATTCCACAAAAAAAAACAATTTTCTTTGGAGAAATTACCCAATGAACTTTTATTACTTTTCGATAAGTTTAAAATCCATATTTTCCCTTTATTTGATAAAAAATTAAGCCTACCTTTCCATGCAAATAAGAACGTTTTTCGTTAATTTATAGTGACCCTTCCTAATTGAATGGCAATTATAACGTACTTTTTTGTTTAAATCAACGATCCAGTCATTCAATTGACATCAAATATTGAAAAGAAGCTAAGTTATAAAATTTTACCATCATTATTCTACTTTATTTCTATAAGCAGAATCTTATGAAAACCGGTCTTTTTAAACAACCGGCGAAAAAAGAGCTGTAAAATAAAATAAACCCCACTCTCGATTCATAGAGTCGGGAGGCCTCTGTCCATTGCCACCTTGAAGCAGGCATTAGACGTAGTCCAGTGAGTAATGCTGGGTGCTATTCTGGCGCTATCACTAGAACTTTGTCATACTAACACAGAGCAGTTCGAGGGGTCAGCGCAATACTATTGTAAGTGCCTATAAATACATAGGCACTTACAATAGTACTGCGCTGATCCCTCGAGTTATAAGCCTATGTCGATTAATAATGATTCGATGAAGCGTGATTTCTGCTTGTGAGGAAGTAATTGCTCGTTTTTTATCATTCAAATTTTAAGTGCATGTGTATATTCAATTAAAAGGTTTCCGTGAAAGTCAACAACATTGTTGATAGTTTACTATTTAGGCTATGGGCCAGTAGGGTGATTCCTCCCCCCTCAGGGGGAATTTTCGAGACTATGTTTTTTTGAAAGCCCAATGTCTACCGAGTATATTCTGAAAGTCTGCAAGTTGGCGGTTGGGGCTTTTAGGAATTATTGAGGTCAAAGGTCACCCAGTGCACACTAATTTAAATCTTAACCTTTAGTCAGAAATTTATATTTATTTTGTTGAATTGATAATTTCTTTGGACCTTTTTCAACATAATTCAATACCCAAAACATTATTACAAAGATTAAACACATTTGTGTGTTTTTCAGAGAGGCTTTGGGCAAATCAAAGCACTGAAAGTACCGAAAATCAACAATTTTCTTTGCTAATGAAGATTTTAACAAGATTTAAAAAGATTTTTTTCTGTCTTTAATAACATTTTCTTTTATTCTAAGTATGCTAGAGGATACCTTGAAGCCTACAAGCAAAGTTTATTAGACATTTCCTTTTTGAATTTTGTTAAAAATCTGATTTAAGCCATGGCATGATCAAGCCAAAGCTATAACTATACTATTATTCATATTTCACCAATTGTCAATATATGTTTTTATTTGATGTTAATTATAATTTGAATTACATAATTCTTAAAGGTAAATAAAAAAGAAAAGTTTCAAGGCATTTGAGCACATATCAGGTTTATTCTTAGCAAATCAAAGCACTGAAAGTACTGAAAACCGACTTTTTTTGCTTATTTAGATTTTACATGATTTAAAAAGTTTTTCTGCTTCCTTTTCCAATAATTATATTAGTCTGGACATGCTGGAGGATACCTTAAAGCATATGAACAAAGTGTTTTAACATTGCTTGCTTAAATGTGCCCAATTTGTGATTACTATAATGGCCTGAGTATGCCAGTGTCATAACTATACTAAAATATAAGTAAAACTTATTGTCATTAGATGCGTATAATTTGGAATGATCATGTTCAGCATGTAATCATTCAATAAAATACACAGATACAAAAAAGGTTCAAGCCAACTGTAAACATATTAGTTAATTTTAGCTAATTAAAGCACTGAAAGTACCAAAATATGACTTTTTTATTATAAAGGTTTTAACACAATATAAACTGGAATTTATTTTCCAGTCCATTCAAATTTACTTACAATTGTTTTACAATTGAATGATTTAAAACTATCATATGTGAATTTTTTAGTTTTGCTTACCTTAGCTTTTCTCCATAATTGATAAAAAAAAATCTGGTAAAGGGGAGCTATTGTGACAAATTCACTACATTTGTTAAGTAATGTTTCACTCTTTTGCCAGTAATATTTGTTATTTGGTTTGTACAATATTCTGAACGTCATGATTGAATTCAATGAACAGGTGATTCAAATTCATAAAAGTTTCAAGACATTTTTGAAGATAACAGGCTTATTTGTTGAAATTCAAAGCACTGAAAGTACCGAAACATGACTTGCATATTATAATCTTGAATTTCTTTTTCAGTTTACTTTTATTTCCTTATATAAAATACCCTAATTACATATCTCATCCCTTTGTCAGTAATGTCAGTTCTCTTGTTTGTTCAATATTCTGAACATCATGATTAAATCTAGTTAAAAAGTTATTCAGATTTGAACTGATTTGTGTATATTTGTTAGATTCATTTTTTTACAAAGCAATATACCGGAAGCTTTGAAATCTGGCAAAAAAGTCTTCTACCAAGGATTTTTTTCCACTATGAAAATATCCTACATCAATTAGTGAAACAGATCAAAGAGGATTGACATAATACAATTAGCATTTTATGACTGGTTTTCATACTTAAAATGGGCATCATATTTAAATTGATATAGAAATGGGTGCTAAATAGTAAACCATTCAATCTGTTAACATTATAACCTTATAACGATACCAGTTGACATAGCTTAATACTAATTCAAACTGACGGTCATCACATACTCTTTTATAAGAGTGGTTTGTAAAATGATATTGGGATATGGTCAATGAATTTTCCTTCGTCTTAGAGAAAAGATAAATCTAGAGTTTCTGTAAACATCTCTTTTCCAAAGCTTCTCTTTGATTCCATAAAACTTCATGTTTTGTCTTAAGCCTGCAACATCGTAAAAATTGCATTAGAATTACAAATGAAATGAAATTTAAGTTAAAAATTTTGAAAATGAAAAAAAAAACTTGTGTGAGAGCAATGAGTCAAGCAGGTAAAAAGACAAGAATTCTATTTTATCAAGTATTTCGTTTCTTCAGTTTCAAAATATCAACAGTATTGCAACACAACCTTAGAGAATTTCATCAAAATTTAAATGATTACTAATTTGCTCTCAGTATGATCCATATTTATATATACATTAATGATATTATCAAAATTGGTAAAAAACAGAGAAAACAAACACTCATGTTTAATTCAAGTCATGGTGGACATCCTGGAAGAGAGCTTTATCGTATTTTAATAGACCTTTTTACAGTATTTTGCATTCAAAATCTGGCAAGAAGAGAGTGTGGGGAAGCCACAAAATTTATATTTGGAGTTTTAGATTTCGCTATAGAATTTTTGAATGAACAAAAAGCCTCAAATATATATCTCTTTCACACTTACCAAACTGAAAATGTTTATGCTCATCTTACAAGATAATTTATTTCAGAAATTAAATAAACATATCTTTGTTAGATTGAAGAGTAAATTGGGGTGATTAGTGTGCAATGTAAGCAAAACAAAAATTACTTTATGCTTACAGTGCTTATGTCTACACACAAAGCATATTAAAAGGATTGTAAACTACAAAATCTTCAAAGAACCATTGATAAAAAATGATTTCTGCACATACATTTTAAGATAAACATGTGACTTTTTAAAAAAATTGTTTGTGAGCTCTGTAATAAGTATCAATAGTATTAATTTATAGCTGATGTAGTTATCATTTTGATCAGCTTCTATATATATGATAATTTTTCATGAAAAAGTTTCACAAAAGGATTCATATAAACTTAAATTTGAATACTGATATTCAGTCTAGCTATGCAATTTACTGGACCTACCAGGCCCCTTGCTTTTTATCTGCCGGAAAGGGTGGTCATCTTCCAAAAATATTGGCTATATGCCTTAAGACACAGAAACAAAATATGAATTTTCTGATGAAATGTTTCTACAAAAACAAATTTTGAAGAAAAAAATAGCATTCAGTACATCAGAAACAAGTTTGGAAAATGTAACAATGTAAATATCCATTGGAAACATAACTTTTTCCATTAAGGTTTGAATATTGTAAATAATCAAGTTCACTTAATGGGCAAAGAGTTGGTTAGTAAGAATTCCATTTTACATTCAAGAAAGCCCATGGCCCCATGGCTCCCTTCTAGCTTCACACAATTGTGATAACTGTTGTTAGACTAAAGAAAATGGAATTGACTCTTGAGAGATAAAAATTTGGTTTCTTTTTTATCTTTGACATTCAGTGCTTTCAGTACTTTGATCTATAAAAAAGTAATAGTTATGTGCTTTAAAGCTTAATCCATTCAATATTTAAATGACAGTGAGTAACTCTTTTAATTATAAGAAACTGTAATTAAGTGCCTATGCAAACAAAAAAAAAACAAAACGCAAAATCTAGCTTTTGTACCATTTTATCTATACTTTCATTATACAAGTAAATCTATAATGCTTTTATATCTATACCTAAACTAATATAAAGCACAACTACAGTGGACACAATCTGACACCAACATGAACTTTTACAAGGAACACAGGATATAAAAGAAAGCAAAAGGGATGTTCCACTTTTAAGAATGAAAAAGGGTATTCATGTATGTAAGCATATAAGCAAAGATATACAGTCATTTCAGTTCTTTGATTAAATCTATGAAGATGCAGTTTACTCTCAAAGGTGCCGCAGTTGATACTTTCAATAGTTTTGAGTTGTTAAAGTTGCCTCAAAATGCATTTTATTCGCAGAAACTTAAAAAAATAAGTTTTCCTTTCAATTTATCTACGTAAATGTATGATATTCATTTAAATGCACTGGCTGACTTAATCTTTAAAACCAACAAATACAATAGAAATCAAATGAAAAATGATACAAATTACTTTCAGGCAAATTATTGTTTAAGTTGATGGGAAAATATAACGAAAAAATCCTCCTGTGGTCTGAAATGGCCTATTGTCTATGGTTTAATCTCTTATATATGAACCGATTTCAGTACTTTCAGTACTTTGATTTCATAAAAATTATCATTAAATTACCCTAAAATGAAATTTCCTAGCAGAAAAATATTTAGTGATTCATCTAGAACCATTTCCTGCTCAATTTCATGAAAAGATAGTTGAATATACCATTTCAAATCCAGCTCATTTATTCTTACATAGAAAAAGTGCACTTGTTGACCTTTGACCTCAATAACTCCTAAAAGCCCCAACAGCCAAGTTGCAGACTTTCAGAATATACTCGTTAGACATTGGGCTTTCAAAAAAACATAGTCCCGAAAATTCCCCCTGGGGGGGAGGGGGGTGTATACTGGCTCATAGTCTAATTTTTAATGTTATATAGTAACCTGTCTCACGTATGTCTTTAGAAGTCTTTTTGGATAACGGCATATTTGCCTGTATTTGTCAACGAATTGACATTAACGATTGATATCCTTGATATTTGTTTCTAGACTAGAACCTTATATTTGTAAGGAGACCTGTTACAAGAAGGACTGTTGTCAAGGTTACACGGGAGAAGACTGTTTGACACGTGAGTATTCCATGTTTTTTACCTGGTAGGACATGGCTTAGTCGTGACGCAATTTGACGAGTTTACTTTTAATCATTTTGGGTTCTTTCAAATATAAGTCGAAATCTACCGTTAACGCGTGTAAATAACTGTGTCCTAAAACTAAAAAGATTAACGTGCTTTGAAAAAATGACCACATTTAATCGTTAAGCGACCAAAAATCTAGTAACTTCCAAGTTGAAGTTTCGAGGCTTTGGTTACCCAACGACCATTTCAAATATATGGTTTATATTGTCGACAAAGCTATAAAAGTCTCTCTTTCATTTATTTATTTATTAATTTGTTTATTATCATCATTATTATTATTATTTTATTTTTTTGAAAATAAGGTTTATCACCTTAACAGTAAATGCAACGACCCGTTACTTGGCTACGCCCTACCAGGTAAAAAGCATGTCCATTGAATCGAAACATTTGAAACATCCCTTCGCAATTGTTAGACAAGTCAAACTGAGTCTTACCTCGCGTTCAGCATAGCAAATCGCTCGCGAGCACCCCCATCTTGAAACTTGGATTGGAAACGCTTGAGTGGGCGAAGCACGCTCGATTTAAGATGCGCTCGTGTTTTCGTTTTTATCATGAACGCCAATCAGGAGCCCTGAGATTCTATGGAATAGATCCGGCGCAGCCATGAAAGCGCCTCTTTTTGCCATCAACATGTAATATGCCAAAAAGATCTCCATATACGGAAGGAATGCATCATAGAAATATTACGTATTGACGAAAATACCATCATAAGGTGAATTACCTACAAAATTGACATAAAACTCTCACATAAATTTGCGTCCGAAACTCTTAGATACGGAAAACCCCGAAAGATGTTTAGAATGCCTAAACGCTGATCGGAACATCACTCGGAATGAATTGACAACGAAATACCGTAACTTTCATTTTATCAAGTTCACTTTTTTGTTCGAATATTCATATATGTCTTTTTTCTTAACTCATGATTATGCCAAATGGTCTTTAACTATGGTGCTGCGTTCTGTGTAAAACATTTAATATTCTTAGATTATGTAAGTATGATCTCAACGAATGTTCCCAGTATTGTTTTCCTCATCCTCGGATTCCCCGTAGTCTCCCAATTTGCTACACTATATCGACAGTGGACATAACGTAGCAAATAGGGAGACCCCGGGGTATCCGAGGATGTGTTTTCCTTATAGTTACGTTTTATGTGGGACTTCAATGAACTTTCAATACGGGTCTTCAACATTGTTTTTATAAATATTTTGTATGAGAAAGAAAATGCTGCAAGAATTTTACAAATAGAACATGAAAAGGTGTATGAAATTTGTCGTCGATAATTCAGCCACACAAAAATTAAATTTACCATCAACAGCAAACAAATTAGTTCAATTAAGTTCAATTTTTTGACATTCCATTTTTTTTTATTTATTTATTTTTTTATTTATATATATATTTTTTTTGGGGGGGGGGGGGGGGGGGGGGGGGTCTGTGATATTATGTACAGAAGATATTGTGGCAAGCGAATTCTGCAATTCTCACATTATTTTCTACCCAAAATCTTGGTTTCTTTTCCTATTATCAGTGCACTATTTTTACCCCCATTTTTTGTAGACGAAGAATGATGTATACAAATCTGAAAAAAGAGTTCTGTTCTTATCAATTTGCTGTCTTTTTTCACTGTCGTCTGCGACCTCTTTCGTTTTGGACCAGTCTAAAATTTCGAGAGTACGGGTTAATACCACGGTAAATATTTCTGGAGCGACCACTTTTATTAAACGACTATCATGAAAAGTCCATTCACTTTAATCAAATTCTACGAAGAAGTGGACATTTTTAAACTGAAAATCGTTAACAATCGAATCTTATGATTTTGGAACCCATAAGAATTTCCCAAGATACCATGACTGGTTCGAAAATCATCGGATTCAGTAATAAATGATGCGACAATCAATATATGCTATCAAAATGACATTTTTTTATCATGAAATATATTGTATTTACCGACCATTCTTATGAGCGACCCCTTTTTGTGACTCTAAGTATTCGCTTAACATGAGTTTTACTGCAGTTCATTGTTACTATACTACAGCCCTTTGTTACGGAGATACGACTTGTCCTAATGGTGGCCGATGTGTGGCACCTGATACATGTAACTGTCTGCCTGGATTTTATGGAGAAAGGTGTTCGGGTAAGAATACAAAAAATCTACTTCCAGACGCTCTTTGGCTCAGAGTATTTCTTACATTAGAAATTTTGTGCTTTGACAAATTAAAATTTCCTTTAGTCTTAAACATTATATTCATTTGTATAACGTTCCAAGGCAATGGGGAATAAATTATAGTTAAAATAGTAATAATAAAAATAATGATAAAATTATCAATAATAATAACACAAAAGCAAGAATACGCTAGGTCGTTGTATTTGATAATATCTTGTTCTTATATCACACCGACGTTATTCATGATAATAAATAGCCCTTGATTAATAAAATACTTTTTCGTGGATTAATCATCATATATTGTAAATCGCATTAGATCTAAATACATTTCTATTTGAACCATCGCAGTTGTCATTCCACGTGTTACTTTTTATTGTTATAGTACTATTATTTCAGTAGTATCACTTTGGCTCATTTTAATGAATTTTCACAATAATCATCCATGTTTTTCAGCGTGTGGTATATTACCTAGTGTTATAAATGGTCAGTTTCGACTTCATACAACTGGGGCCAGTACAGAAACGGTTGCCCGACTCGAATGTGCGGCCGGCTATATACAGCGGCCCGATCCGACTCCACAGTTTGAATTACATTGTGATACCGATGGACTCTGGAGCCCAAACATTATTTCTGCAACTTGTGAAATACTGGGTAAAATAAAAAATAATTCCCCAGGCCCGAAACATTCATTTCTCCTTCATAGACAATAATTCATTTTCTTTTTATATCATCAAAAAGCATTGTGTGTAATCTCATCCTACAATGAAACTCAATAGACAGAGGATACTCGTTTGTTTCGGTGCAAGATCGGTTTTTCATTCTTTGAGTGAACAACAAAAGCTATGATTTCACGAGCATTTCAAAAATTCTTCCACATGAAGAAAAATTAATCATTCTAGATTCAGAAAATAAGTAAAGTAAGAAAAGTTTCAATCCTAGTCAGTCTGCGCAATATTTGGTGCTCTTATAATGTCATTTTTGGTGAACGAACGTCGTTCAACAGTGTTATACTATGTCAGGAAAATCCTGTTGGATGTTATTACATTTGAATTAAAGTAGCGCCTCTTAGAATTCAATTTAGTATCTTTCAATATTTTTCTCCGCAAAATCACTGTTTATTTCTTTAATGCCATGATAATAGTATTCTTCATCAAGTGAAGATAATGAAAATTCGCCTTGAAAAACACAAAATGATCTTGAAATGTTTATCAAGGGAATTTTTGATCGGCGTAAGTTTGTCGAGAGTTTAAAGCAAAAATAAAGTTTGTGTCTAAACACCGTAGAGACCGATACTATGTTTTTGACCCAAGCCTTCACTGGTGCAACTTGTAGTAATTAGCCGGAAATACGTGTTTATCTAGGTCATGTCCTCTTGAACTTACATTCGGCAATACTCGGGCGATCTCCGACGGCTCCGATTTAAATGTAGGTTACAGGAATCGGCCGAGTTGAGACGAATGACACATCAAGACACCTTGTGTCATTAGAAACGGTAACGCGGTTTTACATAACTTTTCAACCAGCGACAGTCAGTCTCGAGACGGGTTTTAAGAATGATTCGACATGTGTTTTACATGCACAACCTTTCTTGTACCTTTTATTTGAATAGGGATGAACGCCGCTATTAAGATTTTTCTGTAAAATTGCGTTGGCTGAAGTAGGACTTGTAAAGATAACCTCGAATATTCGGTGAACTTATTCCCAGCGAAAACGTTTCGTATTCGTTTGTCTCAGAAGCGAATATTGCCGAATACCAAATGCGACAGGCACGGAAGATATTTCATTGGGGCCATTCTACTTTGCATTTTTTCAATCTGTAAAACCATATCAATTCAAAATTCTATTTGAAAATTAAATAAATGATAGCTAAATATTCAACCCTAGATACCACTCCAATTGACGAGTAGATATTGCCGTGGTCAAGGGGGGGCCAGATCCGTCATGCACTTGTTTACAATTCGACAGGCGGGTTTAGTTGTTAAATTATTCTGGAAAAGTCATTGCGTTTTTTACAGAAATCATAAAAATCTTAATCGATGAATAAAAACTGGCTCCATCCTTCCCAAAACACCTTTAGAATTGGTTAACTACAGTTTAAGCAAAAACTAGCTCAGAGCAGAAAAGTCTAATAACAGCCGCAATACTGTAATAAGAATCGATAGTGAGTGATTTTACAAGCATCCAAACTCTTGAAGGTAAACAATATGTTCTCGTGCAAGAATAAACTGACAATTGTAAGGATTCTCAATTCTTATTGGGAAGAAAGTCGGGAGGAAAAAAAAAACATTGTATTATACTTAAACATAGTCATAGACATAGTCATGCAATTATTACCTCCCTTTAAAAAAATAAACTGCTTAAATAAGATTCTTATTCGCTTTTGATGTAGAAATTACGTTACAAAAATAATATTTATAAAGACTTTTAGTATGCAATTTACTATGAAGCAATTGTTTAATATAAAAAAGTTATACTTTAATTTCTAAACCTTAAACAGAAATTATCTATGAATTATACTAATAGGGCACTAGACCTCCTTTAACCTATACAAACCAGCCCGATTAGCTCAGTTGGTAGAGCACCGGACTTCTAAACCATTGGAGTTCGGCGGCGTGGGTTCGATATGGTACACTAATAAAAACTAATTGTCTTTCGGATGAGACGTTAAACCGAGGCCCCGTGAGACGGTGCTTTACACCGAGCACGTTAAAGAACCATGGCGGATCTCAGCAGTAGTTTTGTCATGTATCCTTGCACTATCCCCCGTAACAACTAACCGTCTTCTGGGGGCGTCGCTCATATGGGCATGTGCTACGGTAGCGACGATAAATAAACGGAAATACACACACACACACACTTTAACCTATACCTAAATATTTCTCATCCTGCAGTGTTGTAAAATTGAATAAGTGTCAACCACGGAAGTGGTTTGGCTTCAGATATGATAAAAATGAATCTCTCAGGTTATGGTTCAAAATACTATTAATAAGTTAACAAATCATGACTTTAAACAATGAGTACAGTTCAGGACTGACTGATATTCATAGGTGTTTTTTTGGTTGGTACTCAAAGACCTTTTCATCCTCTGAGAGAAACAAAGATAAAGAAAAAAAAAACGTTAAAACAAATAAATACAACAAATTTACTTCAAATAAGCTTAAACATGATAACAATTACTTTTGTAAAAACAAACACCATTGGATATAGGTTGAAGACAGTTTTAGATAGGATTAAATCGTTTTCTCCATTTATGTTTAATTAATAAATGTACCTATTTCAAGTGTATAAAAGAAATTTTCACAGAGTAACAACTCATATTCTAACAAATATTTTTCTAACAGATTTTTTTTCCTCTCTTTCCCTTTCTTTGAATTTGCAGCGAAATTTCCGAATAACGGAAATTTTGTCGAGACAATTCCTACTCTTTTTTTTTTACATTCACAATTTCTCTTTTCTAATTGAATTCAATATATCACTCTAGAATGCCATCAGGTTCGTTCACCATCAGCACTTTCAGTGCTTTGATTCACGATTGTGTTCAATGCGTTTATAAAATGTACTGAGTAAAAAGACTTCTCAACTCCAGATTGTGGTTATTTGGACAGAACGATACCAAATGGACATTACCTTGCTGTAAACGGTACCCATTTTGGTAACCAGGCGCTGTTACATTGTGATCCGGGTTATGAACCTGACGGTGATGCTGCCTTCGTAGAGTGCCAGGATTCCGGACTATGGTCGGAATCGTCTGCTAAATGTCTACAAAGTAAGTAAATTATTGAAAACGATAATTTAGTACACAGGATAACATGTATATTCGACGATATTTCGACACATTTTGTTTTGTTTTATATGTATACATATATATATAAATGCCAACTTGACTATTCAAATCGAGTGCTAATCAAAAGCACTCGATTTGAATAGCCAAGTTGGCATCAGTGCATCACGTTGAAGTTTTCTCCGTGATCTGAAATACATTTTTTCAATCTCTGAGTCCATTTTTGAAATGCGTCACGGTACGAATAAAGATTAAATTGTATGTCTCTTGTTATTGTGGTTTGGGATAAATAAAGTTTCGGGGGTTTCCAGCTTGTTTATGACTTGAAAAAACTGTTCAGTACATGACAAAATGCCACAATGACCCAAATCAAGGGCCCCTTTTCATAGTTTTCATGTCACATTGTTGAGTATCTAATGGCAAACCGTCACCTTGTGGTATTACATCACAAGGCAATTTTTCTGATGAAATGGAATTTTACCTAGATTAGATCTAGAAAATTATTTTGATTTCAATAATTTTCAAGTCCTATAGATAATATTGATATGTCCGTACTCGAAACAAAGTCCATATAACAAAATACTGTATATTTCACTTAACTAGCGCAGTTTTTAAAGCATCCAACAATTTAAGATTCCGAAACGTATGATGAAAGGCCGTTACATATATGTGACCCATCACTCGAAATGGGACCATCTGGTAACTCCGTAAAATAAAAATATGAAAAAGAGATTGGTTCAAGATCAGGCCAGCCAGAGGTCACATTTCAAAATTTATTTCACAGGAAGGTAGATTGATTATTCTAGATTTAAAAAAATCAGTTAAGTGCGTAAAGTTTCGACCCTAGTCAGTCTGCGCAATCCGCGCAGTCTGACTAGGGTCGACACTTTACGCACAACCCAGATGGTCCCTCTCGTGTGACGGGTCACATATATAAATGGCAATAGGGATAGTGACGGAGTTCTGTCTCTCTTCTTGTAGCTATTTATAGATTTTTTAACTTTGATATCAGCTTGTGACGCCTAGCCGTTATCGTAAAGATAAACTTGAAAAATAATGAGTGTCCGTCTGAATGAATCCTGGCGGTTATCCATAACATCTTCGACTATTTATTTCCATGTTAACTATGATCTGAAATTCATTTCTAAAATTTCTTAGTGTTTAAAATCATGAGATGGTCCCAAATTTACTTTTTTCAGTGTGTAATCCTGGTTGGGTACATTTTGAATCGAGTTGTTACTTCTTCGCCATTGTAGAAATGAACTACACAGACGCACGGGTACGATTTATCCCATTCCTCATTTTCTATTCCTAATCGTGTAATTCCCATCTCCCGAGACCCGAGGTTTTAAGTTCAATATACGACTCGGCTAACATTGTTTAGAAAGTGTGGTTTTTAAAATTCACATGGTCACACTACATTTCTATCAAATCAACGGGAGATGATAAGAAATATAACTAAGCGAGATGAATTACTTGTTGCTCGAATTGAAATGTCTGAGTTGTACTTGTATGACAAAAGATAGGCAGACATGGGTAGGTGCAACATCTGGGCCCGTTTTACTTTACTTCTTACGAAATAGATAATTGTAAGTCAAAATCACAAATCGTACATTCGTTTATTGTTTGATTTCGCATTGCAATATCTCATCGGAATCGTCTTGGGAAGACGATTTCAATGAGATAATGCATGGCAGAATTCCATGTTTAGTTACTCATCTATAAGCAACCTAAGTTTTTGACTTACAAAAAAAATGTTCGTAAGATGTTTAGTAAAGCAAGCCATTGAGCCAAAACTGAAATATTGTCAAAAGTGGCTTTAAACTTCTATTCATACAACAAACGATGCGTGTATCTTGTTTTACCAGAGCTTCGTGAAGACCTAGTTGTTTTAGCTGGAAATAGTAAAATATCATTTTTTTATGTTTATTTGAATGAGGTTTAACGTCAACTGCTGTTAACATTTTTTCAGTCATAACGCGCGGTTGGATAACCTATCAAGGATTTCCAGATTTTCTAGCATCAAAACTACCAATACATCCTTTCCTTTCCTCCAACTGGTATCCCACTTTTGTTAACGATTACCAACCCATTGGTGGGAGACCAATGTTGGAAATATGCGACCGCCGGGGGTCGAACCTACGGCATCCCCTATCTAATTATTTGGAATTTGATGCCCCACCAACTGCGCTTTGGCGGCGGCTCTGTAAAAAAGGATCAGTGATAACGCATAAAATGCATTGTAGAATAAGTGAAATATGGCTAATATCGCGAAAAAAGAGCATCTGAAACTCCATAGATCAGCTCTGAATTCAGAATGACAAAACGGTGCAAACAATTAGCAAATTAAACCCCGCTTTGCACGTGCACTTGCGTGCAAAGCGGGTAATAATTGGCAAACAGTTTGTAAAAACGGACTGATTCCAATAACGGCCAATCAGAAGTCGATTTTCTAGTATACTGTAAGGTAGAAAGATAGTTCTAGATTCAGAAAATCAATCAGGTACAAAAACTTTGGTCTTAGTCAGTCTGAACAGTATACAGATCAAGATCAAAATACAGGCTGTCTTGCCCGAGCAAGCACGTGTAATTAGCGACCATTTTTATAGCCATCGCTTTCAAACTCCTCTTATTTTAAACAAAAAAAGTGTAAATGAATTCTTTGTAGTTAAAACTCAAAAGAATCGTCTCATTGAAATGATTCTTGTGAGTTTGTATTTTTGTGGAATTCGCAATGATATACATTCCCGGATCTAAAATATGTTGTTGTTGTTGATGGTGATATTGTTGTTGTTGTTGTTATTGTACGCAGCGTACTAAGCGACAATCTCTCCAAAGAAAGCTTTTTGGTGTACTCTAAATTACATTTTTTCAGAGTGTTTGTCTACAGCAGAATTCTACTCTTGTACAAATCGACACAATCCAAGAAAACTCGTTTCTTAAAAATACCATGCTTCAACTTGACACAGTGAATAATCCACCAAAATGGGGTACGTTGAATTGAGAGACGAAAAGATTTGTTTGATTATAATTCATTGAAGTATGAAACAAACTACATGCTTACACTTCGCTTTTAAGATCCTCTTATACAAATTAAATTATCTTAAAAAGTAGATTTTATTTCTCGCAAAAATATGTAAATGAATCCTTTGTTGTTAAAACTCAATAGAATCGTCTCATTGAGACGATTCTAGTGAGTTTGTACAATATAGGATTATTGTGGATTCGCAACAATTTACATAATAATACGTTTTCATTTTTTAAACAGATTGTGTATTAAGTGGCCATTCTCTCCCACGACATCAATTTGGTTGTCCTAAATGAGGTCGCTTAATAGACGTTTCCTGTAATTTTACTGTAATCGTTCTGTTATCATACCATTTCAAAATTGGGGATTTAGATAGATAGACTACCCTTGGTACAGAATGAAACGACGTTGTAAATATCTAAAGTAATCATTCCCTCACCATTTAGAAACACTTCAAAGAGTGAAACCTTCTACCTTGGGTATCAATGTGCACAGCAAGCGCTTTCTACAAGGCAAAAGATTTCACGCGGAAAGCATCATTTCTAAATGATTATTGTTAAGATAAGAAAATAAGAACATTCGATGTCTATTTAAGGTTACTGAATTGACGTAATTGTTGGGTAGTATGTGCATTGAATGTTTATTCAAGGTTTCAGGAACGACATTTTTATTCCAAGTTAATAAGCGAATTTGATTCAAGGTTAATGGAATGGCGTTTTAGTAGGGTAGTAAGCGCATTTGATGTATATTCAAGGTTAATGGAATGGTATTTTTGTTGGTTAACATGCGCATTTGTTGTATATTCAAGGTTACTGGAATGACCTGTTCGAAACAACAGTAAATGGACAAGAGGTCTGGAGGGAGAGCAATACTCCACTGAATCCATTAGGTGAGTGTCAAAGCTTACTAAAGGTACAGTCAATCTTGCTTAAGCGACCACTTCAATTAAGTGACCATTTTTATAAAGCGACCGTAATCAAGATCTCCCTTTCATTGATCAAAATATCTTCAAAATTAGATTTTAACAGTCTAAAAATTATTATAACCAAATCCCATGTTGTAAAAGTCATTTGAGTCTTCTAAATGAGACGATTCTGTTGGATTTAAAGAAAACAAAGGGTGAATGTGAAATCCGCGTTTACATACGTTTTCAATTAAAACTAGATTTCTAAATTGTAGACATAACATGTACTAAGCGACCACTATCTTTAACGACCATTTTTTGACAGTCCCGTAAGTGGTCGCTAAATACACGTTTTTCTGCATATAAAATGACTACATCGAAACCCATTTTCCATACAATTATCCCTCGCCCAGTCTTTGTCTCAGGACCCCACCCGACACCAACGCCAAAAAAAAAAAAAAAAAAAAAAAATTAAAATATGATTTAAGATATAATATTTTCGGTTATTTTTTTAATGTATACATAATTTGAGTAAGGCCTTACTCACAATTACGTTAATTTTCGTAGTTGATCGTAGTTAGGCATCAACGCAATATGCGTTCATTTGGATCATCTTTTCCAACCATCTTAAGATATGGCGTTTTATAGAGGCCATAAGTGTAATCCCAACTGACTACGCAAAAAATACGTAGTCCTTTTTTTTTCTCTTTGTATCATATTTTCCATCTAATCCCATGAAAAAGTTTGTTTTTTCAGATTTTTTTAATGTAATATAATGATTTTGTCCATCCGTCTACATGTTAACTCTTAGCCTTTCATACCTTCTTGTGTCAGTATCAAACGGAACAGCGAATTGTCTATCCAAAAATAGTTCTGATTTGCTAGGGGGCTGGACAAAAGTGTATGCTTTGAAGAGAGTTGTTTTAGTATACAAGGGGGTACTTATATAAAATTAATTTTGTCGAGGATATTTACTTACTTTGGATATCATTTCTTGGCGTATTCTCTCTTTGTTCAAAAACCGTTTGACCAGATTATTGATAATTGTTTTATCTATTCTGAGATGAACCCCATATTCACATATTTAGACCAATCAAAATAGATTATTTCACGAAGTTGTTTGGGTTTTCACGCGTAAAACTAGACAATCAGGCGAATAAAAACGATACAAATCACGCGATATTTAAGTTGAAGATGACATACCCGTCGATATGCTATGTTGTTTTAGTTTTTCTGACGCCATTTTGGAACCTTAGTACCACCGGCCTGACCCAGGATCAGAAGCGTCGAGGTTGAAAGGTTGAAATGACATCGCCAGTGTCGAAACCTAGGTCGTTCTGGTGGAATCCCGGTTAAATCGGGTCGGACTCGAGTCCCATGAACTTACCCATTTAGACTAATCAAAACGCATTAAGTAACGAGGTTGTTGTTTTTTTTCACGCGGAAAACTAGACAATCAGGCGAATAATAACGGTACTAATCACGTGATATTTATGTTGAAGATGACATATAGTCCGTTTGACTTCTATATGGACCAACATTTCGCCGAAAATCTCAGAATTGGATTAATGAAACGTATCTTTCTGTTGTCATATCATATTTTCCATCTAATACCATGACGAATCTTGATTTTCAGAATTTTTGAATGTAAAATAATGATTTTGTCCGTCCGTCTACATGTTAACTTCCAGCCTTTCATACCATCTTGTGACTGTATTAAACGGAACAGCGACTTGCCCAACCAAAAATAGCTCTGATTTGCATAGGGGCCGAGTCAAAAGTTTATGATTTTAAGTGAGTCGTTTTGGTATAAAATCGAGTATTTCTATAAAATTTATTTTATCGAAGATTTTTAATTTCTAGGGAAATCATATCTGAGTGTATTCTCTCTTTGTTTAAAAACCGTTTGGCCAGATAAATGATAATTGTTGTTGTCTATTCTGAGACGAACCCAATTTTCATATATTTAGACCAATCAAAAAGCACTTTTCAACGAATTCGTTGCGAATTCCACGAGGAAAACTAGATAAGCAGGCGAGTTATAACGGTACAAATCCCGTGATTTTTAAGTTTAAGATGACATGGCCGTCGATATGCTAATTATTATGTCCAAATAAGGAATAATGGAATTTCTTTTGTCAAATGTTTAGTCGATTAGGCCGGCAGTGGGCCGATCGCGCTAAGGCGAAATGTTCACGGGAGTGAGACACTCGATGCTGGGCTCGAACCAATGCACCGATCCCTATGTTGTAGGTACCCTCGAGTTGATCTAGTCAAGGCCTAAAATCGTGGCGAGTTTTTTGGGCTACAACGAAAGCAGCGGAGCTAAAGCGATACGCGCTGGAGCCGCGTATCGCCGCAGTCAAGCCGCGATTTTAGCGGCTAAGCGAATGCAGCACTGCTCTCGAAGCGTCGTTTTGCTCCCAGCACCCAGAATTTGCCCCGCATCACTGTCGCTCGCTAAGCAGGTTACCGGCCCTCGAGCGGCGATTTTGGGCGGCTCAGTAGCCGTCGTTAGGCCGGCAGTAGGCCGATCGCGCTAAAGCAAAATCTTAACTGCATCAGGTTTGCCAAATCATGCTTGCAATTGGATACTTAGCTTCTCAAAATAACTGTACATAAATTCAGTTAACACATATGTTTATCGCACACGCATGTACTTACCGGCATTCACATCTTTCTTGCGTTGGCTTTTTGTGGTCCACCATGTTAAAACATACGAACCAATCAGATACGCTGTTACAAACTCAGGTAGCTATCCCACATTCCTAATTATAGTCCATATATATTTTTTTATAAAAAAAATTATGAATTTTTACCCCATAAATATTTTTTTTAAACAAATAATTTTTTATTGAAAAAAATATATTTTATACAAACAAAAAATATTTTTTTTTTTTTTTTTTGAAAAATATTTTTTTCATACCACATAATTTTTTTTTTTACAATATAAATAATTGATTTTAGTCAATATATACAATCTTTAAAAAGAAATATTTATATATATTTAGAAAAAATATATTTTTCTAGCATACAAAATTATTTTTTCAGTAACATAAATATTTCTTATTTGAATATTATTAATCTATTTTAGTCCATATATATAGTTTTTACACCATAATTATTTTTTATTGAACAAATATTTTTTTTATATAATTTTGCAACACATCACACGCCATATCTTTGATGATTCTTTTAAAAGATTGTTAATGACATCGAGGATATTTACTTACTTAGGATATCAACTCTTGGTGTATTCTCTCTTAGTTCAAAAAACGTTTGACCTGATAATTGATTTTTTTTTTTCTATTCTGAGATGAACCCCATATTTACATATTGGGGAAATTCATATGGCAGTCCGGGGGCCGAGAGAGATGATGTAATGATTTAACTGTAATATACATGCGCAGAAAGAACATTTATGTGAACGGAGTTATCCAGTATTGGTAATAAATAAACTTCAAATAAACCGCTACAATAATTAACAAGAGCTTCGCAGAGCGGCGCATATACGCCCGATGGGGCTTGTCAGTAACCTTGACTTTTCAGTAACGTGAGCTTGGATGATAGCTAAAAATATTTCAAACAGACAGACAGACAACTGGTGCCATAACATAGTATGACCTTTTGAGTGTAAATTGAAGATGATTTTATGCACAACTATATTCCAAACAGTTATTTTGCAAGTTTCAGTTCATTCCAATTCAAAGTGTGACACGTTACTTACAAAAGAAATATAGTGAATTTCAATCTATTCAATGGCAGATAATACAAGAAAGACCCAAGCTTTTTGAATTTATGAAGTCTTATGCATAACCAAATACCAGGGTTACATTATGGCAAGATTCATTTCAATCCAATTTAATTTGTTGGAGATATGCACACACACGCACAAAAAAACCTGTAAATTTAAACTCTTTTGTGAAGTAAAGGGCAGATTAATCAAGAACTCTTTCGATATGAAAATATATTTAGTCCTAAGCACAAATAGATAACCTACAGAGTCATTATGGCAAGTTTCCTTTCATTCCCATCCAAAATGTAGGAGAAAATGAGCTGACAAGAAATTATGTTTTTCATCAACACAAGGGCAGATAACCCAAGATAACTCAAGAATGACTGGAGCATTTTGAATTGAAAAGTCTTAAGCAAAACTAGACATCATAGAGAGTAATTGTGTCTAGTTTCAGCTCATTTCAGTTGATACTTAAGGAGGAGTTGCACACAAAATACAGTGATTTTTGTTTAATTCAATGGCAGATAATTCAAGATTTCTAAGAAATGACTGGAGCGATTTGAATTTCAAAGGTCTTATGCACGACTAGACATCATAGAGAGTAATTGTGTGTAGTTTCAGCTCATTCCCATTGATAGTTTAGGAGGAGTTGCGCACACAAAAAACAGTGATTTTGGTTATATTCAAGGGCAGATAATTCAAGATTTCTCAGAAATGCCAGGAGCGATTTGAATTTCAAAGGTCTTAAACACAACTAGACATCATAGGGAGTAATTGTGCCAAGTTTCAGCTCATTCCCATTGAAAGTTTAGGAGGAGTTGCGCACACAAAAAAATGCTAACGGACGGACAGACAGACAGACGGACGGACAGACGGACGGACGACCGAGGCCATAACATAATACGATCCTTCGGGCGTTAAAAAACTCATGAAATTTAGATGTCTAAATAACAAATGTGATTAACTCTTGCAAAATATTATATACAAGAGGACCAAGATGGTCCTAGATCGCTCACCTGAGTCTCTTTGACCCCCTGGGACATCACATTAATTAGATAGGCAGATGTCAAAAAGAAGATAATTGCCTAAGATCAATACCATGGAATGTTTTCAGCGAAGAGCAAGACAGATATGTCTTTTTACTCTTTGATTCTATGTAAAAAGGGATGCACCCGGCTGGACCCCAAATGTGACCCCAGGGTCTTGATATGAACAAACTCTGAAAAGGTCCGTAACATTATGCTACATACTAAATATGAAAGCTGTCTGCCTTCTGGTTTCAGAGAAGAAGATTTTTCTTCAATGGCAGATAATTTAAGATTTCTAAGAAATGACTGGAGCGATTTGAATTTCAAAGGTCTTATGCACAACTAGACATCATAGAGAGTAATTGTGTGTAGTTTCAGCGCATTCCCATCGATAGTTTAGGAGGAGTTGCGCACACAAAAAACAGTGATTTTGGTTATATTCAAGGGCAGATAATTCAAGATTTCTCAGAAATGCCAGGAGCGATTTGAATTTCAAAGGTCTTAAACACAACTAGACATCATAGGGAGTAATTGTGCGAAGTTTCGGCTCATTCCCATTGATAGTGTAGGAGGAGTTGCGCGCACAAAAAATTGCTAACGGACGGACAGACAGACAGACGGACGGACAGACGGACGGACGACCGAGGCCATAACATAATACGATCCTTCGGGCGTTAAAAAACTCATGAAATTTAGATGTCTAAATAACAAATGTGATTAACTCTTGCAAAATATTATATACAAGAGGACCAAGATGGTCCTAGATCGCTCACCTGAGTCTCTTTAACCCCCTGGGACATCACATTAATTAGATAGGCAGATGTCAAAAAGAAGATAATTGCCTAAGATCAATACCATGGAATGTTTACAGCGAAGAGCAAGACAGATATGTCTTTTTACTCTTTGATTCTATGTAAAAAGGGATGCACCCGGCTGGACCCCAAATGTGACCCCAGGGTCTTGATATGAACAAACTCTGAAAAGGTCCGTAAGATTATTCTACATCCTAAATATGAAAGCTGTCTGCCTTCTGGTTTCAGAGAAGATGATTTTTGAAGGTTTTCCTATTTTCACCCATCATGCTCAGATGAGCTGAAAGGGATGCGCCCGGTTGGAGCCCAAATATAACCCAAGGGTCTTGATATGAACAAACTTGGTAGGGGCCCACTAGATGATGCTACATACCAAAAAATGAAAGCAGTGTGCCCTCTGGTTTCAATTAAAGTAGATTTTAAAAGATTTTCGCTCTTTGATTCTATGTAAAAAGGGTTGCGCCCGGGTGGAGCCCAAATATAATCCTAGGGTTGATGTGAACAAACTTGGTAGAGGTCCCCTAGATGATGCTACATACCAAATTTGAAAGCTAACTGCCTTCCGGTTTCATAGAAGAAGATTTTTGAAGATTTTCATTTTTTTACCCTTCATGCTCATAAGAGATAAAGGGATGCACCCGTGCAAAGCCCAAATATGACCCAAGGGTCTTGATATGAATAAACTTGGTAGAGGCCCACTAGGTGATGCTACATACCAAATATTAAAGCTGTCTGCCTTCTGGTTTCAGAGAAGAAGATTTTTAAAGATTTTCGCTCTTTGATTCTTTGTAAAAAAGGTTGCGCCCGGGTGGAGCCCAAATATAATCCTAGGGTTGATGTGAACAAACTTGGTAGAGGTCCACTAGATGATGCTACATACCAAATATAAAAGCTGTCTGCCTTCTGGTTTCAGAGAAGAATCTTTTTAAAGATTCTCATATTTTCACCCTTTTTGTTAAGGGTAAGGGGAAAGTTAAGGGTGGATTTCCTTTATTTGAACAACTCTGGTAGAGCTTGACCCAAGGAACATCCCTGCCATGTTTCATCAAGATTGGCCCACTGGTTTAGGAGGAGAAGATGTTTAAATAAATTGTGGACGACGGACGACGCACGACGCAAGACGGACGACGGACTTTCTACGATCAAAATAGCTCACCTTGAGCACTTCGTGCTCAGGTGAGCAAAAAATAAAAAAAAGTATTTGTTGTTTAAAGTAAAAATGACAATTGTTTTTTGTTTTTTGTGTACTATTTTCGATGCCACTTTGGAACCTTAGTATCACCGGCCTGACCCAGGATCAGAAGCGTCGAGGTTGAAAGGTTGAAATGACATCACTAGTGTCGAAGCCAAGGTCGTTCTGATGGAATCCCGGTTGACTCGGGTCGAAACCGAGTCCCATATGAACTTACCCATTTACACTAATCAAAACGCATTATGTAACGAGTTGTTGGTTTTTCTCGCGGAAAAAAAGACAATCAGGCGAATAAAAACGGTACAAATCACGTGATATTTATGTTGAAGATGACATATCTGTCGATTTGCTAATTAGCACAAATCGGTGAAAAGGTTTTTGGTCCATATGGAAGTCAAACGAAGACTGCCTCGGTGGGCTAGTGGTAAATGCACTCGACCCGTGACCTGGAGGTCCGTGGTTCGAGCCCCACTGTCGCCGAGGTGTGTTTATGGGAAAAACACTTACTAGCCAGCCCCAGTTCACCCAGCTATAAAATTTGGTAGCAGTGGGTTTAAACCACTGCCTCTCTCTCATTTACCAATGGAAAAATTCATTAAAATTTTGCTGTGCTAGAATGCATCTTTGGTGATTCTTTTAAAAGATTGTTAACGACATTCCGAACGAGACTTTACCAAAACTTTACTAGGGTGACATCCAATGGACGAATACGATTTGTGTGAGCAGTAAAGGGCCATTCTCTCCCTTTTTATAAGAATAATCATGTCATGGGATCATATCTGTAAAGTTTCATTGTAATCTGATGGCAAGTTTTGAGGATAAGATTACCCATAGCGAGATTGAAAGTGAATTTCATATAACTCAATGTAATTTGCCTGATAGGTTTGGGCGACCCATGTACGTTAAATGTTGTTTTCTAGGGATAACTTTGTATAAAATAAATCTCCTGAACTACATCTTCTCCATTTAATCATCAATCATTCTTATACACCCATTCACTTTTCATGATAGACTTATATCCTATTTTTCTTATGCCGATTCTTCTGAAAATGTAAAATACGAATAGATATACTGTTATCTATCCTAAATGAAGTACGGTTTTTCAATAGTATTGCTTTAGCGGTTTCCGTTTTTCAACGCTCACTAACTTAAAACATGATTTCAATTTTTTACATTTCTGTAGTTTTCACTGTATCATTATCTACAAATATTCAAAAATTTTAAAAAAAAATAATGAAAAAAAAAAAACAAAAAACAAAAAAAAAACAAAAAAAAAACGCCCATTCAGGTACCGCCAGATATCATCAATTTGCAAAACTGTTTCGGGAAGACCCCCCTCCCCCCCCCCCGACCACACACACACATACCACCCTTCTCTTAAACTAATGCACTCTTTTATAACAATTAGGGAGGGCTTCAACATTAAGAATGTTCTGGCAGCGGCCTTGATAGGATGATAACAGAGTTTCAGAGGACAGTATAATCTTTTGTAAATCGAGGATATTGAATCAGTGGTCATGAAAAATGGAAATTATCAAACAAATCATCTATAAACAGATAAAAGCGAGGCATAGCCTTGTATTTATTGTGTGCATTATCTCCCTGAATGAGCACAACTTTACAAAGTCCGTTGCCCGATAAATCGTATGTTAGAGGTCTATTTTTCATAAATTTTTAAAATCAATAGGTTATTATTTACTTAAAGGCCAGCAAGAGGAAGTTGTGTCCAACACGCACAAAGCACAAAATAATTTTCTGTGCGAAGGAATATTTGCCTCCCTTTGTTTCTAATGAAAAATTTTAACTGATGGGTTTTTTTGGTCTTTATAAACCTTTTATAAAGATTTGTCTTTTATCCATCGTCATTTTACAAATAATTATAAAACGGTCCAAATCAAATGAAGATGAAGATCATTTTGAAATATTTTTAAAATGAGAATTAAAAGAAAAATATGCTAAAAATGAGAACATATGGTATACTAGAAAAGTTAGATTTTTTCAGGGGTGCAAAAAAAAAAAAAAAAAAAAAAAAAAACAGAAAGCACCAGAAATAGCATTGTCTTCAAAGGAATCATTCACTGGGGTTGAATATTCGAAGAGAACAATAATTAGAAAGGAAAATATACATAAGTCTAAGGTATAAAACAAATTGTCTTAATAGTAATTGAAAAATTCTGAAGGGGCTCGTAACGTTTGTATTACATATAATTTGGTCTACTAAGTGATCAATGACTGTGTTCGATTATCATTATTATAATTATTATTTATTTGTTGGTTTTTTTTGTTTTTTTGTTTTTTGTTTTTTTTTGTTTGTTTTTTGTTTTGTTTTGGAAGAGAAAGCCAAGATAAAAAATCTAAATCGAAACGGGGACATAACTCTAAAAAAATGTTTCCAGAGTAATTCTCTTTGATAGTCTCGATAGTTCTTTTGGCGGTTACCACACATGCCAAGTTTCATCAAGATACCTTCAATAACAAAAGAGATATGGCAAAGTTTAATCTTTGTCACGCCAATGCCAACATCAACGCAAACGATAAAAAGCTGATCAAAATACCTCGGGTTTTCTTCGAAAACAGCCGAGAAAATAAGAAAAAAGTTTAGAAACAGGTATAAGACAACATTTTGATATTGCCCTGATCTCATAAATTTTGTGGTCATATTCTGAATACGATTTGGAATTTTGCAAATGAAGTTTTCTAGATGTATTGATGTCAAAAACGACATTAATTGACTAAGTTTACGGTATTATGTTGTATGAAACAATGACAATAGGTTAGATTTGAACTGTAAGATGTTTCCAACAAATCAAAATTGTTGTTTTAATTGAAACAACAGACCAGATTAGCTAAATAATAAGTTCTAGTTAAAACTTAACCAGTAGTTAATTGTTATACGGCTGGGCGCTTTTCGTCTTCTGCTGGCGGTTGCAAGACGAGCAAGTTAAACAAGTTTCGAACTTGTTAGAATGTTATTTTAAAAATCCTTTGAAATTTGCATTACAACAATTCTGATGCACGAAAAATATATAAAAGGTACTAAGTGTTTTTTATGAAAAAAATTAACGAGGTTGGGGGAATTGATCCTCGACAGTTATCAATTCCCACAACTGAGAAAGATATGTTTTCATACAATTTTACGTATTATATTTATCCTATAACCTCTATTTGTCTTGTTTTCGTCTATTTTTCTTACAGAAATGCAGGTTTCGAAAAATAATCGCATTATGTCATTGTTCTAAGAAATATCATATAGGATGTTATTACACGGATATTTGTATAGTTATAAAAGGCTTATATGTAACTTGACACCATGGCAACCAAATATCTCACAAATGTGCCGCTAAAACAGAGTTTTTATGGAATTTTGGAAATCTACTCCTTACAACCTACGAATGAGTGAAAATGTATCTTGCTTTAGAATATATCTAAAGATAAACTATTTGGTGACAGATAATGGGATATAACCACAACGGTTCCTTAATTCATAATAGTGTGTGTGTTATTAATAATTGATATCACTATAATTTCTGATTATTGCTGTGCTCATTTTAATTGTCATTTTCATCTTCATCATCATTCCCGATGAAAACACAATATCAGTAGTAATAGACGAAACCCTGGCGTCCAGATTTTGGGCAGGCTATTTGTGCATTTGGACTTAGTCTTTTTCACAGAAATGCGAACTTAGGCTTGTGGGGAATATGAGTGTGGACTTAGTCTTTTGTACAAGAAATGCGGGTTTGGTTGTGAGTAATGTGCATGTGGACTTAGTCCCTATCTTACCGTTCCAAGACGGAAAGATGGGGACTTGGTATAGGGACTTAGTCTTTGAAATAAGTGTTTGAATGTATTGTGAAAGTGAGGAATGCAAAAGGACTTTGACAATTTGCGAAAGAAAATGAATTCTTTCTTGGTGTTGGGTGGTCCTGAAAAGGACCGTTTTTGTTGGTTGATAGTTCTTCTATTCATCTCAGCACTTCTTTTTGGCCTTTGGTTTCTTGAAGTTATCGATGTTTTTGCCGTAGGCACCCATTCCTGTCATTGTAGGAATTTTGTATCCCCTCTCTTTTTCTGAACAATGTCTTTTACTTGGACGAACATTTTCCGTTGATGATGATGATCTCTTGGTGGATGAAGTGTGTGACGATTGCTTCTTTTTCATCACAGTCATAATACTATCTACGAGTTTGTGAAAGTTCGTTTGTTCAAAGTCAAATTCAACTGGAATCTTCAGCGGTGTTGGTTTGAATGTGTCTGGAGATGATGATAGTTGACACAATTTTTGAACATTTTGGTTAAGAATCTGTATTCTATCCGTCAGTGACTTGAAATCCAAATAAGATTTGTTGAAGGTATTCAGCTCCGCAATAATTTTTATCATGATAGCTTCTTGTCGCGAATTCATGGTTTTCAATTCAGCGAGGATGTTTTGAAGAACAACATCATTGGTACTCACTGGTTGGTAATTCTGTTGAATTGTTGATGAATTCTCCTGAGGTCCAAGTATCTGACAACTCTGCGATCCAAATGTTGAATCCATGGCTGATGCTAGCAAATCATCGTGTGTGATATTTGCCTGAGACATGATTTCTTGTAAATTGAAATCTGAATTCATTTTTACGTGTGTTCGCTTTCGAGGTTGACGAACGACTGATGAAGTTTTATACTGTTAGCCTACAGTGTAGGGCGCGCGGACCTTGGCGAAAGCACCTTTACTTTGACAAGTAAAATGGACGTTGAGATGGGAATTTGTGTTTTCTCAGTGATGATTTTTTTCAAATTTCTTCTTTATGATGAAGAAAATGTAAATATTTTCTATCTCAAACGTTACCTATTCTTTTATCATTTCCATTAAGTTCTTCGCACAGTTATTGAACGTGAGGATAAATTCGCAAAAACTTTTGAAATTGACGGTGAATTTCTGCTGTAGATCCATTTTTTTTCCTTTGTTTTCTTCTTGAAACTGATTTTATTTTTATTTTGATGACTGGTAATGTTAGCTGAGATGTACTACTTGTCATTTTTATCATTTTCGACTGAAAAAGAGTTGAAATCTTATCATTATTCAATCTTAACGCGACTTTTTGAAACACGCTGATTTAAAACCGGTTGCCTATCGCTTTAAAATGTAAAACTCCGATATGAAATTGGTATCGGTGTACATGTCAGATAAAAATCGATATCTTATGTAGATGGGTGGATTAAACTCGCAAGTGAAGCATTGTTTTACTTGACTTAGCGTATTGTTGAATTTATTTGAATATGCGATATTGGGTCTATGAAATCTTGTAACTACATTCTGAATACTTTATACGGGTTATGTTCGGTGTATTTTAAATGTGACAATTTGAGAAATGGATGCATTCTTGCAATATGGTTGGCCCTGAAAAGGGCCGTTTATTCTAGAGGAAAGAGACTCTTATCCCAGTATTCTTCCCTGTAAATATCAGAAATGTTTGAGTGAACTCTCTCTCTCTCCTTGGCTGTCCAATGGGTGCCATGAATTCATACCACACCCAGTCATCTGTCATTTTCGGTGTCCAAGTACACGGCCCCTTCCTAGCGCTATACTGGATTTGCTTAAGAAGCAAAACTTGCGATGGTGGAGGGTGCTTGATGTAAATGATTGCAATTGATCGAATATTTCCAGAGTCCATGTTGGAGTTTCAGAGAATGAATTTTTTGAAACTGACCTCTTTTATACCCAAAAAGAGATATTGACTCAATCAGAGTATATATCAAAACCATCAAAATACTTTGAACTGATCAACAACCATAACTGTATTATTTAACATGTAGAAATATTCAATGAAGAATGTTCATTCATTCTAGTCAACTATGAATCAAGTTGGATCATGTTGAGACCTATGGTACAGCCAATGTCATTGTTGGATCATTTGTTACGGCCTCTGCTAGACTTGAATTGTATAGCATCCTAGAAAAACTGAATGATAGAGTGTTGTACTTTTGAAACTGATAGTACATTCACGACCCACAGTTATGGAATCCACCTAATATCAAAAGTAGATTTGGGATATGGACCGATGAAGAACCCAAATCAAAAATTTTAAAGTTCAGAGGGTTTGGTCCGAAGAACTTTGCATATCAATTGGTTACAAAAGATGGTGGTATCGAAAGTAAATGTAAAGTCAAGGCTATAATCTTAGACTACAAAACCTGTAAGTTGGTCAATTTCGATGCATTTACAAAATGTATGCAGGATCAAAGTACGGATCGGTCTATACAAAGAAAGTAATTGGCAATGATATAGACACTGTCCCATTTGGACATTCAAGCATAAGGAGTATAAATAGAGTGTAGAAATGTATGATGTATATCATTTCTTGTGAACAAGCTGAACACTGTACATTAAGATATTGATTCTGTCTCTTAGAAAAACAATGTTTGTTTTAGTTCATTTGGTATTGTACTTAACACATGATTTTGTAAGACAAAAACTGATTAGGAATGAACTAGAAAAAGAGATTTCACGATTATTAAATCTTATAGACAATTCTATCAATGAGAAAAAATGATTAAAGAACTGTAAGATGATAACATTTCTGACATCTATTATTTACTATTTATCTACGGTAAAATGTTGCCTTATCAACTTCCACTACCAATTGAGCTACGTGAAAGGATCTACAAGATATTCATCGGATATCATACATGTGATAAAGATATACAAGAAAGAATTAAAGTAGTTTGTATATCAATGTGGATTCGAAAGATGAAAAATGGGATCACGAAAGGTCAGTCTTCAATAGAACTGTTTAAAATGAGAGCATATATACAGGACATGATAAACCATACACAGTTCGACGATAGTGAAATAAAAGTGTTGACAAGTGTCTTACTTAATAACTTCTACTTTTGGAGAGATAGAGATACATATCAGTGGACATTTAAAACACCAATGCTAAATGGGAGAACATGTAGTGAATTCATTGAGAAACTTGAAAGAAAAGCTAAACAATTTAACTTTTACATGTTGTATTGAAAGACATGGATTGATCATGTGAATTATCGAACTACTCCAACTACTGTTGAAGAAGTTGAAGCAATAGAGTGATTCATCATATTTGACAGAGATGTTAGCAAAGAAATAGTGTCCTCCACAGTTTCATCCTGTATAGTGCTTCCTGTCAATAAAGTGGATTACAAACCGGATAGTAAAACATTCTTCTTTCAATATGAAATAGGAAATCGTGAAGTAGGAAAGACAAGTATTATACTATCCGAATCAATATTGAATCATTATTGGACATGGATAAGTGGACTTGTGAATTTAATCATAACTAACGAACTGTTTAAAAACTTGTTGATTTTGTTTTTTAAAAAATAAAAGTTGTAAATTTTCAAAAAACTTTTTTGAAAATATTTTTCTTAAATATTTTTTAAAAATATTTTTAAAAAATATTTTTCAAAAAAACTTTTTTCGAAAATATTTTTTGAAAAATATTTTTCAAAAAATGTTTTTTTAAAATGTTTTTAAGAAAAATAAAAAAAATGTAAATATGTTATTGTAAAAAATGTTGTAAAAGAGTGTTTTATGTTTCAATAAAAATTTTAATAAAAGTTATAAAAATGAATATATCTTTGTCATTTTATTTCTACCCATTGAATGGTAAGGACTTAAGAAATGGATGTAGATATTCTCTCCCTCTTGTTTAACAATCCTTGTAATATTTTCATTTCTGGTCCAAGTGGATGTGGTAAAACAGAATTCGTTCACAAACTGATAGATTATCGTTAAGACTTATTTACCATTGCACCAAAAAGAATTACTTGGTGTTATAAAGAATGGCAAAATGGCATACAGTATCATGAAAGAAAAATTTGATTTCATTACTTTCATTGACGGAATACCTGAAGATGAAAATGAAATTGTAAGTGATGCATCTATACCACATTTGGTAATATTTGATGATATGTTAGGTGAAAAAGATGAAGAGAAAATTAAATTATGGTTTACTAGAAAAGGTCATCATCGTAATGCAAGTGTCATCTATATAACACAAAACATGTTTTCACAGTCAAAATCAAGTAGAACCATTAGTTTAAGTTCAAGGTATATGATACTTTTTCGCAATGAACGTGATAATAACCAAATAAAGACTCTAGCAAATCAAATGCAAGCCCCACACTTGATTCCTGCGTACAATGATGCAACATCCTCTCCTCATGGTTATTTGGTCATTGATTTTCATTCTCGAACTCAAAATGTATTGAGATTAAGAACTGATATATTTCATAGATGGTATACAAAGAATGAAGATCAAGGTCCAATTATTTTTTCACCTATATAAATGGGTGATCTTATGATCATTCAAGTCCAGTCTATCGATCTATGCCATTGTGTGAAGATGGAGAAAGAACTGCAAGAAAATTTGGACATGATAAAAAATCTGTAAAAAGAAAATCACCAAAGAAGAAAAATTCTGTTAAAAGAAAATCTCCAATGAAAAAAGTTGTAAAAAGGAAATCACCGAAGAAAAAAAACTTTGAAAAGAACTTTGAAAAGAAAATCACCAAAGAAAAATTCTCCAAAGAAATCAAAAAACAAATTCTCGATTGATTAAAGGTTCATTACAATGCGAAGATCACATAGACCTTTTTCTAAAATGTCATCAACAAATGTTACACCAAATGTTTCCCCCATTTCATCAATTCATTCACCACAAACACCGATGCATATGTCTCCACCTTCATTCTTATCAAGTTCTTTGTCTCCGAATTCATCTGCCCGTTTTTCAACCCCGATCTCAAGTTCAACCTCTGATTCAAGTTATGACAGTGATTTCATTACACCACAACGTATGCCAAAATCAAGTCAGCAGAAACTTAGAAACAGAAAATATGGAATTGCACCTTTTTCACCCTTAACAACTTTGGATATGAGAACTGTATCTTCTCCAGCTAGAAAAGCTCTTACAGCAATACGAGAAAAATTTTCTACCTAATAAATACTTTTGATATTACACGTTCTTTATCATTTATGATTTATCTGAAGAAGTTTTAACATGGTGAAAAAAATAAGGAAAGTTCCTTTAATTAGGAAGCATGGTCATATGGTCATGGCATTAATGAAATCTGCACCGAAGCTAAGAAAAAAAAATAGTTAAAGAATTATCATCTCCAGTGATAAGATGTATATCAGAATGTTGTCACAATGTTTTAAAAGGCAATGTACACCTAACAGATGCTCAGAAGAAGAAGTTGTATTCAAACCGTCAACATCTTCGAAATCTTGCTTCAAAATCAGTGTCTGTAAAAAAGAAGAAACGCATTTTGAATCAGAAGGGTGGATTTCTCCCATTGTTAGGGTCTGCATCAATACCATTATTATGTAAAGCTGTCATTGGAGGTATTGGTGGTGCATTAAAAGCCTTATAATCTTAGGATAAACATGTCAGTAAGAAAAATGGTCATTGTTCCTTTTCAAGTACTTAATGATATGAAGCAATGGAGGGATGAACAAAATCAAACACCTATTTTACCACAAAATCCACAAGTAACCAATGTTTCCCACCTATATAAGGATATGAAAAATACATTAGAAAGAACTGATATCTCTGAAACAGATAAAGCACAAAAGTATGGAGAAACATTGTTCAAACTACAAAATTCATTTGAAAAGGTGAAACATCCGACATTACCCCAATCTTCAAAACTTCAAGATGTGGATCCAAAATCAGATTTAATAAATGTTTCATTGCATGATCTTATCCTAGAAAGTGTACCTAAAACCATGCAGAGAAAAGCTAAGCTTCTGTTAAATATTCTTAGAGATAATGATAACATATCATGGGATAATCAAGGTATGGTAACATATAAAGGAAAACCTATCCCAGGTTCAAATATCATTGATCTCATATATGATTCATTACGTAAGAGAAGGAATTGAACCTAGAGGTTGGGAAGTATTCTCTAAAGCTTTACATGAAAGCAATGTTCCACAAGAAGTAGTTGGAAACATGTCAAGATGGCAATGGATGCAAAAATATCAGCCTGAAAGTGAATCTAGTGAATCAGAAATAAGTTTTAGTACACCCTTTAAAACCCCCGTCAGAAGTTTAGTAAGATCTCCAACCAAAATTAAAACCATAAAGAAGAAAACCTTAAGCCACTTAAGAAAAATGTCACCATATGCCACGACTCATGAAAAAGAAAAAAGAAAAGATCTTTGCACTCAACAACTTTTAAGTCCTATAAAAAAAGATTCAATTTCTAAAAGTCTTCAGTCATGGGAGGCATACTGAAGCGTAAGTCCAAAGATGCACTGTTAAGAAAGTTATATTATGGATTAAATAAAAATAAAGTTGCATATTCAAGCATAAAAGAATTATACAAAGCAGCGAAATCCATCTTGAAAAACATATCATATCAAGATGTTAAAAAATGGTTACAAGGGGAATCAACATACACCTTACATAAACCTATTCGAAGGAAATTTCAAAGACGTAGAACTATTGTTGCAGGAATCGATCACCAATGGCAAGCTGATTTAGCAGACATGCAACAATTTTCAAATCAAAATAATGGGTTTAGATATTTACTTTGTGTTATTGATGTCTTTTCAAAATTTGCATGGGTTGTGGCTTTCAAGAATAAGATGGGGAAAACATTGATAAATGCATTTCAGTCCATCCTTAAATCACGAAAACCTCTATCATTACAAACAGATAAAGGAAGTGAGTTCAAAAACAAAGACTTTCAAACGCTTTTGAAAAAGAAAAGGATCCATTATTTCACTACAGATAATCCAGAGACTAAAGCAAGTATTGTGGAAAGATTTCAACGTACGTTGAAAACTAGAATGTGGAAATATTTCACTCATAAAAAAACACGAAGATATATTGATGTTCTTCAGAACTTTGTGAATAATTATAACAATACTTTTCACCGGAGCATTAAAGCAAATCCATCAGATGTTAATCATTCTAATGAAGCAAAAACTTCAGAGAGCTTATATGCAAAAAGTGAAACAAAAGTGATTAAAGAGATAAAAAAGAAACCAAAATTAAAGAAAGGTGATCGTGTTCGTATCAATAAAACAAAACATACATTTGAGAAAGGATATCTTTCAAATTGGACACAAGAATTATTTGAAATCACTAATGTGAATCCAAAAACATCTCCAATCACATATAAAATTAAAGATCTAGCAAATGAACCTATCCTTGGGTCATTTTATGAACAAGAATTACAACTTACAAAAGATGATGAAGTTTATGAAATAGATTCAGTTCTTGATAAGCGAACAAGACGTGAAGGTAAAAAAATAATCAAAGAAATCAAAGTCAATTGGAAAGGTTATCCTAAAAAATTTCAGAGTTGGATACCAGAATGATATTTAACGTGATTTGAAAAACTTATAAAAACATAAGTAATTAGCATGCAATCTCAGTTGGAATCTGGAGGTGACAGTGTCAGTCAGTCAACTCCTTTTACATGTTTTGGAAATCGTGTTCCTAAAAATCAGTTTACTTATGTTTCACAAATAATAGTCATTTATGCCATTATTGCTACATCTATAGTACATCTCAGTATTCAAAGTGACAATCGTGAATTGTGGTTAATTCTTCTCAGTAGTTCCTTAGGCTACATTTCACCATCACCCGGATTAAAATTCAAAAAACAGAATAAACATTCAGCATTTGATTTCATTGATGGTAAAAAATGAATTCCTACTACATAACTTTGCCTAGTGATAGTTCTTTGAACTATTTTCCTACAAACACTCAATGTTGTTTTAAAGTTAAATTGCCTAAAACTGTTCATATTGATAAGGAAGATTGGGAAGTTGCACTTGCACAATTGATAACACCAAGTCAATTCCTAAATATCAGTGAAGAAGAAGCTAGGTTTGATATCATTACGACAGATACTGGTATCTACAAAAAGATATTTGAAAAAAATAAAAGAAAAGCCTCTCCATTAGAAATCACTGCCCTTAAAACTAATTCAACAGGCCATGATATGAAATGGGCAATCAAATTTCGTTTCACACTTGGATCTTACAATTCACCATCTCATGTGTTAGATGTAGTCAATGAATGCATTGATGATGAAATTGGAAAAGTGCTTCATGAAAGTAGTGCAACTATTCATGTTGGATATTCTGAATCATCAAAACGTCCAAAGTTTGAATTCAGAAATATTAATAAAACTGGAATAAAATTCAATAAATCATTATTTCAAAAACTTGGTGGTGATCCTATTTTTGATGGTGAAACAATTTACAAGCGAAAGAGTGTTTTTGAAATGTTTAAATATTCACCAAACATTGATGCAGGATATAATCATTTATTTGTATATTCAGACATTGTTGAATATTCCATTGTTGGTGATACATAAGTTCCAATACTTCGAGTTGTACCATTTAAAACATCTAATTCAATTGAAAATGATAATGGAAGTAAACATATTAATCATGAAATTATTGCTCCACATTATGTCCCAGTTTCAAAATCAGATTTTGATTCCATTCACATTAATATAACAGGTGATTCTGGTCATCCTTTTCAGTTTGCCATTGGCAAGACAATAGTAAAGTTGCATTTTCGTAAGCGAAAAGACAATCAAAAATAAAATAAAAACATGGTACCTGTTTATAGAGGTGTTCAACATCAATATGGTTTTGGCTTAGGGTCTTTGTTTAAATCTGCATTAAGATCAGTAACACCATTGATAAAACCTATGGTAAAATCAGGTCTGCATGCAATAAAAGATGAAGGTATTAAACAGGGATTGGGAATAGCACAAGACATTTTAGTACCCAAGAAAGTTCTCATGTCAAGAGGAAAACAATCCTTAAAACATTTGACTAACAAGTTGTTATCGAGTATAAATGAAAAGAAATCAAGCAATGCAAATCATTCTCATTCTCGATCTCGTCGTGGTAAGATCACGTCAAATAAACATCGAACTAACAAAAAGTCAGCCAGACCATTAGACATTTTTTATTAACATTTTTGTAAAAAGTCCAAAAAAAAAAATGATGCAAAGTGGATCATGTGAGTGTAGTAAAACTGAGTTAGATGTATTATCAGTACCTCCTACCATGACAAGCATGCAAGAATCTCAGTGGGTTGAACATTTTCCTGTTGCATCAATTGCAATTGATTCACCAATAGAATTTATGATACCACCTCAAACAGAGTTCTTTTTGTATGTAAAATTTAAAACTATCCAAGCAGCAGATGATTCAGCTTTAGCAGATGGTGCTAACATTGCACCAGTGAATAATTTCTTACATAGTATGTTCAGTAACATAGATCTTTACCTGAATAACAAACTGATAACCAGTGGATCAAATAATTATCCATACAGAGCCTACATTGAAAACCTTTTGTCATATAGTCCAGAAAGTAAGAAAACTCATTTGAGAGCAGGAGAACTCTGGATTAAAGACACAGCAGGACATATGAACGATGCTCAAACCGCCGGAAATAACGAAGGGGTTAAACAACGAATAGCGGCTATTGCAGAAAGTAAGACAGTGGAATTATTCGGACGTCTTCATCTAGATGTTTTTCTCCAGGAAAAATATCTTCCCAATGGAGTGGAAATCAGACTAAGATTAAATAAGTCACGAATACAGGTGAACCCAAAGTCAAAATTCAGTTTGAAACAGTAAGTTTCCATGTTAGAAATGTTGAATTGTCACCAGTAGTTGCAAATAATCTGAACCAACTCATTGCACAGAATAATATGAAAATCCCTATTCGTAGAGTAGAAGTCAAAACATTTTCAATCACTAACGGTACTCTATCAAAACTGGAAGATCATTTGTTCCAAGGGCAGTTACCAAAACGTGTTTTTATTGGAATGGTAACAAATGGAGCCTTCAATGGGACTTATACATCAAACCCATTCAACTTTTCTCATTTCAACGTAAGAAAAATAGCCGTATCATGCAATTGACACAGTATTCATGGTAAACCATTTGAACCTAACTTCACGAATGGACTAACACTGAGATCATATCTGTCTTTGTTCAACGCCACAAAATCCATTGGTGCTGACAAATCATTTGGTATAACAAAAGAGGAATTTGACGCTGGTTTCGCTCTTTGGGGTTTTGATCTCACACCAGATCAAGGCAGTGAAGAAGGGCAGTTGCATCCTATAAAAACTGGAGGGTTGAGAATAGAACTTCAGTTTGGAGCTAACCTTGCTAGAGTCATCAACGTTATTGTTTTCGCTGAATTCGATAATCAAATCGAAATCAACAGTCTCAGAGAAGTTATAACTGATTACTAAAACCATGCTTGGATACCAGTACGCCATAAAACTTAGAGAAGAAGCAGAGAAAGTGAAATATTCATCAAACATTGAATCAGTTCGTAAAAATGACATTCACAACAGTTTTCAAAAGTGTATGGTGGATCAACTGCAAGAACTTATCAATAAAGAAGTTCATAACAATTGTAACGGGTGTCAAATAGATCATCCGAGTCAGATAGAACACCCTGTTTGCTTATTCATGAGTAGAGAAGAACATACAGACTTGTTCATTGAGCAAGCAATGCTTAAAGTAAATCCATACAAAATAATGCAGGCATGGTATCCACAACTTGAAGAATTAAAACTAAACGAACAAGAATCAGTAGAAGCCTATCGACTATGGCGAAGTATAAAAAAGAACATTTTGTGCGGATTCACAGATACATGGCTAGAACGTTGGAGTGAGAAAGTAAAGCAGTCTTGTGATCAATAATGTACACCAGTGAAATTCAACATATCTTGGATCGTGGAGTGTGGATTAAAAATCTCAATGGAAGAGTGTGTGCAAAGGATTTATTACCAAAGCGAAAACCTTCACATGTGAAGGCTTATATCATCAATACAGCAGATTCACACAACTCAAGAGAACATTAGGTAGCAGTTATATTATATCCAAATGGTAAAGCAATGTACTTTGACTCATACGGTCTTCCACCACTTCATAGGGAAATATCTCATTTTATCTAAAATAATTCACGTTCATGGACTTATAATAACCAACCTATTCAAAGCATCCTTGGAAAAGTTTGTGGACACTATTGTATTTTTGCCTTGGATGGGGTAGCAAGAGGATACAACTTAAAAAAAACTTCTAAGAAAGACATTCAGCACAAGGAACTTACACAAAAAATGACAGAGTAGTCACATCGTGGTTCATACAGACATTTAGCAGAATTGTATAGACATTTTGTAATATAAAATTGATTGTAAATATGTCATGATTGTTCATTTTTGTTCTTAGTTCACAGTTCATTGTTCAATAAAATATAAAAAGTGTAAATATTTGTGTTTTGTTGTCATTAAATATTCCATCCTTCTCATGATTGTTCATGATAAAGGTAAAGAGAATCGGTTTCATGATAGAGAATAATGAGTAATCTCATATTTTCATGCTTGGAGAAAACACAAATTTCCATCTCGGCATCCATTTCTTCAATTCAAAGTAGAGGTGCTTCCAGCAAGGTCCGCGTCGTCAATATAAATATATAGCAGATTTTCCACTCTTTAACATTCTAGATCATGGAACCGATTCGTAGAGAACTCACCGATATAGCAAAGGAATTGCTGAACATTGCTGAGCGACTGTATCGCGTGCAGGGAATGATTAGAGATACTCAAATCATTTCTCCACGGGAAAATGCCATTGAGCAGACACCAACGAATGATCTGCAAGTTGTCATTTACTTGGATAGACCCATCTTGGGTAGGACAACAGAACAACTAAACAGCATTTCTTGTACAAAAGACTAAGTCCACACTCATATTCCCCACAAGCCTAAGTTCGTATTTCTGTGAAAAAGACTAAGTCCAAATGCACAAATAGCCTGCCCAAAATCTGGACGATACCCTGGCCCCATGGGGCCAGGGTTTCGTCTATTACTACTAATATAATCGTATTCGTGTTTATTAAAATACTTTAAATCGTTATAAATATCATTTAGAAATGCATGATTATATATTATGATCATTACCTCATATTGTTTTAGAAGTCCTTATTGTAACTAAGTTCTTCATTGCATTGTTTATATGATAGCAGCCTCATAAGAATTTTTCATACAAAACACTTAGTACGTATTATATGAATGAGCTCGTCGGGGACAAGGTTTAACATTTATGAATAGATTCAAAATATTTGGTACATTTGTTCTCCATTTCTAGGAAATGTGTCAATTGAAATAAATGTGCTCATAAAATACCGAATTTATTAAACTCGTCATCTATAAACAGATAAAAACTCGGAGCAGCCTCGTTTTTATCTATTTATAGATGACTCGTTTAATAAATTCAGTATTCCATGACCACTCATTCAATATCCTCTATTTATCTGTTGTCAAGGATGCGCATGGTACCGCCGCGAATAGAGCACCTTATAATGGATTCTTAGCATTTCTCACAGCGGTATGTACAACCATTCCACCCTTTCCTAGCCTCCAACTGCTATCCCACATAGGTATGCAGCTTTCATCCTATTGTTGAGAGAAAAATAGTCGGAAAGGGTGAGAACCGTCGTCGGGCATCGAATCCGGGACGCGAAACTAACTGCGTTAAGACGTCGGCTACCTTCCAGAAGATACCAGTTTGATTAAACGGAAATGGAAGATATATATATATATACTTGTCATCTATTAGAAGACACAAATGGGGCTATTATTCTTCGACTTCAAGAAGACAATTTCTTTCTCAGGTTACATCGGCCTTTTTGTAACATAGCCTAGACTTGTTGTAAACCCTTGTCATGCTGAACCCGGAATATTCCTGCTTTGGCAGGAGCTATAGACAAACATCAGCCTGCACATATGTGCAGCCTGATTCAGTCTACACCTCCTGTTTCTCGCTTTCAAACAAGAATTGTCAATATATTTAATTTTTTAAATAAAAAATGACATACAGTTGGGACTTTCAGTGCTTTTTGCCCTTTGATGTTGATGATAATTTATAACAAAAATTTATTCAGCATGACAAGGGTTAAGACTTAAGTTGATCATTTATCCAAGATTTTCTGTTGTTGTTCTAGTGGCTGATTGGGACGGCCCACAGCCAGATGATAGGAACGGCTACAACCAATCATGTACCATGTTCTACCAAGAGTTTCAGTACAGGTGGGCGGACATCGAATGTGACGCTATCGGCAGACCAGACACGGTGATGCCGTCAACAGGCATTCGGCTTGCTAGACCTTTATGCGAACAAAAGATGATGTGACTTTGTTTATCACACTTAATCGTTATTCAAAGAAATTCAATATCGTGCAAGAAACGAGGTTGTGACAGAAATTCTATTAAATTTGGAAAATAATTCCGAAGTATTTGTGATCCGTTTAGCGAAAAGGGACCATCTAGGAACTCTGTAAAATATACATATGAAAAAGAGATTTGGTCAAGCATAGATTAGTCAGGGGTCGCTTTCAAGAATTCTTTTGCGGAAAGGTAGATTGGTTATTCTAGATGCAGAAAATTAGTAAAGTGCGAAAAGTTTCGACTATAGTTAGTCTGCGCAATCCACAGGACTGTATGTGTTCAATATGATATGTTGTACCTGCTTTCAATGATGAGCATGTAACTATGTCATTCATAAATTCCTTAAATTTTGTGAATAATTTTCTATATTTTATCCTGTCACTAGCTATAAATATTACCTGATAAACGGAGGTATGATAAACTTGTTGATATTAGGTCACTTGATCACGTGACAGCTTTATCAGGTCATTCGATCACGTGACAGCTTTATCATGTTACTTGGTCACGTAGCCTGCCGGATCTTCTTTTTAGCGGCTATTAGGTCTGAAAACAGTCCTCTCCAACATTTTTTCTTTTGAATTTGACTGTCTATTTCTGATAAAAAAATATTTCACTCGATTACCATATGATTTTAAAATCAAATCGCGACCATCTCGATGACGCTGTACATGACTGATGACGTATTCTATAAAATTGTGACGAAGCTCATCTAGGTGTTTACATTTGATCTCGAAAACATTCAGGATTTTAAAATATCTATCTGAATGGATTCAACGCAGAATTAATCGACCGAGAAGGATTTAGGAGATAGTAGCTTTGTTTCTGATCTTAATCCATGTCCATCCTCTGATTTAGAGTAAGGAAGGCATTGAATTGAGATTTTTACTGGTTTCCCCCTTTATCGCGGACCTAGCGCATCATTGTACAGTTGCAAACAATCGGAAGAGATTACCATTGATCTAACATTTCTACCAATTAAATCAACCACTTTCATATTAAAATACTCTATAAAATGCTTCTTTTGCTGCTTTCTTAAATCCATATCGACAGTTTTTCATATCCATATCGAAAGTAGGTCAGTTCTTGGAAGTTCCCATATTACCGCGAAGTTCAATTGAAACAATAGTAGTCACTTAAAACGCTGAGTAGTAACAGAATAGAGCAGAATTTTTCTAACTTGATTTTTCCCCAACAAAAGGAAAACTTAAAACCTTTTTGCCAATTTAGAATTTAAAAAAAACACAACAGTTAACATATTTACTGTAATGATTGTGAAATTTTTTTTAATGAAGAATGAGAGGGGCGATGAGGGCACCTGAATTCATCGCCCCTTCAAATTACCCTAACATCTGTGTAGAACTGTAGGTGTGTCCAATGACTACAGAAGTCACATTTTGCCCACTTTACAAAAGCAACTGATTGGCATTGCTTTATTTCTTTGGGCTAAAGCCCATCGAGCTCAACCATTACAGCACCACTTTTTTGGTCCAATCAGATTGACCCTTTCTAAACCCATGATATCAACTTACATATTTGGTATTCATGTGACATGCTGGTGTGCTTAAAAGTTGTTTCCCTTGTCCTGGAAAAACAGACAAACTATTGTCCCTTTGGAATGTAAATAATAGATTTTTGAATAGGTTTCAGGGCCCGGAAATGCACATTGGTAAGTGGATTGAATTGGGAGTGATATTTATTGATATTGCTCACAAAATTACAATTTTTCTCATCAGTATTCTAGACATTTCGGCTGGTTTTCAGCTCAGATTAAGCGTTTACGTTTGCCTCGAAAATTTGACAGCGTAAACAAAACCTAGGTGGCGCAGTATGACGGATGTGACGTAAAATGTTAAATCCGCGATAAAGTGGTATCCGCGATAAAATGAGAATCGAGTAGACAACAAAACTTTGGAGAAAAAAGGACGTTTGAGATTGTGAAAAGCACTCTATTCATATCTTCTTAAACATTAAGGTATGAACGTATTACTCAAATTTTTTTTGTAAAATATTTTCTTGCTATATCATTAGAAATTCTTTAAATTATCGAGTTCTTTAGACCTAATCGATCACCCCACCTACCACCCATTCACCCTTATGATGAGGTTTCGCCGAGTATCGGAGTTGTAAATCGGGATCGGATTAAATTTTCGTAAATAAATAACGAATAGACGAAAAAAAAATTGTGACAGGATGAATAGAATAGATGATAGGTGACTTTATATGGAAAAGTTTTTCGGGCTCGGCTGCGGAATTTATCCAGTTCGCCTCCGGCTCACCAGATAAATTCCTACGCCTTGCCCGTTAAACTTTTCCATCTCAAGTCACCAACCATCTATTCTCTATATCTGGCACTCTTACTTGTCATTTATAGCGTACGTTTTCTATGGAAAAAAAGTTCTTCAATTGACAAGGTCACTTGTCAAAGTCAACTTACTCTAGAAAAGCATATACGAGGGTTGTCCGAAAAGTTCGTAGACAACGTCTATTACATATATACTGTATGCCTACGGCTTTTAATTACTACACGTCAATATTCAATATTATTCAAAGAGCCGTTATGCAAATTCTAAATGAGATTCTCTGATAAATAATGAAATTACATGAAATTTTATAAAGGTATGCTAAGAAGTCAGCGATAACTAGGGTAGCAATTAACACAAGAATTATGAAAAAAATGAAAGTAGTTTATAACAATCAAAGACTATCAACGAACTTTCCGGACAACTCTCGTATCTTATATTTTCTGGAGGATTTCAAAATCATACCTCTATTGTGCTTCATCCTGAGTGCGTTTCAATAGAGAGACTTTCTATGATACAACGTTTTTGAAATACATGCTAAAACTGATAGCCAACATCATTTTGGCGCAGTGCAATTTGTCGACAACTTCTCTAACTTCAGTGAACTTTGTGTTACACATGCTTATATTGTTGTTGTTGTTTTTACCAATTATTTACGATTGTACATCTTGAAGTATCTTGTTACTGTTCACAGACAATACAGCCAATAAAAGATTGAACATATAAAAATGTTAATTATGCTATTGTCTAGCGTGAAACACTATGACTTCTCTAGAATTTTACCAAATGAGCCAGTGCGTGACATTTCCTACAGTTTGAAGTCTTCGTTAGGTGCAAACACTGAGTAGCGACGACAGCCACATTCTGTAAATATACTACTCAGTTTGCTAAGCACCAAAACTTTTCAATAACGAGTATGAGAGCCGGCACTGTCAATAACAGCTTGACAGCGCCTCTGCATACTCCTGATTAAGTTCTGGATAACTATTTGGAGAATAACAGACCATTCTCCGCTGTCGCTCCACAGGTCAAAAATCTATAGCGATGGCTTGTCTCTCGTCCACCCGTCTTTGGGTCCGTAGCATTTTCTTTTCTTTTTTTTTTTTTTTTTTTACTTTTTTTACTCGATAAAACGTATAAATATTACCGGATTCTTTTAAAACATCAGAATCGTCGCTTTTGAAAACAAGAGCTTTGCAGAGCGGCGCATATACGTCCGAAGGGGCTTGTCAGTGTCCTTGGCTTGTCAGTAACGCGATCTTGAATGATAGCCAAAAAAATGCGAACAGAAGGACAGACAATTGGGGCCATAATAAAGTAAAACCATTTGAGTGTAAATTGAAAATGCTTTTATGCACAACTATACGCCAAGCAGTCATTTTGCAAGTTTCAGTTCAATCTAATTCAAAGTGTGACGAGTTGCTCACAAAAGAAATATAGCGAATTTCAATCAATTCAAGGGCAGATGATACAAGAAAGATCCAAGGTTTTTGAATGTCTGAAGTCTTACGCCGAACTAAATATCAGGAGTGCATTGTGGCAAGATTCACTTCAATCCATTTAAATTTGTAGGAGAACACACAAAAAATGGTTATTTAAACTATGTTGTGAAGTAAATAGCAGATAAATTAGGAACTACTTTTCATGAAAAAATATTTAGTCCTTAGCACAAATAGACAACCTACAGAGCCATTGTAGCAAGAATCCTTTCATTCCCATCCAAAATGTAGGAGAAAGAGAGCTAACAAGAAATTTTGTTTTCATTCAACTCAAGGGCAGATAATTCAAGATAACTCAAGAATGACTCGAGCATTTTGAGTTAAAAAGTCTTATGCACAACTAGACATCATAGAGAGTAATTGTGTCTAGTTTCAGCTCATTTCAATTGATAGTTAAGGAGGTGTTGCACACAAAAACAGTGATTTTCGTTTAATTCAAGGGCAGGTAATTCAAGATTTCTCAGGAATGACTGGAGCGATTTGAATTTCAAAGGTCTTATGCACAACTAGACATCAAAGGGAGTAATTGTATCTAGTTTCAGCTCCTTCCCATTGATTTCAAAGTCTTATGCACAACAAGACATTATAAGGAGTAATTGTGCCTAGTTTCAACTCATTTCCATTGATAGATTAGGGGGAGTTGCGCACACAAAATATTGCTAACGGACGGAAAGACAGACGGACGGACGGACAGACAGGTAGACAGACAGACGGACGGACAGACAGATAGACGGACAGACGGACGGACGACCAGGGCCATAACATTTACGACCCTTCGGGCGTATAAAAATGAGGACCTTCTGTCGGAAAAATGCGGGACAATGGGCCATATGAATATCAACTTTGAGTTTCAATAAGGCAATTTTGTTCACAATATAAGGTGTATAAGTATTTTCAGATTCCCTTGTTACTTTCTCAAGAATATTGTAGGGTCATAAGGACCCTAGGTCGCTTATGAAAATTGGGACGATCCGTAGCACAACACGAGAAAAGGGCCCGAAGGACAACATGCGAAAAATTGGCATATTCTTTAAATGGAAAGTTCATAAACTGCTTTAGAATTTTGAAAAGACTATCGTTTAATTCCTGAAAATAGCGTTTGTAAATGAGTCGAGAGAATAATCCTTTTTAATTCAGCAAAAAATGTAAACGTTATAATTAGATATGACTACAACTACATCATTTCAACACTGACAATTTTATATTGTATTTTCAATTTCGAATTGTTTACTGACAACATTTTGTGTCGATGGTCCTCAGTCATATTTTGGCTCCACCCAGGCGCATCCTGTTTCACATAGAAACAAAAGGGAAAAAATCTCCGAATCCTTCTTCTCTGAAACCATTATACAGACAGCTTTCATATGTGGCAGGTTGCACCATCTATTGAACATCTACTAGGCTTGTTTATACCATGACCCTTGGGTCAAAATTGGGCTCCGCCCGGACGCATCCTTTTTCACATAAACACAAAGAGCGGATATCTTCAAAAATCCTCTTCTCGGATAGCAGAAGACAATCTGTGATTATGTTTGTTATGGTACATCATGTAATGGACTTTTTATCAATTTTGTTCATATCCCCGCTTCGGTATATCCAAGTTTACATAGAAACAGAATGAATACTTTATATCTCTATTTCTGCTTATAGAAGATAGATAGCTAGAAATTTGGTGTTAAACTTCTTTTTTATATATATATTATGCTTTTAGGGTCATGCACCGGACAAGTTTAGTGACTGAATGACGGAACGACGGAATTATGGACGGAGACCATTACAGTAATTGGCATTAATATATCCCCTTCGCCGAACGGCGGGGGATAAAAAAAAATACTACGGTTTATTACTTAAGAGGACCTTGTATCATATGGTAGGAACTGCAAAAGTTATAACTATGTTGTCTTCCAAACTTGTAACAAAAACAAACTAAGCGTCTGATCCTGCTCAGAGACACAATAATTTGAATTTAAGAGATTCTCTTTTATCTCAGATAGCTACCCTTGTCTTCCATACCGAACAGCCATCAGCGCCCAAGATTATAAAACCTTTCTCATGCTCAGTTCAAAATTTTCTCAAATTTTAATTTGAGATTAAAGTTGTAAGTCTGTTTTATTACTCATTTTAATGCATTAACATAAAAGATGGTATTAATAAGTTGTTATAAATAAAAACTCATTGATATTATCTTTTATTTTCATACAATACATTTATTTTAATTTAAAATTTAAGAAAATTGAGCCTGAGCCTGAAAAAAGTTTATAACCTCGAAACAGGAAATACATTTGTCTGATACATGTGTAAGATCATATTCTAAATGACGTAATCACAACGTCATCTTACACTCGTTTCCGCAGTATTTCTATCGACACGGCGTTTCTAAAATTGTTTTTGACGAACAAAATTTTGTTAATGTGATAAATAGAATGTGTTGCTCGAATTTATGCCAGGCAAGCTGATCTTAACCTCGTCTAGAATAGAAAAGTAATTAAGCTCGCCTAGGGTCAAATCAGCTTGTCTCAAATATAACCTAATGAGAGATCCTATATATTTAGCTTTGTAAATATTTACCTAGTGGCTGACTGGGATGACCTACAACCAGATGATAGGAACGGCTACAACCAATCATGTACCATGTTCTACCAAGAGTTTCAGTACAGGTGGGCGGACATCGAATGTGACGCTATCGGCAGACCAGACACGGTGATGACGGCAATAGGCATTCGGCTTGCTAGACCCTTATGCGAACAAAAGACAACGTAGCAGTTCATGCAACTAAATTCTCATTTGAAAACTTCTTTTCCCTTCAAGTTATGAGTTTGTTGTGCCTGAAAGCTTTGACAATTTCAAAGAAAATTACAAAAATTGATTCGGCTTGTTTTGATGAACAATTTTTACAACGTCAGTGTTAGCATGATAAAGCTTGAGTGGTTGCATCGCACTGTCTTGTAGATTTTACCGGTTGATTTAAAATTGATATATATACTTGAGTGAATTCAAAACAATGAGCTGCAATTATGAGTAGATGTGCAGTTTGAAATTTGTTTAACCATCAAGATAATGGCTAAAGATCAAGAACAAAGACATTTTAAGCTTATCTAGAACAAATATTCTATAATTATGGATTAATTTCAATACAATAATTGTCATTTGAAACAAATGTTCATGTATTTTGTGCATATATCTCAAAATTTGTTAGAATTTTTTAGATTTCTCAAAGTTAAAATGTAGCTATTCAAAGTCAAATTACTTCTGAAAGCCCTTGTATTACATTAACTTTGGAATTTAGAAATTAACTTGCGCCATTGTTTATAGATATTTCATTTGAAACACATTTTCTGATGCATAGTTACGATGCCAAGGCAAAAGTTGCCCTGTGTTCAAGATAACAAAACAGTTTGTTTTCAAGTTTTACCCCGCTTTGCACGCAGGTACACATGCAAAGCGAGATACAATATGAAAACATTTTGCATCGTATTGTTATCCTGAAAATATAGGGTAGATGGTCAACGCCATGTTTGCACGGTTCTATTTGTTCATTTTTTTTTGTTCCGTAACATCGTTTTCGTACACGTATTTATAAAATTCTGGTATGTTGTTATAATACGACTTTTGTTAAGTCTCGATGAAACCTCGGCTGAACATAATGTAAAAATTATAGGGATGAGTGTATTTTAACTGCGTTTATTGGGGTATTAAGTGCAGTTGCCTTAGCACATGACAAATAGGGCGTTATGCTTAGTCGTGTGCTAAGGTAATTGCACTTTATACTTAAATAAACGAAATGAGAAAACACTCGGCGTTTATTATTGCAAACTTTAGATCTACATGTAATAAATGTAAAAAAAATGGTCAGATAATACAAGATTCTGTGCGTATATAGATCAACACACAGATCTATTTTTAGATCGAATATAAAACGTGTATTGTTAGAGCCTATCTTGCTTCAGAAAATTATTTCTGCCAAGTATTCCTCCGTTTTAAAACAAAGAAGAAGTGATCGAGATTGGTTGAAAGGGTTACTTGGTGGTCGTCGTCGACTCGCTGTAACGTTGGCTCAGAATCATAACCGTACCCTTTTAAAAAAAATCTTTTGCAAATATTTCAATACCTTACTGATCAAACAGCGATGAAGGATTATGAAAGAAGAACGAGGGAATTTCGAGTCCCAGCAATACTGGCATTGCAGATTAATGGTCGGTTCTTTTCCGAAATACATATTGTATTTCCTAAAGTGCAACGGATTTCCCTAGGTGATGCGATTTAAGCCAGTCAAAATTCTTGGGATCGCAATTATTTTTCTACTTTCAAAACGAAATGTTCTTATTACCTCTGCAATACACCAAAAATATTGACTTATCTTTTTACCTTTGTGTTGTCTAGAATGATTTGTATGATAATTGCATTGCGTTTCTTAAAAAAGAGCCATCCACGGAACAAAAAAGATGTAAAAATAATCGGATCAAGCATAGGTCAAAAAGAGATAGGAATTTAAAAACTACCTATTTCATCATCTAAGATTTTTTTTTAAAAAAAAAAGTTTGTCAAAAATGAAACATTTAGGCGCAGTTTGACTAGGATCAATTCTTTTCGCTATTTTCAGGTGGTTCCTTTTAGTCATTATTTAGTAAATTTACAATGTTTGTAATTTATATACATTACTGTATTCAGACAACATGGTCTTTATGAATTTAAGAAATGTATAAACGAAATGATAAGACTTACTTTGTTTAAAACACATAGTTCCTTTTCCATAGTAACATTCATCCTCTTTCGAGTCTATCATTTACGATTTCTAAGCTCATCTGATCACGAAATACTCATATTTCAGAGATGGGTCCAGGATCCCTCTCATGGATTCGAAATGATTTACAGGTTTACAGAACGCGGATTTTAGTAGTCGGGGATTCATAGTACTATCTGATATTCTCTTGGAATCACCTTCAGATAAGAATCGAAGACTGATTTAAACAGTCTTTAATACTTTTCTGAAGATGGTCCCCAAAATTACATATCTATCCAACACCTGGTGTAGCTTAATCCATATAATATTTCAATTTTTAAACATAAACACGTGGATAGCTGAAAGAAAGAATCTCCTTTTCAAGCAGGGACTCCAAAACCCAAAGTAGATATTGATTCTTTGCAACTCAATTTAAATGACGCCATGCCAAAATCCTGAATTAAGGGTTTCGTCCACCTACCATTATTCAATTTCGATTGAACTTCCCTTCGACACTGAAATAAACCGACTCATGGGGTTTCATTCGAACCCCGAACCCCCTCTTGATCCGCCTCTGGATTTAGCTTTAGTGATTGTGTAAAATCCGTCGTTCGTTATGTGTCCTCCGTCCATGCGTCATCAGCATTTACCAATACCTTACACTGTATAGTTCATGTTCTTTGCTGAACTAATCTGAAATAAAATTTGCTTATAGCCTGTTAAAGTTTTTCACATGCTTTATACATACCTAAATCTATATTCTATTAAAAATTGGTGAAAATGGATAATTTTCTACATCGAAGATTTATGGTTGCCATTGCAACGCAAGATAGAACTATCATATTTTCGCCTTGCATTTTACATATCATAGATCAAAAACAAACTCATGAGCACATTTTATTTAAAATTTGTAACATGGCCAAAAAAAAAACACTATTGAACCTGCCCCTTTGTCGGCTTTATTGTCTCGATGAATTCTCGGACAAAATCCAAGATTGGCTCAAGTGGTGTAAAAATAAGGTCGCGTGATCAAATCGAAAAAGAAGTAGAAATTGTTGCATTTAGGCTAACGCTGGTTTGACATAAAAGCAACAAAAAGTAAGGGAGACCTATTGGATTAGACGACTTAACACGATCTAGCCATTTGGGTTAAACAAAAACGACATATAATCATCAATGGCAAGTTTGACTCAACCTCGTTACCTAACCTGCACACTCTCCACAAGCCTGTTAAAATAGGGTAGACTCTTGATTTTTAACAAAAAATATTTCTTAAATTTACCGAGTATATATGTTAATTGAAATCTGATTGATATACGCAATCACAAACGCTTTACTTATTTTATCTCCTGCAGTTGCGGATTGGAATGCAACAGAGCCAGACGATCGGACCGGGATTCAGTCATGCACCATGTTTTACAAAGATTGCGGATACTCCTGGGTCGACATTGAATGCAACGCTATCGGAAAATCGAATAAAATCACTTCAAAAGGAATCAGACCTGGGCGACCTGTCTGCGAAAGGAAAATGGATATATAGAAAATTGTGAACTAACACGCGAAATGGGGCCATCTGGTAAGTGCGAAACGCGCTGACCCCGATCAAATTGTGCGTTCTGCAGTCTGGCTGTGCTCGAAACTTTTTTAACTTGTCAGATTTTTGTTATCGAGAAAGGCCATTACCTTTCTATATAACCATTTCCGAAATACGATCCCTGGTTGACATCCACTTGAATGCATCTCTTTTTTTTTATTCTTGTTCACATTAATTACGCTTTCGTTTCTAATTCCGACTATTTGGTATATTTTCACTAACATATGACCCGTCACGCAAAAAGGGACTATTTTTGAACTTTGTTGAATAAATTTTTTTTTTTTAAAAAAGTGATTGGCTTCAAGATCGGTCTATCGAAAGTTGCATTTCTACAATTCTTATAGAGAAAGGTAGAATGATCATATAGACTCCAAAAATCAAATGAGTTCGAAAAGTGTTGACCCTAGTCAGCCTGCGCAGTCAGCGTAGTCTGACTGCGGTCGACCTTTTCCACACTTCCCAGATGGTCCCTTTTAAGTGTGACGGGTCACATATTGTTGTATAACTTTGTGTTATCAATACTGCTGGAAGTGTAAAAACGCAATCAGAAGACATGGTCACAATAACGAAAGCAATAATCATGTTCTAAAATGGGATCACAATGACCCTTTTCTTTAGCTCACTTTAATGCGTTTTTATTTATTTCATTATCATTATTAATGTTATTTTTGCAAGACATTGAAAAAATGTAACATGTAAACTGAAATGATGCCATTTAGATAGTCCTTTAAATTTATTTATAATATGACCAACGTCGCGGGAGTGAAATAAACCCGTTGAATATTTTTGATATTACACGGATGATATTACACTAGTGGAATAACTATGCAAATGACCTCAGAGCGAATGGCAACGCTATTTTGTAATCGCGAAAATGATGTCATGATGTATATATTGTGACGTCAGTTTTAAACGGCGTTACAAGTTTCGCGGAAAATTGAAATGTTGAATTCCAAGAATTTTGACGATTTCGCAAAAATCAGGTCATATTATAAATAGAATATAAAATTTGTGCTAAAAAAATACCGAAATTATTAAACTCGTCATTTAAAACAGATAACTCGGCGCAGCCTCGTTTTTATATGTTTACAGATGACTCGTTTAATAAATGCGGTATTCCATGACCACTCATTCAATATCCTCCATTTATTGAACCATAAAAGAAACGTCGCATTATTAAATACTATAAAACTATTCGAAATAACATATAGAGGATAATCGTTTGTATTTCGAGTAAGATCGATTAATATTTCATTTCGTGAACAACAAAAGCTATATGTTCACGTAAAAAAATATAGCTTTTGTTGTTCACGAAATTAAATATATATCGATCTTACTCGAAAAACAAACGATTATTCTATTTCTTTTATGCAAAAATGAGACAAAATGTGAAATCTCTAGGAGATATTTTCGTAAAGTGCGTTAGTTTGCGCGTGATTGCTATGCTTCGTTCATTGTGACGTCACTTATTACGCCCTGCATAGATGACGTCAGATAGGATGAAATGCACAAAAGCAGGGAATAAGATAATTTCACTGCTTTGTGGTGAGATTATCAAGTGATAATCTACTGTTATTTCTCGATAAACCACCGAAAAGCATTAAAGAAGGAATTTGATCATCGTGCTGACAGTGAATTAAACTGGTCTTCAATTTGAATAAACAATACCCTTTTAGACAACATTTGCTTTTCTGTTTTGGTGGGTTGTGAATAGCTATGGTAATTCAGTGCATAAGATTGGAAATATTAAAAAAAAAAACAGATTTTTTTTCTGTTTTTCGTATGTCAATATTGCCACTGACAGTGAAAAAGGTATTGTCTATCGGTGTCGATTTTTCGAAAACCTTCGAATCGACTTTCCAGTTCGGAGAAAAGGGCATTTGAAGATTTCTCGCACTTGAATCAACGATGGTTTTGGCGGACAATATCAATTATTCCCAAACATACTAAGATCTTTCAAATGACACAAACAGCTCATTTGAACAACTAAGGAATGGTACACGCGAGATTACAAGAAATATTGGTTATTCGATAAAATCTTGAGAATAAGACATAGCAGCTAAAGCTACTCAAAATCCTCTCATAGCACAGGGGCAACAATTTAAACGAAATCCATAAACGCTTGTAGGATTTAAGAAAGTTCAAATTCGCAATTTTACTTATAACGCATTGTTATTTAAGTAACGTAAAGTGTTTTTTGGTTTTTTTTTTTTTTTTCATGAAATGCACTACATTTTTTATTTCACTTTTGTTGGTTGGTTACTCACTTTTTGCTGCAAGAAAACTACTCATTACGATATTAGCACAAATTCAGCATTCATAAATACAGCATGAAAGTGGCAAAGTTGGAAATGTACGAGTTTCGCACTTCTCAATGCTATTTTCTTCTGCATCTTTTTGTTTTTAGATGTGTTATACTTTTGAGAATAGCTGTATATAAAAATGATACATTTAGGGGGGCATGTGATTGAGTAGGGTTTCTTATGCAGTGAAATGTGAATAAGAAACCCACAAAGTGAGACAAAAGTAGTGCATTTAATGATAAAATCACTACATAGAATAATACTATTATAATAACCCGTTTATGGTCAAAGTCTAACCATCACACACAAGCGAAATTGCTGTAAATATCACAAACATGGTCATTCTGCATAAAGAGTCTTTTCCTCAACAATAGTGTAAGTTGTCTTTATCTTACTCAGATCCGATGCCCCTGGTCGTTGGGAGTAACGACCGGAAAAATGTTAACCAAACGAGTGGATAATTGCTTTGTTCATTGTTAGATAGATTTATCTTTCATTGAGCGAACAGCAAACGTTATGTTTTCACGAGTGGCTTCACCACTCGTGAAAATATAACGTTTGCTGTTCACAAAGAATGAAGGACTTGTAGACCTTACACGAAAAAACAATTTCTTTTATGCATAAATAAAACGAAACAAGAAGATTTTTGGGACAAATTTACCTAAAGTGCCTCATTTGACAATTTAAATATCAAAATGACGTCGTTAAGATTTGTTAATTTGTTTCCCCTCAGATAACGTCAAATAAAGTGAATTCAACCAAAGAATTAAATATATTTTGATAATTTCACTGGTTTTACGGCGAGATTATCAACTGATAATCCACCTTTGTTTCTCGATAAGCAACCGAAAAGTGTAAAACAAAGTAATATCAAACAAGAAAAGTTTCGAATTGAAACAAGAACCGTCACAGACGGATTATGCTCCCCGATAATACAGAAAGTATGCAGATATAGTATTAATTAATAAATTGACAAATTGACCAATTCACTCATTTGACGCGTGATTACAAGACAGTGTTATGATGGCGTCAATAATATTTGTTTATTGGTCTCTACTCATATATAATAAAAGAACCAAAGAAGGGTATTATCTTTTGATAAATTCACTGGTTTCATGGTCAGATTAGCAAAAGATAATCCACCAATATTTCTCGATTAGTCACCAAAACGTATTAAAGAAAAAGTAATACCATATAAACAGTTTCAGAATGCAACAATGTCTATCAAAGGCTCGTGATACTTCCCGATAAGTGCTCGAAACAGAAAGTATTGGGGATGGCCAAACAGGTTGTGAGATCTTGTGGCCAACCCCCTTTGCTAATGTATATCTATATATGTATACTTCTTCAGGGGTTTTAAATAAAGTTTATTTAAAACCCCTGAAGAAGAAACATTATGTTTCGAAAGCGCTTGGGTTATATTTAATAATCCGTAAATTATAACAGTGTTTGAGCAAATATATTTCTCATATTTATCTTATTATTTTACTGTTCTTGAATCCTTTTGGATCCAGTGTTTCAGAAAGTAATTACGTTGGTATTTTTATTTTTCTCCTCATATATATATATATATATATATATATATATATATATATATATATATATATATATATATATATATATATATATATGTCATGTAAATGTAATGGGTAAGAAAGATGGCAATGAAACATGCTTAAACCTAACTATAGATACAGAAAGTATGCAGATATGGTAACAATCGAAAGTTTTATCTTGTAATTAAGTGACCTTGACCATGATTGATGCAGTTAATCTTAGATTATATACCCATCTGATATATAGCCTTTGATAAGTTCTGTCTTGTATGTTTATTGTATGCTTGTTCTTGGTGACAATCCTATAACTGGATTTTTACACCAATAAAGGATTTTGAATTTGAATTTGAATTTGAATTTGCCATTGGCGTAAAATTCCACTGATAGGTCTTACCAAACAAAGTTATGACCAATATAATCTTTTGGTGGAAAAAAAGAGATTCAAGTGAAGCTATTAACATTTAGAACGATTCTAAGGCGCGTTTTGATAAGTAATTATCTCTGACAGCTGACATCTGATTTGCTACTGAAAATGTGAAATTTCAAACAATTTTGACGATTTGACAAGGAAAAATGATTCATGACGCCGCCAATGCAGAGGGTTGTGAAGACATGGCTTCGGACGGATTGACGGAAAGTCGTATGGACGAACGTGTGGTAAAGCCGGTGACTTTTAGAGGGAGCATAAATATCAACCAGTAAAGGGTGAAGCGTTTTCTCATGGTGTCATAATTACACATTTAACCGTTAGCGCTGCAAAAAGATGTCTCTACAGAGCAAGGTTAGGTATTAAGGTAACTGGCAGGCGGGTTGATAAACATCGCGGATTACTCTGAAATAAGGTTCTGTAATATACTGAACAACAAGAATAACGCATCACTTATGTTTTTAGATATAACTTTTTCGAAATCTTAAGTTTGGAAGAATGTTTATACCAAAATAAGCGTTAATCACTTATTAGATTGTGACAAAAGGGATGATACCCTGGACTAACGCACTGCAGAGTTACAAACACATAGAGGCGACAAACCCCAAAATAAACAAAAATAGAAATTAGAGTCAGTTTTCATTTCTCAGTAAAAGTCAATAGCGCGTTAGTTTATGTGCAGTATTGCACTTAAAGAATATCCGACTCGCGTTTGCTCTTCATGCTGCCTCAATATGGCTCAAAACACTGCGGTTTTGCGCTCTTTTGTGGACTTTCATTACAAGGTCGTATCTGATGTGCTCGTGTTTGAGATAAGTCCGGTTGGTGACAGAAAGCGTTGCTATAAATGTCATCAGGTGTTCGCAAGGAAATACCATAATGCCATGAGATGAATAGACAAAAAACGCGGAGGTACCCTTTGGCTATCGCTAATGAATGAGTCGACACACGGCTCAGATACCTACCTCATCTTTGTGGTTCACTCATCACTATTCCATGATAACCTGTAAAACTGTGACCTATGAGTAAAGACTTTCCGGTGATAACACATTACAATGCAGCCTCCCAATCCTGTCAGCATCCAACGTTCAGCACCGACAGTTGTTAAAATCGACGTTTTGACCTTACAATTGTCGAGTTATGACCCCTCATGGCAGATGCAAATGTCCTCGATTTTAATCACGTAACTGAATCAGATCAATATGACTATGCGCGATTACGTTCCGAAATTCGTTACTGCCAAACTCGAAGACTTGGATTAATCTGATAAAGGTCTACACGGCTTTTCGATACCACCTTTATATACTGTGTTGCTCTACCAACTTTATCTTCGAAGATTGCTTTCGATCGGTTGCAGAAGAATACATGTTTATCATATTCAAGTGTCTCTGCCTAAGTGATTATGAGTTCGGGAATAAATTTTACTACAATTGTGTATCTAGTGGCATGCCAATATTAATAAATATCATTTCAGCAAATCAGTAGATTACGAGGAAGAATTATTTGCCATTTAATGGTGATGCGTTAATTTTGTTGTTCAATATATACCCAAACGCAAAAAAAAACTACGCATAATTCAAGTTAAGATAAATACAGTTTTATCGGTCAGAGGCATTTCATTTTTGTACAATGAAAATCACGCGTGTCACTTTTTCTGACAAAGGACACATCTTGTCAGTATCGGGTACAAAGTTATGTGGTGCCCGAAATAAGCAAAACGTAGGATTTTCCCGTGCAAATCCTTGTGGATTGCTAAATCAACTAAAAGAATTCTGTTTCCATTCTTGCAACTCATGACTAGGGAAAAGACAAAACCAATTAAGAAAAATCAAAATTTGCTATGCCACGGATATCTGAACGTTAGCTAATTGAAGCGTTGCTGATGCTCAGTGAAAGTGCCACTATTGCCGATGTAGCCCGTGCCTTTAATTACAACAGCAACATTTTTCAAAAGTCTGCATGCAAGGTTCCGGCAAACAGGCGGGGTTGCAGATCGACCTCAAAGTGGTAGGCCTCGGGTTACTGACACCAGATTAGACCGTCATTTTGAATTGACACCCGCTAGACACCGGTTCAATACGGCTACTAATACAGTTAGGCAGTACGGTGTAAGCAGGGACACCATTCTCAGACGACTTCGCCACCTCCATAGGCCGATATGAGCCAGACGACCTTACGCTGGAAGAATACTGACGTAACGTCATCGCGCTGGTCGTCATCACTGGGAATAGCAGCACCTCCGTTGGCGAAGGCGTCATAGGAATCAAACTCTCTTTACCGACGAGTCTAGGTTTAACCTCAGTTACCATGATGACAAAGTGCGGTGTATAGAAGAAGAGGTGAGCGATTCGCTAACGCCTGTTAAAAGAGACAGGTTCGGTCGGGGCAGCGTGGGTGGGATAACAGGCAATTTGAAAACAGACCTGGTAATTGTACACGGCAATCTCAATGCTGCTGAGTACATTAATCAGGTGTTGAGACCTGTAGTTGTTCCATTCATTTGCCAGCACGTTCCCGTCACATTTTTGTACGACAATGCTCGCCCGCATACGGCTCGCACGACGCGGCAATATATTGAATACAAATGGCGTTGCCGTGACCAGCCGTTTCTCCTTAACTTAATCCTATCCAGCCTATTTAGGATCTGCTTGGTCGAAAAAAAGGGCCAGGCATAATTTTAACAATTTGCAGGAGCTGCAGCAGGCTTTACCGGTCGAATGGAACAGCATTCCTACGTTGGTCTTTCAGCGATACGTGAACTCAATAAGACGTCGTATTGTACAGGTAATACGTCAACATGGAGGATATACCCGATATTAATGAAAGTGTTTCATATCCATCCTTTGAAAGGTCTAAAACCTCAATTCAGTAAGTTTGAAACCAGATTAACCGACATTTCAAACTTTGTATTTTTTTTATTTTGACCCCTCACGCAGATTAATAAATATCAATGTCTATGCAATCTTTGGTTTCCCAACGAACCATCCGATCTTGTGGATTATTTAATTATCTGCACTTTAGTACCAAATTTGTTTAGGTTTAGTTCATGTTGATGCCTTCAAAAATTCCCCCCAAAAAATTTCCTACTTTCTTTTGCGTTTGAGTATATATAAAAAAGCCTCATCCTAATAATAGTAATAAATAATTGAAATAATTTACATTTGAGCCCTTTATGAGGGTCGCGCCAGGAGTAAGCGAATGTTTACAATAATTTTCCGAAACAACCAAAAGGCCGAAAATAATATTACTTTTTCCCTCTATTCTGGTACACTTTTAATGATCTAATCCGTTAAGCTCTCGGAAATATGCTAAATAGTGTCACGGTGGTTAATCACTGTCGGGACATGCTACTTACGCCATTTAAAAAATTCAAAATTTTGGACCTGTCCAAATTCAAAGGTTTTGCAGACGAAAATTAAAAGTGGATTTAATTTGAGAAATAACCATTCAGTAGGGTAGAAAATAGTGTGGAAAAAGAAGAATTTGCTTGTCAGAAGCAATTTCTTCTATTTTCACAATGTTTTCTCATTCTAAATCTCAGACACGTGAAAAGCAGGGATTAAACAGCAAATGGTTTAAACGAAGCGGCAAATATGCCAAATACACTTTGGATCGACAGGTACCTACGACCCAATCTTTCCAATCTGCGTTAGTGTAATGCCTCATGCCCAGAGTCGTGCCGAGTACAGAAGCAGATTTCATGGAGGTCGAGTACGCAAAAACAAGCAGTATCAGATCGGATGGATACAACTTTGGATACACCCTGGTGTTAAACCTTGCTTTTATCTTTGCTCTTTTTGCAGGTTTCCATGATCTGGTAGCAGGCATTACTATAATATGCGCCGAGTGTCAAAACTCAAAGGTCATAGTTCCAAAGATGAGTAACCATGAGTTGTCATTTTTTTGCACTACGCTATTTTCAATGAGGAAAAGGAAATATGTCGAACGGTACGCTAACTATATAGCGCTGAGTGCCAAAAACAACTAATCCACAAGGTAAAGAACTTTTTGCATCCCAAACTGTACTTAGACACATTTTCGTCTGGTATATATGATCCTCAAACCGGCCAGTTGTAAGTAGAGTGAAATGTGGCAAACGCTATTATGTGCTAGGTTTGTGAAATATTTGAATAAATTAGAGAGACAGAGACGCAAATAAATAATACTATGGCGGAAATATAAGTGGTGTACGTCTAATTTACGATATTGATATTGAAGATATTGAATTTCAACTTAAAAATGGCAGGAACAACGGTTCTTGAAGAAACAAGGTAAAACGTGTATCCTACTTTACAAAAAGAAAAGAGCGTCATACTATTAATCGTCACGGATAAAAATACCGAAATACGCAGGAGCATCCTTAGAGTTTTCTGGAATGCAAAAACGTACCAGTCTTCATTTTTCTTTCATTTTTCTACTTCACTTTTCTTTTCCAATGGAACATATTAATAAAGTTTATTATTTCAAAATGATATGATTGCAAAATATATTCGGTTGGAATAGTGTTTAAAAAAAACTGCGTATTTTTCCGGAATTTTCCTGACACAGCGTAGTACTATGCAAGCACTGCGTTGAACACACAAAACACTTAGTGTCGCACAAAAGTTGATGACGTATACTATACCTATTTTTCGCGCGAAAAGCTACTTAGTAGACATGTTGTTCGATTTTTTACTCGATTATCTTTTTCCTAGGCAATTTCCAGGATACAGGGTTGCTTCCTATGGCCTGCTAAACAAGGCCAAAAACCAGATGGTTTACTCAACTGCTTTTTCGAGCTCAAGGGAAATGGTGAAAAGGGCATACGCATGTCTTGGAAAAAGAGTGTTAGTTAGAGTAAAGGCAGAAATTCGTAATAATAATTATAGGACCGGCCGAGCTTGGCTTTCCTCGGCGACGACGTGACACTTCCCGATCAACGAATGTAAGCCTTTTAGGTGTCGATATGATCACTTGTTTACGCTGGCCGAATCCGCTTTTTACTAAAAATTACGAGGTTAAATTCCGATGTCGATTCGATTTCAAAATTGTGCATTTTACTACCACTACCTTAAACTCATATGTGAGTCATCCACACTCTCTGTCTTTTCAAGCGACGCAATGGTGCACGTTGTCGTTGTTACATGGCTGAGGACGTAACATAGTTCCGAGAGCAAGTGATATAAAATGTACTGGACCCTTTATATACTCCTCACAAAAAGTTAAGCAACAATAATATTTTTTTTAATATTTCTTTTGTATAACAGAATTTGTTTGCATCGAAATGAAATTCTTGAAGCCATATGTAATACTTAACACACCTGAGAGAATATTCAATGATATTGTATCCAAAATCATTAATCTCGCGACTTGAACCTAGACGCCCTCAAAGCATCCATCCAAACGTGTAGCATACACTTGTTCCACACCTTGCATGTACTCTTTATTTGCTTAAAACCTGTCAGAACGGATATTTCGATGTCATAATCATCTCAATCATGGCAAGACGTCACTTGACACCAACTGAAGTGGCTCAAATTGTTGGAATGGTACGTGGTGGAATGACACAAACTGCTGCTGCAAATCACTTTAATGTTCATCACAGCGTTGTCTCAAGAGCAATTAATCGGTACCATCAAACTGAAAGGGTGACAGAGAGACCACGTTCAGGTCGTCTACGGGTAACAACACCTCGAGAAGACCGTTATGTTGCCACCCTAGGTCGCAGAAACAGGATCACTACAGCCAGATTGCTACAAAATGACCTTCAGAGGGTCTCAGGAAACAGAGTTTCTACTCAAACAGTGAGAAACAGGCTTCATATTGAAGGTCCGAGGTCCAGGAGACCACTTCAGCGCATTCCACTTCCACAACATCATCGCAGGCAAAGATTGATATGGGCACAACAACACCAAAACTCGGGGGTCAACCATTGGCGTCACGTTCTCTGTACGGACGAGTCAAGATTCCGCCTTAACTTCAATGATGGTAGGGCACGTGTGTGGACCACTGATAATGAACGATATGCCGACTGTACCATTGCTGAACACGACCGATATGGAGGGGGAATTTGATGGTCTAGGAAGGCATTAGTGTCGGGCATAGAACAGAGCTGGTTGTCATCAGGCGAGGTGCCATGACTGGTGTAAGGTACAGAGACGAGGTCATCACACCTGTAATCATCCCTCTGACGTAGCAGACAGGTCCTAACTTCATCTTTATGGATGATAATGCTCGACCCCATCGTTCTGGAGTTGTGACTGAGGTTCTGCGGGCAAACAACATAAGACAAATGGACTGGCCCGCTAGTCCCTAGACCTTAATCCTATAGAACATGCATGGGACATGCTTGGAAGGCGTGTTTACGGTCAGCATGTTCGCCCACAGTCCCTGGATCAATTGGAACAGATCTTGAAAACGGAATTGAGGAACATTCCACAGAGGACATTTGGCAAGCTTATCTGGTCGATGCCTAGGCGTGTTCGTGCTTGTGTTGAAGCTAACGGGGGTCATATCAGATACTAGACTCCCAAACATTGACTGAAAAGCGCTTTGTCACCATCACAACTGATGGTGAGTGACATTTTGCACAATTGTTTCTAAGGCAGGTTTTACAACACTTTGTGACATTGTTACTGTTTAACGATTATCCAAATCAGTTCACGTAATTTGTGTTTTAAGACGTGAATTATATATTGCTCAAATTTTGATAATGAGTTGTGAAAATTAAGCTATTTGAGAAAGAAAAAAATCATTGTTGCTTAACTTTTTGTGAGGAGTATAGTTCCGCGACGTTTCGGAAATAATGAAATTTAACAAAAAAAACGAAGTTTCCTAATGAATTTTAGGAAACCTCGGTCAACATTGTGAAAGGTCGTGAGTTTCGAAATGTTGCGTTACTATTACGGGTCCACTATCTTCGAGGTAATCAATTACTTGAACTTGAATTACACCTATTCATAACATGTCAATAGATGTTATTATTTTTTCTTTTTACATTAACCATTCTGGCTCAATTTTTGTCCACAATGATTAAATTGAACGCAGGCATCGTAGTTAAAGATCAAGATCAGACTGCACTTATGTGCAGGCTGTTCTTAGTCTATTCTGACTGCCAAAGCTTTGAGTGAAGTAGTTATGTGCCCTGAACAGTATTAGAAAGGTTAAATAAAATGCTTGCTTGCTCTTCGTCTTTTTGGTTACCAACGTAAGTATAATCCATGAATAATGCCCTGGCTGGGTGGAGCCTAAGTAACGGGTCGTTGCACTTAAGGTTAAGGTATTATTTAATATTTGAAATGACCTGGCACTCATTTACTTCCGTCAGTGTTCGAGTATTTTTCGCTTTACCGTTTTATTCATATTATATCACATAGAATAACGAAGTCGCTACAATACATTGGTTACAGACGCCTTCCCGTAATGCAATAAGATGTCGGGATTAGTTCAATACCCGACATGGAAACATATTTTCATCCTTGTGATTATCATCAATAAATATTTTGATTTTTTCCTTTTTTTAAAAAAATGACCTTATGAATTATTCTTTTGTACTTATTTTTTTGTCAGATGCAATTAATATTGTACATTCACGTATAATTCAATTTTGGTTTTTCGCACCAAACAAAACTTGTATTGGTTTCATATCTCTAAAAACACAAACAATATTTAGTATTGAGTAAGGTGGCAATAAAAAGAAGTCCCAATACAGATATCTTTTGCTATACGATATTGAATTGTAAGATATGAAAAGAATCAAGTTTTTGACGATAATAACCTAATCACATTTAGACAAGAATTCGATTAACGCATCAAAACCCAGTATAGGCTTTTTATTTCATACAATCAATAATTGAAAAAAACTGCATCTTCATCTCTTAGATATTTAGATCTATACATTTCAAAATTTCAGCTATTCGGTTTCACTTGCGAAGTATTTTGAATACAAAAAAGAAATGCACAATTGATTACGTATCCAATACGACTTCTCGACGCAAAAAATTAATTTACAGTGATGAATGGACAGTACTTTGCAATGATCACACTTTAAATTAAATTATTAAAGCTTACAGATTTCTATGCAGAATACCGATAGCCTAATGCCATACTGTTGTATCATAAAATGGTACTTAAAACAGTATTGCCTTTTAAAAAAGAAATAAAAATAAAACTGGTCATGATCCGGCTTGAACTCGTGACCTCCCTGTTTATAGACAACAACCATTCAACCTAAGATAAACTTCCGTATGCAAGATCCATAATGAATCATTTCGTTAGATCTAATCTTCTAGGCCCGATTGCATAACAAAAGTTGAGTTTAAACTCAAGGTTAACCACATGTATTTAATCATGTTAAACTCAAGCTTACCACTTAACTCTTGTTGTGCAATTGGGCCTAAAGTTTAAGTCTATATTAAAAAAAAAAACACATATGTCGACTAATAATAGGGGTCAAACGGAATATTTAATGAGTGCCAGGTCATTGTAGATCAATAACAAATTAGCTTTTATTTACAACTAATTAATTCTATAAAAAGTCGACATAAATAACTTGAAACCTTATACTATGGATTGGTTACCAAACCCTCGAAACTTCAGCTTGTCCAACCTCGTAACTTCAGCTTCGACAAGCTGAAGTTACGAGGCTTTGTTAACCAAACGATGAAATGTGTTCACTCTCTCTTAGCACGTAAAACCTTTTGGTTTAAGGGTACAGTTATCTGCACGCGTTAACGATAATTGCGGACTTTCTTTGAAAGAACCCAATCTATTGAAAAGTAAACTGGCCAAATTACGTCACAGCTATACCACGCCCTGCCAGTTCATTAACAACGCAGATGCTTGTATAACTTATGTAGAAAATATCGATTTATCTGACGTACAGCGAATGATACATTTAAATAAGTACGGTTTTTAATTTTGAATAATCAAGATACAAGATTTTATTCAGGAAACTCACATAACATAGTGGGTGTCCTCCAATGAAAAGATCATAACATAGTGAAATTACATAGCAGCGAGAAAAAATCGAAATATGATTACCTTAACATAAAAGATGTTGTAATGTAGTCACATATATGTATAGGATAGAAAACGAGAGTCGTGGTAGATTGTAAATAGACACGAGCGTTAACACGAGCGTTAGCGAGTGTCTATTTCCCATATATCGTGGCACGAGAATTTCTATCTGACTTAGACCACGCTTTTCCTACTCTATCTGTAATTTTTACCCGAAGCTCTAAATAATGAAAAATAGTAAATCTCGCTGTGATATTACTCTAATCAAGTGTGAATATGCTGAAATCACTTATGAACCCTTTTCCGTTACCATTTTTAGAACTTTTGAAATATTGCGACTGTCGAAAGTCTTTAGGAAAAAAGAGCTATATAAAATGCTCGTCATCTTCTTGAAATGACTCGGCCCCCAGAACCTGTCAAGATACACGTGCAAGACACACTTCAACCGTATATCTGTAAATACAACGCTCGGAGTTGTATCTGTGATATATATACTAGTCAAAACTTCTAACCGGCCACTTTAAAAACAAAGATAATTTTTTCTGTGGTGTGTGGATTTTCGTGAAATTTGCTATGTGAATTTTTAAGCAACTTTCCAGATGTTTTTGGCGAAAAGTTACCGTTATTTCATTGAATTTAAAGCGCAACATTAGAAAAGCTCAAAAAGCTCTAAATTTACACAGAGCTCAAAATATTGTCAATGTAGCGATTTTTGTTTCATGGGTCGTTAGCTGCAACATAGACTAGGAAAAAAAACTGAAAATGTTCGACAATTCTGCGCGGCATATGACCCTAGAAGAAAGTGATAGCGCTTATGTATGCAGAAAAACGGTTCCTAGAAACAACACCTAAAACACGTTTTTTTCAAAAAAGCATAAAATATAGACTGATAATTCCCGTTGAGCTACAAAATGTAGGATATGTGAAAAAATCAGTTTGACACATCGTTTTTTTCACACCAGACCATATTTGAGCATAATCGCTAGATAAAATGGTTTACCGGTTGAATTTAAACACCATTTTACCATGCTTCCTATTCTTTCTGTTTTTCCTGTAGTCAAAGGTCACACAAAATTGACAATATTTTCTGATTTTTTTCTTGGTCTGGGTTGCAGCTAACGATTTGCATACTTTGGTTTGTTGAAAGTGTAATATCCCGAGCTCTATTAAGATTTAGAGCTTTTTGAGCTTTTCCTTTACTACACATCCAAATTTGATAACTATTGGTAAATCATAATGGAAATCCATGTACATTATGCTTAAAAATTCACACATAAAATTTCATTAAAATGTTAGAACTTTTAAAAAAGTTATCGTCATTTTTAAAGTGGCCGGTTAGGACTTTTGGCCAGTATACTTTTGAAATACTGTTCTCTGATTGGCCGATTCGCTTCAAGCGTGGTCTAAATTTAGTTTCTACAATGTTTACTGGGTTCATTAGACGAGTAAATAATTGTAATGCAATATCGGTGTCTGCTTTAAATAATCAAATAAGTTCAATGGATAAAATTTATTCCAAGTACACGATGCTCTGCTTTGTATCATACAGGCATTTCACAAATCGGTCGAAAAAGTCTAATTCCAAATCTTCCCGATATCTTGTCTGGTTTTCCGACTGCGTCACATTCAAGGTCCGCCCATTTGTAACTGTAGTCTTTATAAAATGAGGTACAAGACTGGGAGCCGCCAACATCATCCGGTTGTCCGATATACCAGTCTGCCACTGAAATAAGCGAAACATTGGGCCTACTTATTTCTCGCCCGCTTTCGGGTCGGGTGTAGACTGGTCTCACTTTCGCATATCAGAATAGCCTATTCTAGGCTATTCTGATAGTCGATATGTAGACCAGTCTAAAGCTGGTATCCCGCTTTCTGAGAGATACTCTGATGTTGCGGGCAACAGTACCCGCCCAGGGTCAGAAATAAGTTGACCCAACCAAAGATGGATATTTCTTTAATCGGTGGAAGTATGAAACTGAATTTATGAACACTTTGTATCAATGAGAAACAATCATGCAGTGTGACGAGGTTAATAGTTTCATATCCCAATGGAATAAAATATTTTTCTTTTCTCTATGAAAGTTTAATGACCTCAAGCAAAACATCAAAATGAAAAAACAGCATGGTGTGTTGTAAAACACCAATGCCTACGAAATGGCATTTTATAGGTTCGGCACTGGTGATTAACCTTGGCCGACGCCCTTGACCTTGACATTGGATGATGTGTTCTATTGAGAGGAACCTAAATGCCAAATATAAGAATCGCCACTTTAATAGTGTTGTATTGATATAAGGTTAGTTCATGTTTTTGAGGGCGTTGACTTTTGTAGTGACCCGAAAAATGGTTTAACGCCCGAAGCACGAGGTTGTTAAAGCATTTTGATGGTCTCTGCAAAGAAAGCGCCTGTAAAAACGTGAATTGACACTATAAATGCATAAAAGCAAGATATTAATATTTATTCAAACGGAAATTTCAATAAAATTCATAGGAACGTTAAAACTTGTCCCAAAAGAAATCATGTGCCGGGAAAATAGCGTTGTGCGTTGCGCCGTCATTTTGTTTATACCTACTTTTCTTGGTAATTACGCCCGGTTTTTGTCAGTTAACGTATGCCTATAACGACCCGAAAACGAACGTTCTATGCAATAATAGGAAATATTTGCTGGTTAAGTTTTCAGATAACATTTTCTCAGTCAGAAAGACGGACAACTTGACAGACAAACAGACGGACACCGGTAAATCAATATGGCTCAGATGTTATCGATGCGGGGGCATCGATACAAATATTGTATATTCTCTTAGATATATTTCGTTTATTAAGAAGGCATATTAAATAGCTTCCATCTGGATCTAGAATCAATTAGACAGCCAATCTGAAAGCTCTTTATAGACGAAGCTGAAAGTAAAAGTACATATGATACAAGATTATTCCCCCGACAGGGAAAAGCCTAAGTAAAGCTCGTTGCATATAAGGTTTAGGTAAATCAGCTTTTTTATATTATCATATGAAAAAGTTTAGTCAGTATTTTTGTTTGTCACCAGCGCAAAATAAACTTCAATTAACATTTTCTTACTCTTTTATAGCGATTTTCTTTTATAAATGTTCACTCGTTTCTAAAAACTATTAAACGATTGTGCCCATGCAAAGACTGCAACAAGGGCAAAAGAAAACCATAGGATGCACTGATTGCACTAAACAGGTAAGGTCCATTTAACAAGAATGTTTGATTAGAAAAACCTTCATACAAAAAAGCAATTAACCGAATGGGAATTTGTGTTGTGGAACACGGTATATCAGCTGGTTGTCTCTTTTATAGCGTAAACGTCTGTTATGACCCTTCTCTACCTTATATGCATAGCTTCAGAGGATGATTTGACAGTTGCAAGGACCGTGAAATTGACTCTCATTCCTATCAAAACCATTCTAAATCACTCAATCAGCAGTCTATTGAATCATTCCAAGCACTCACTCATTCATTAAAAACGCACACCTAATCTACATCCAAATTAAAAAATAGCTAGAAAAGTCCACGATTTCACTACCTTGATAGAATTTTGTAAGCGTCTGATTGTAAGCGTCTGATTGGTTTGCGAAGACTTAAAATGCTATTTATATATTTTGTATACATATTTCATTTAAGGGAGGCAATAAATATCACTAATTTTGTTCACCTTGAATAAAATTAGCTATATTGGATAATTCCCTTTAATTTCATTCAAAACTCACTCCTCTCGCTCATTGTATTTCATTCCAATATCATTCAGTTTGTCAATTTCACTATGTTGTAAACCTAAGATTTCAATATTTCTCTTCTGCGTGGATTCGACACCGGTCCACGAAGGCTTAGTTTTCAGCTACATGTTTCAGTTGCGGACTATATGTTCCTTAACTGTCATTGTCGGACAGCAGGCGGTGTGAGCACATAAAATTTGCGTCAATTCCATGGCCCCTGTTTTCGAAGCATTTGATAAAAAAAGATCGGCGTACATCTAGCCGAGAAACCAGCGTAAAGTAATTGACATTCAACACGCCCTTTCAACGACATTGATACACACACGTTGATTAGATACATTTCTGTTTTTAGTCTCCATAAATCCAAGGTCTTTGGTGACAACCTACGTTATTTAGCAGTGCTGGTAGGCAGTCGCCATATTTGTTAAAATAACATACATTTGTAACACATCAAATGTAGCGAACAGATCATCTTTGCATTTTCTTCACCTGGTAAATACTTTCGCCATTCATGTGTAAAGAAAATGACAAGCATCAGTTAAAGAGCTTTGAACATTTAGACACAATTTTATCTTGAAACTTTACAAAAATCCGTGTGAAATCGTCCCACACGATATTATTTTATATCACATGGATATTTTTTAGAACAATGCCATTTTGCGGTTATTTTTAGGAACTTGCATTTCTGTTAGTCGCATCGACGAAAACAGGGCAAAAAGAGGTTTTAAGATAAATTAAATACGTATTTAGAGTATTGTATGAAAATATCTTGCTCAGTCGTGGGAATTGATAATTGTCGGCAGAGTCTCGACAATTATCGATTCCCCCAACCGAGTTAGATATTCTTTTCATATAAAACACTAAGTACGTATTATTTAATTTCATAACGACCATTCTTATTGTCTCAGTTCCTGTCTCTCTGTCGGGCTGACTGCTTTGACAACTGTGTCGAGGTAACTGAACTCAAAAGTAGACTATACTAACGAAAGAAGGAGCAATGAACCAGATGGGCTAGATTTTTTTAGAATTGATACATTGAAAACGAGGAAATCAAATTGAGAATAGACTTGCGAAAGCATGTGGCCTATGACGTAGGACAGGACGAAGGCTGTCACCCTTGATGTCTTTGGAAAAATATGTGAAAGTAGTGGACCCGTAATAGTTCCGCAACATCTCAGAAGTCATGAACTTTAACAGTGTTAACCGAGTTTTTCTAATATTTTCATTAGAAAACCTCGGTTAATATTGTGAAAGAATATATTCTCTGAAATGTTGTGGAACTATCACGGGTCCACTACCTTAAGTTCTTCTAAAGCTGTTCTGCAGCAGTTGTATTTTCGATCATTGGCTCAACCAGATCCTGTCTTAATGCTTCACAAGGCTTCACTAAATTGTGCATCTAAATTGTGTTACTAATTTTCAAGTTCGACTTGATGATACAGATGGGTTTGGTCCTTAACCCTTTCCTCTTTTTTCAAAATTTTGGACCTGTCTAAATTCAGAGGTTTAGCAGACGAAAATTTAAAGTTAATTTAATTTGAAAAATAACCATTTGGTAGGGAAGAAAATAGTGTGGAAAAATAAGAAATTGCTTGTCAGGAGCAATTTCTTCTTTTTTTCACAATGTTTTCTCAATCATAAAATCACAGGCACGTAAGAAGCAGGGATTGAACAGCAAAGGGTTAATTAACCTTTTGTTGCTTTTTTGAGAAAAAAAATGGAAAAAGTCGATACTTTTAGAAAGACAGTGCGATTGAATGAACATTTATTTAAATGTCGTTTTTCGTTCTACAAACACACAAGAAACATCATTTAAACATGAGAAATCAAAATAACCCTTTTTGCGTGATTTTTATGGAACGAAAGCTAAAACAAGGATCATGGCACGCCATGTATTAGACTGTCAGATTTTGGTAAGATCTCAACACTGCTCTAGGATTGACCCATTAATAAGAAATATTAAAAGTTTCTTCCAATCCACTGTAACGGAAACAAGAATGGAAATTCTCTTTTTGCGAAATTTTAAACATATCATTTTTTTCTCCTCAATCTGAAATAAACACATATTAGACATAAGTTCCCTATAACTGTTCTCTCAAGTTAATTATTTTATTGTTAAAATTAAGCTATGGTTATAAACTTAAGTTTCCATAGAAACAACACCCGCAACCTAAAGAACATTTGGTTTTTGCTCTCATTTTTGACAGGTAAAAAACACGGCAACATTCATATTGGGAAAAAAGCCTTTTGTATTCATTGCTTTTGTTACTTGAATTCAAATCGCAATAATGGAGGCAATAACGGTCCATCACAAGTCCTCTATTTACTAGAATATTGAAAATGAACTGAAAATATGAACAATTTAAAATCAATCGAGTAGAGCTTTAATTTCACGTAGAAAAAAAACTTCAATAAAATCTAATTGGCTCTTTTTTTTTTATAAGATTCCATTTTCATATTATATGCCAGTCAAGATCGAAAAATAGGATCTTAAAACAACATTGTGAGATCAATTCACCAAAGAAGGCCAAATTTGCTGTCACTGTAACCATTCTTTTTTCTCATTAACTGTCATAACAAAAGACTTGGTGATTATTTTAAGTCCTAGCCTAGTCTATGCATTACATGTATACAAGAACATGATTTTTTATTACTTATTTTGTAAGCAAGATTTTTGTAATTTGTTATACTACACTGAAACGAACTTCTGAACGGCCACTCGATTTTTGGCAAAAAAGTAATATTTTCTTTGATATCTGAAATGCGAAATAGTCGAATTGTATTAGAAAATTAATTAATGGAGAATCTTCAATTAACATCGAACTGAAAAAAATGTGAGGAAAGCAGCGAAAATTTGAAATTCTTCGAAAATATGCGACTTTCTAATTTGAGGGTTCTTGTGTTTGACCGTTTGCTACGTACACCCAGGACGAGAATTCGAATCCATGTTTCTTTTTGAATACGCTAAATTGAACGGCCCTTCATATGAAAATAAAAGATTCTTCATTAACTGACTACAAATATGTTAAGCTGTGGCAAATGCATGGTGGCCGTTTAGAAGTTCGTTTCAGTGTACATGTATTTTGCACCAGAGTCCTATACTATGAATAAAATAGTTGTAGTTGTATCGTGACGTTGCTGGCTAAAAATAGCAAGAGTCCTTAGCCAGCATACCGTCAATGATTGGAAATTAGGAAAGCGCTAGCTAATGTTCCCAGGCGATTTCTCTTTTTGGACGTAAGGCTGGTTTGAAAAAATCGTTCGAAAACAAATCATCGATGCTTACAAGAATATAACGGTTTTTAGTAAAGCCCACCAAAATAAACGCGGAACAAATTATTTTTGTCGGCTATTCCCGTCATTGTAGCGTCTTATATTTGTGACACGTCACGGGAAAAGGGGCCATCTGGGATTTCTTTACAATAAATATTTTAATTAAGACATTGTGTCTAGCATAGATCAACCAGAGGTCGCATTTCAAAAATTCACTGGAACTTAGATTATTCATTCTAGATAAAGAAAATAAGCAAAATGCGAAAAGTTTCGAGACTAGTCAGTCTGCGCAATCTGCGTAGTCTGATTAGGCTCGAAACTTTACGCACGACCCAGATGGTCCCTTTTCGCGTGGCGGGTCACATTTATTGGGGATGCTGTCCTTTTATATGTTTACTCCTCCTTCCTTTCACAAATTGGCCGCCCCGCTCTGATGCCGAGATTATTATGAACGGTGTCGTTACGGCCAATCGCATTACACTCTATATCCACCCACTGGTACCCTTTATCTTTGTAATACATGGAACATGACTGCTGACCATCCTGGTCATCTGGCTGACCTGGTGCCCAGTCTATCACTACAACGATATATATAAACAAGGAAAAAAGTATTGCAACATCTAAATTATGAAGATACAAAACTTCTTTCAACTCAGCCCAATATGAACCTCATTGAACTTATGTAAGACATTATTTCGGTCGTCGAATATGTAAGCTATCACCTCAAATTCAAAATCTGACATTGTAATGACAGGTGTTGCAAGAGTAATGTCGGCATTGATTTACAAGATCTGGTATAGGGTATGGCAAGAAAAGTTAATGCCTATTTTGCCGATGCTTATAGATGTACAATAATTTAACTGTAAAATTGTTTTTGATGTTTATTCTTAGATAAGAAACAATTAACAGACTGAAATCTTACCTAACATTTTTGATGCAGTAAAAGTTAATGGTGTAAGAATATTGGTTGTAAACAATTTTATTTTACAATAGCTATTATTTGGATAAAATATCTGATATTGGAATAAAGGCTCATCAGCCCGTTTCATTAAAGACTGTTAGATTTATAGAGAATAGATGGTTGGTGACTTGATATGGAAAAGTTTATCGGGCAAGGCGTAGGAATTTATCTGGTGAGCCGGAGGCGAACCGGATAAATTCCGCAGCCGAGCCCGATAAACTTTTCCATCTCAAGTCACCTATCATCTATTCTATTTATCCTGTTACAATCTTTTTCTAAAGTCCAATCTTTATTTATTTACGAAAATTTAATCCGATCCCGATTTACAACTTCGGAAACGGCGAGTCCTCGTCATAAGGGTGAATGGGTGGAGGAGTTTGGGTGATCGCTAACGGCTTAAGAACTCGATAATTGAAAGGATTTCTAATGCTGTAGCAAGAAAATATTTAACAAAAGCAAACTGTAATACTTTCATACCTTAATGATTAAAAAGATGTTAGATCTAATCGGGTGATTTTCGCAATCTCAAACGTCCTTTTTTCTCCGAAGTTTTGTTGTCATGCAGCTAAAAGCAAATCTCAATTCAATGCCTTCCTTGCTCTAAATCAGAGGATGGACATAGATTGAGATCAGATGCAAAGCTACTATCTCCGAAATCCTCCTCATGCGAATAATATCTGCGTTGAATCAATTCAGATAAATGTTTTAAAATCCTGACAGTTTTCGAGGTCGAATGTAAACACCGAGATAAGCCGCTTAGCGTCATCACAATTTTATAGATTACGTCATCAGTCATGTCCTACGTCATCGATATGGTCGCGACTTGATTTTAAAAATATGAAAATCGAGTGAAATGTTTTTTTTATCAGAAATAGAAACTCAAATTCAAAAGAAAAAATGTTAGAGAGGACTGTTTTCAGACCTAAGAGTCGCAAAAAGAAGATCCGGCAGGTCACGTGACCAAGTGACATGATAAAGCTGTCACGTGATCAAGTGACCTGATATCAACAAGTTTATCATACCCCCTTATATCAGGCAATATTTATAGCTAGTGACAGGATAAAATGAACATCTTTTCTTCTGTCTTTAATTCGCCAAGTTCCTAAAGTACTTCTTTATTGAGAACTATTTCATTGGAAATCGGATGTTGCAATACTTTTTTCTTTGTGTATATTTGAAGAATCAACCAGTCACTGTCCCAAACGGTTGGTATTTGAAGAAAGGCAAAAATGGTTGGTATTCGGAGAAAGCCAAAAAACGGTTGGCACTCGGATAGGAAGTCCCATTCGGAATAACGCCCAGTCTTTTCCCTAAACTGGAAAGTACCCCGGACATAAGTGTAGTAATTAAAGGTCAGTTTTTAAAGGTCAGTTTTTTAAGGTAATTCGGCTTCTTGTGGTACTTCGGTTGTTAATTACGTACGCTTAAAGAAAACACATATTATTCAATTCTTTCAGATTGTCTGCGGAGATAAAACACTGTAAACACAGTAATACAGTGCGTTTTGATTCAAATTATGACATGCCCTTTCTTATTCTTTCGTTGATTTTTTTGTTTTTTTTTTTTTTTTTTTTTTTTTGCAACGTTAACATTAGTAGGTTGGTTAATTATAATGATGTCCTATAACCAATGTGCGATATGACGCGTTTTCATGACAACGTCTTAAACATTCCCGAGGTCTATTCCGTAATATGAACGAGGGTTCCCGATTGAGCCATTTATCGTCTCCGTAAACCAGCAGAAGTAGCGTTGCTTTTTCTAACCCTTATCACTGCCCCGAGGAGCGTTTATTTACATTAAGATGAAAATTTCCGCTAAATAAGATTATTAAGACGTCTAAGAAACGATTTTCAATATTTTGAGTGAAAATATTCGACGTCGTCAAGGCTACTCGTTTAAGCCAATACAAAAGTATTTTCGTTTCCTCATTAAGATATTTTAAGATTCTTATTAGGCCGCTTAAAATCTAAAAAACTCTACATCTTAAAAATCTTAATGAGATTCTTAAGAAAATTAAATTTAAGAAACGCACCTCTGGGTTCAGTATAAAAATTGCTTGCCGCAACAGTTTTTATAGCGAGCAGTGTACCTCGAACTCACCGTAAACGGTTCCCAAAATTTACTGGTTGCTAGGAAACAAAAGCGAATCTCCTCAAAGCTTAATTTATACGACCAACACCCGTCCCGCCTTCAAAATGATTAAAAATACAAACTAATCGACTATCACGAGGCTTTCGTAAAAAAATAAAAGTCATGTTATCCGCCATTTTGCTCTTTACTAGTCATCTCGTGACGTTGCTCGCCGTTTATTGCAAGCCCCCAAGCAATCAAACCGTTCAGGCTCATTCGGAACACCACTCGGCCTATCTCACGATCAACCTCGGATTTACATAGACAGACTATCTTTAAAATTAACGGGAAAACCTTGGAAAAACTCGAAACTGTGAGTGAAAACATTCGACGTTGCCAACGCTACTCGTTTAAGTCACTAACGTGAAACCAACGTATCCTGATATTAAATATCTTTAGATTCTTAAATAACGGCTGAAAACATCTAAATTTTTGAGAATGATTTCACATTCTCAAAAATTAAAGCTTTTCAGTCGTTATTTACTGTAAAAGATATAAAGCTACAGAGCTAGTTTTTCATACACTGTTTCCGCCTAACAAAATGCACAATTTGTTACATACCCATCCGAATACATACCCCCGAGGTCTGTTGCAGTTTACGGAAATGGCCGAGTGATGTTCCGAATGCGTTCAGACTAGGAAAACAGGAAATCACTTTGCTTTTCTGACCACAGGTCAGGATTTATTAACAAAGGAGAGAGTGCTCATGTTATCGAGATCTTATGCCCGCTTGCAGGCTACTACTTGGCTCAAACGGTAATAAGAAGTTGAATCCGAGTTCAGATAAGCCGGACTTGAACCCGAGATAATCTCGACTTCATGACCATTTGCCATAACGGTTTTGATCCCGGGCTCAGACAAGCCTAGGTTTGAGCTATAGCTTGTATTGTTGTGAATCCTTCTCTCGTTAATGGCTCGTGTCAATGTGAAAATTTTCCGCTAAAACGTACCAGATCGCACGTGTATTGGAAACCGAGTTAATTTTAAAGTTGGAAATACATGTAGTTACGTTTTTCTACGAAGAGAACAAGAACTTATACTCTTACATGTAGTTTAAATATTTTAGTTACCAATACAACGACAATTTGTATTTATTCTTATCTTTTCGTCGAACAACACGCGTGTTTGTTTGAAAATCTGGCTTTTAGCATTTGAATTATTACCTTAATTGACAAGAAATTAAGAAATTAGTAATTTCCCGGATGGAAAAATTTCTAACCAAGCATTATTATAACTCGAAATTGATAACCAAGTTGTAAGACTTTTATCACTGCGATTTAATTATTTATGACAGTATATGCAAGCGGGCATTATAGTTCTGGGGAAGGTGGTTGACAGAGCAAGGCTTGTTCTTACCAAGAAGTAATAGGACAGTTATACAATTCAATAAATTGTGGTCTGTCTTAAAATATCGAAAGTTTCTGTCGAAAATAACAGACATATCGTGTCAAGGTAAAATCGAATGCAATATTTGCTAACGGAGAGTTAATGAATTATTTTTCCTTCTTTTTTTTAAGAAGGTCAACTACAAAGGAATAGTTTGGCAAGTTTACTATTCAAAATTGTGTGTTAAAAGTGTGTCGCTAATTATTGTGAACGAATGAAAATATTCTTCGTTATTAATAAACTGTCATGGCGGGGCTTAACCGTACGTAATTTGGCGAGTATATTTTTCAATAGTTTGGGTTCTTTCAAATTTTAGTCGGTAATCATCGTTAACTCGTGCAAATAACTGTATCCTAAAACCTAAAGGATTCACGTGCTTTGAGAGAATGAACACATTTCATCGTTTGGTTACCAAGTCCTCGTAACTTCAGCTTGATTAAGCTGAAGTTACGCGGATTTGGTTACCAATCTACGATTTAAGGTCTCGAGTTATTTATGTCGACTCTCTTTAGAAGTACGTTATTTTAGAAAAAAGCTGATTTCCCTTAACCTTAAGTGCATCGACCCGTTACTTTGGCTCCGCCCTGCCAGGGCATTAATTATGGATAATAACTGTATCATAAAACCAAATGCATAAAACGTGCTGATTGAAAGTGAAAACATTTCATTGTTTGGTTACAAAATCTGAAGTTGCGAGGGTTTTGTTACCTACATACCTTTTTAACGTTTCAAATTGTATATGTCGAGTAATAAAGTAAGTAAATATTACAATGTTGACTGACTCTAACCTGAAATTTGTGATTGAGTGAAATCAATTTTCTATTTAGGTGAAGTCGAAAAGACCTCGTGAGAGTGGGCTTGGTCGGAGGGAAGTCATACATCCAGGAAAACGCACTTGATTCATTTATGAGATGTAGTTGATATTTGTAGAATTCATGGAGATATGAAAGAAAAATCTAATCTCAATGTATGAATATGAGAAGCGGATTCATACATGAGTGTGATGAGATTGTTAGTTACACACCTTAATGATTGCAACAAATTTCTTCTACATATCTTATAATTTAACCCTTGTCATGCTGAGCCTGGAATATTCCAGCTTTGGCAGGAGCTATAGACAAACATCAGCCTGCACATATATGCAGTCTGATGTTAGTCTACACCACCTGTATTTCACTTTCACTTTCAAAATTGTCAATAGATTTTGTTTTTCAAAAACAAATTGATCAATAGTTGGTACTTCCAGTGCCTATGCCCCTTTGTTTTGATGCAAATATTTTAGCCAAAATTTATTCAGCATGACAAGGGTTAATATTAAATAGTAAAAAATGTAAAGATTTTTCTACATAGAGACAGTTTCCCATAGGGGATTACTTTTTCCGTAAGCTTACAAATATTTGTGTAATTAAGATCATTTTCATTGTGTATTGTAACTATTTTTCAGCAATTCAGGATACACAAAAGTTAATGATATCAACAGGAATTAAATTATCAAATGAAATGAGAACAAAAGACAGCGTTGTTGTTTTGTCGTAACGTTTAGGGGGAAAATTGACGTCGTCTCCATTTCTTTTCTTAAGGTAGTTGACCCAAAATCATTAAGGACACTTCAGTTACCCCCCTTAAAGTTCATTAGTTCCGAGACTTTGTGGAACTATAACGGGTCCACTACCTTAAGTTCTCAAGTTCTAATGTAATAACCTTTGGTTTTTTTAAAAATTGCGAAAAGTTTCAGCCCTATTCAGCCTGCGCTGTCCGCGCAGTCTGACGTTAGTCGACACTTAACGCACTGCCAGGATGGTTCAACTACAGTTAAAAACATCGTGAAAGTGACATTCATCTAAATCAAAACCATTCTAAATCGCTCACTCAGCGCTCCAATCATTCATTCCAAAAACTCACTAAAAACAATCAAAAACGATCAAACCCATAGAAATATATAGAAAAAACGACGTCATTCAAAATGAATTTGGATAGAGAAAAATCGCGATTTCACTGAAATAATTCGAATTGTTAGCGTAAAATAGGTTCTTGAAAAATAAGTAGCTATGTATAGAACTTTTATGCATTTTTTATTAAAGGGAGGTGATCAATATAGCTAATTTTGTTCATTCTGAACAAAATTTGTGATATGGAATTACATCCCCTTTAATTCACTCAAAAGTCGCTCCCCTCACTCATTCAGTACCATTCCTAAACCATTCCGTAATCGTCCAATTTGTCAATTTTAGGATGTTATTAACTGTAATGCCATAATCACACTCACCTAATGGATTCAGTGGAGTGTTGCTCTCCCTCCAGACTTCTTGTCCATTTATTGTTGTTTCAAACAGGTCATTCCAGTAACCTTGAATATACAACAAATATTCCATTCCGGTAACCTTGAGTATACATCAAATGCGCATGATACCCAACAAATACGTCAATCCAGTACCATTGAATGTTAACAGTGCCATACTTGTATGTATGTTTATTAGTTTCAATCTGTCCATTTACTTTCTTATTGTAATCATTATTTAAGAAATAATTGTACGAGGGGTGTTCCAGAATTTCGTGGACTTTCTAAATATCTCGAAAACAGTTCGGCAGAAATGAATGAAATTTGCACATGATAAATCTTAAGCATTAAGGAAATAATGTACATTATTTTTATTCCATTAATTTACATAACACGTCCACAAGGCGTTGTCATAGAGACAAGCCTAACGTCAAGCTGAGCTCCGACTTATTTTCATACTTAACGTTTATACATTCTATTACTTTAACACCAAAAATATGACAAAACAGTCATATAAATTTCTCAGTATTTCGCTCACTTTTTCAAAACTGAAACGATGTTATTTCCTGAAAACCTAATCGGTTGAAACACTTTTGTTGCTCAAATAAAGTGCCCTGACTTACGATAGTGGTAGTTGACTATAGCCATCAAAGCAACGTCGAGTTCCATTTTCCGACTACCAGAAATTGATTCTAGGTGAGAGCAGAGGATCGAAAGCATCCGTACTGACACCTAGTTAAACATTTTTTCAAAGGCATTTCCACAACAAAACATATAGAACAATTAATTTCGAAAATTCAAACGATAGAAAACGTTTTTTGACAATAAATGAAGGACGAGTTTCAACTTTTTATAAAAGCTGTTATTAAATTACATGTCAGAATGTAAGGCCATTTGGACGCCTGCCTATAACTGGTTATATGGATATGATTTAGATATTTAAGATGTCATGACACATTTAGCATTTGTAAAATTCAAGTTTTGTGTTATTTTACTGAGGAAATATTGGCAGAATATCGTCGATTTTCTACTAAAACCTCGTAACTACAGCTTTAAACAAGCTGTAGTAACGAGATTTTAGCAGAACACCGACGATATGTCTTATAACGAAAAAGTCAGAATGGCCCTTAACCATTCTGCCGAATATTATCGGCCCAGTAGATGTTACTCAAGTAACATTCTTGCAAAAGTTCATTCAAATTTGCCTTGTGGTTGAGAAGATGTTATTCCAACAATTCAAAGTGCAAAAAGCCATGTACTATCACTCCATATTTAAGGGTCCTTTCAAAATGTCGCGTAGAATGTTTGAAAAGGGTCACCAAAATAACATTTTGGCAAAATTTCATTGAAATGTTCCATTGTCTTAGGACGAGATGTTGCTCACAGATTTCAAAGCGAGAAAAAGACCTACCCTGCCACACCCATATTAATGGATCACGCAGAACCAATTTTTAAGAAGGGTTACCCTGCAACATTTCTTCCAAATGTGGTTGCAATTGACCCTTAAATTTGAGAGCAGAACGTTTATGAATAATTAAGTCAAAAACAACCTTGTCCTGCCACACCCAATATTAGATATCAATCAAAAAACGACGAACAAGACTTTATGGAGGTCCTGAACATTCCTTCAAACTTTAGTTGTAATACCCTTAATGATTACTGAAGAGAAGATGTTTACAGATATAGGGTCAATATAAGCCCGTCCTGTCCCGTCAATAATTTAATAAACAAGTCTTGAGAGGGCTACCTAACTTTGGTTGAAATCCCTCAGTTGGTAAATGAGCCGAAGATGTTGAAAGATTTCAGTCAAAAACTGCCCTTACCTGCCACTTGGGAGGGGGGTGTCAATCCGAATCTCACGAACAAATTTTGAGATTGGTTGAAATCACCCCTGGTTACTGTGGAGAAGATACTTAAATGTTTCAGTGTCAGGTCAGCCCCGCCCTACCATGTCATTATCTGAGGGGTCAATCAAAATTTCACGAACAAGTTCTGAAAGGATCACTGAAGGATTATATCTACTTAGTTTGCTTGAAATTCCTTTATGAGTACAAAGAAGAAGTTTAAAGATTTCAGAGTCAAAAATTGACACGCAAATATTTGAATATAAATAAAAAATTCACAATTTTAGAGAATAGTCCCCTCATAGTCACCCAGTGAATATTTCTGATAAGTTTGGTTGAACTCCGGACATTGGCTAGTAAGGAAAAGGTGTTTAAAGAAATTGTTATCGACGAACATCTCACGACAGACGACGAACGGTTGACTTCGGACCCTGATTGACCATAAAAGCTCCCCTTAAGGATATTATGCTCAGGTGAGCTTAAAAAGGTGCCTGTTTAATTCAAACTCACTTTAAACCCTCTGTCTTCCAAGCGACGCAACATTTTCGCACATTCGCACTTCTTCTTTGTAACATTACATGTCAGATGCCCTGACACAGTTCTGGGGCGGGGTATAATAGTAAAGGTAATTAATCAATATAGGGTAAATTCACGTTTTTGAGGGCGTTAACATTTGCAGAGTCCCGAAAAATGGTTTTACGCCCGGGTGCGAAGCGTGAATTGACGCTATTATTGCATATAAAGATAGATAGAGCAAAATAATTTCATAGAAACGATATAAAACCAGTTAAAAAACCAACTTATATTCCGTCATGCATTACACCGTCCATCTTGTTTATACCGAAGTTGCTTGGTTAATTTATGACGTTTATAAGGCACGTGAATTTACTTATAAATCCTAGTTTTCTCACGTTAACGCCCAGGTTTTGTCCGTTAACGTCTGCCTATAACGACCCGAGAACGCACATTTTATGCAATGATACATTGTCTCTTCTAACTTGAACGACGCCTATTTATAAAATTCTGTAACGTGTTATATTTTTTCTTGCTAATTTTGATTACTCACAACTTCTTTGATGGTTTTCACTTTCATTGGAAAATCGAGGAATAATGGTAGATTATCATATGATAAACTCAATACAAACAAAAGGAAATACCAAAAGGTGTTTCCGTTCAGTTAACCCTTTTTTGCATTTTTAAAGCTGGGTGCCATAATAAACAATTGACGTCATTTCATTGTATAGAACCACCTGCAAAACGACGCGTTTTAAATTAAGAACATTTCCCGACGATTTTCCCACTTTGTCTCATTTTGTGCATAAAAGAAATTCAATAATCGTTTGTTTTTCTAGTAATCTCGGTTTATATTTATCTAGTTAATAACAAAAGCTTTTTTTGTCACTCATAGGTCCGCCACTCTTGAAAATATAGCTTTTGTGGTTCACTCAATGAAATTCACATCGATTTTACACTGAAACAAATTATTTTCCTCTATTTATCTGTTTCATGAAATCTTACCCCAATGTGGTGAGTTGTTGTCCTTATCAAATTGGAACATGACGTTTTTCAGGAAAATGTTTTCAAGAATGGTGTCGACTTGAACAAGGGAGGCATTTGTCATCTGGCAATAACTCTGTGGTCAACCAAAGAGAAAAAGAATACTTCTGTATTACTATAGATGAACACATGTTAGTGTGTTATCAAAGGTCAACTTTTTGTATAGGTGTATTTTCAAAACCGAGCTCTGACGTAGGCGCTGAGTCCATGACCATAGGTAAATCGGGTATAACTAGAAAGCAAATGATGTGAATTTAACCTGATCCATTCTCTGTAATTACGAGAGTACATGTTTGAGTTAGCCTTACGCTTTCAGACAAGCAATTACGTTGGTTTACAAGGTAAATTTTAAACTTTCTTTATGCGTTTTTAACATTTCGAACAAATGGTACGAGAGTAAAAAGTTGATTTCACGGCTCACCGCGCAAAATCTACCTATACCTGTGTTGACAAACTTTACATTAGAGGTAGTGGACCCATTATAGTTTTGCAACATCTCAGAAGTAATGAACTTAAACGTTGTTAGCCGAGGTTTCCTAATGATGCTCATTAGCATCATTAGGAAACCTCGGTCAACATTCTGAAAGCTCATGAGTGCCGAAATGTTGCGGATCTATTACGGACCCACTACATTAACCTAAAATCGCTAACTCAAAATTGTGTATCAATACGAGAACACATACACTATACATATTAAGGTCAATAATTTTGAATAACCTAACTGATCAATTTATCCTATTTGATCAATTTCAATTCTGGGATTTGTGGTTGTTCAAAATATTGATTCATTAATATAACTCGAAGAATTAAACAAACGATCTTTCTTTTTATATTCAACATTTTACGCCTTATATTCTGCGATATTATTCACCTGGTAGGGCGTGGCCTGGCCTCGACTTAACTTGGCGAGTTTACATTTTTGATATTTTGGGTCGACTACTTTCAAAATGTAGTTGACAATTATTGTTAACTTGTGCAAATAACTATACTGGAAAAAAAACTAAAAGGATTCATATGATTAGCAGATGTATACAAATTTCGTCGTTGGGCTACCAAATCGTAGCTAAAGTTTCGGAGCTTCGGTTACCCACCGACGATTTAGCGTTTCAACTTTATAGTGTCACCTATCTGGTAAGTGGGTAGATAAATTGCAACGACACGTTACTTAGGCTCCGCCCTGCCTGCATGGCAAACACCATGGATTGTTCCATTAAAGTATCTTCATTTAAAATAACGGTAGCAACATTAGAAAAAAAAAAAACAAAAAAACAGAAACGAAAGAGAGTAGATGACCTCAAATCACTCGTCTAAAGCATTTTAAACGAGTCTTTGATGTATGTGTCTTTCCTTACGAGAAGCTCCACTTACCCTTGCGTCAGTATAGTTCATTTCAGTCATAACAAACAGATAGCAACTTGTATCGTGATTTATCCACCCAGTAGGACATTCTGAAATATCATTTTATCATGCCATGAAGCCTGTATTGACAAGATATCACTTGCTTGATAACATAAAATGTTATCAGGCAGCCTTTTTCTACCACACTTTGCAAACACTTTCACCTGAATTTCGTTGATTTTTAAGGGTTTATTATAAATCAGCACAGAAAAAAGATTTCATAATAAAAAGAATAATATGTTAGTGTCTTAGAATCTTAAAGTTATCTGGTCTCGGCTGCGAGAAATTATCATGACTCGACAAAGTCTCGTCATGATAAATTCGCCCAACCTCGACCAGATTACATTGATCTTTTATGGCACTTGTCCTATACATATTAACCCTTGTCAAGCTGAATAAAAACTTTTCAAAATAAATTTAAAATCAAAGTGCTAAAAAGCACTGGAAGTTACCAAATGTGAGTGAGTATTGATTTCGGAAATGCATTTTTTTTACACCTTTCTGGTTTAAAAATGAAATTCAGGTGGTATGAACTGAACATATGTGCAAGCTGATCATTGTCTATACCTCCTGTCAAAGCAGGAATATTCCGGGCTCAGCATGACAAGGGTAAAGCGCGTTAGACATAAAGGTTACCCAACCTTTTTATTCAGGGAATCATGTAAATTGCAACTCAAATTTGTCAACCTTTAATAGCTATTAACCAGAAGTTGCAATTAATAGAAGCTGTAAGTTCTTTTAATTCATTATTTGTGCTTGGAGTCACTTGCAGTGAGTTGCTTTAGTCAGGGTCACATTTGAGAGGATTCGACTGTATAAAGAAACAAAAATTAATTTGGCATGTAATACGTGAAACGTGCATGAATGGGCGACCTGAACTTTCGACAGTATTATCACCGTTACTTTTATATAAAAAAAAAACAATTCATTTTTTTACAGATTACATATCATAGTAAACATATGTAAAAACAAACATTCGACATTTTGCTTGCAATATATCATGCATAGCATACGACAGTATAAGAACAGTAAATATTAAGCCACGTTTTCATCGAAACTATATAAATAAGACGACCAGAATGGCCCTAAACCGCTCACCTGAATTTTATTGGTCCAGCTGGTGTGGTTGAGGAGGAGATGCTATTGAATTAAAATTGATAAAATGACCCACCCTGCAAAGCCTATATTTATGTCAAAATCAGAATGTCATTGGTACTTTTTAAAAAGGGTCACCAAAGGTACATTCTGGCAAAGTTTGATTTAAATTGGTATCAGGATTAAAGGGAGGTGTCAGTCATAGTTTCGTGGTGGGAATGGCCAGGCTTATCAAAATTTTACAATGATTTTAAGAAAGGCTCTCCAAGGAAACATTCTGGCAAAGTTTCATTAAAGTCAGACCAGTGGTTTAAGAGGAGATGTCGTTCAATGATTTCAGAGAGAAAAAAATGCCACGCTCTGCCACGCCCATATTTATTGGCCAAACTGAATTTCGCGAACAATTTTAAGAGGGTTACCCAAGGAACATTCTGGCAAAATTTCATTCAAATCGACACAGTGGTTTCAGAGAAGAAGGAGTTTTGAAAAATGGTTGAAAACGGACGACGGACAACGGACGACGGACTAAGAGTGATCCTTAAAGCTCCCTTTGAGCACGTTCTGCTGAGGTGAGCTAAAAAGAAAACTGACAAAAAAAGCTGAATCTAAAATAAAATCGATTCCATGTATCTGTTTACTTATATTAGGATTTTCTGTTATATTCACATAATTTAGAAAAAAATGATATACCAAAGGGAATCTATGTCACTCCTTATTTGAACATCGCCCTGCTTCAAATTTTCGGTCTCTTGGCCTTTATCAAGAAAACAATACAATTTGAGAATAATATATACTGTATCTTCATAACAATTCTTCCTTTACTTTCCATCATTATTCAAGTTTTCTATTTCAATCAGCAGAGAAAAGCCAGGAGCGTAACTACCATAAAGCACATTATGTAAGTGCGTAATACAAAATCGAAAAATTTCGTTGATGAATGGTCATAAAATCGTAACAAAAGCTTTTTCCACTTGTAGTTTCGGTGTATTGATCATCTATCAATGTTGATATCATTAAAATCATCCATTGGGGCCCCTTGTTCTGTTTTACATTTCTCGCAGAAAAGCTTATTGGTGTCAGTTTGTTTGAGTTTTTTCTTAACGCTTAAATATTTTCGGGTAGTCGCCAATTTTGTTCGTATGAATTTTTGAATTTTAGTTACGCCCACTAAAAGTCCTTTTTCAAAATTTTCGACTTCTTACTAGTGTTAAATATTGTCGGTTAATTTTTTTTTCATCACATACCGTTTACACATTGAGTTGAGGAATCAGACCATTTCCCGGACTCGCGACACTCTATAAAGCTGTCATCAATTTCCGGAAAATAGCCATGGTCACACTGTAAGAGCGCCTGGTTACCAAAATGGGTTCCATTGACAGCCACGTAATGTCCATGGGGTACTGTTTTGTTAGGTAAACCGCAATCTGTAAGTACAACAATTTGTGAACCGTCACGCGAAAAGGGACCACCTGGGTGGTAAGTAAAGTGCCAACCCTAGTCAGACTGGGGTCAAAACTTTTCGCTTTTTGCTGATATTCTGAATCTCGAATGATCAGTCTACCATGACGTGAAAGATTTTTTGAAAAAAGCATCTACTTTGACTTTACTTGAACCAATCTTTTTTTTTTCAAATACTTATTTTACAGAATTCCCAGATGGTTCCTTTTTGCGTGACGAATCACTAAAATGAATAAGTGTTCACAATAAACAGTTCAATGTGACATTCAATTCGATTAAAATCATTCTGAATCACTACTTCAGCGTCCCATCAGATTCACTCCAGCCACTCAAAAACGATCCAAAATAGTTCAAAATCGCTCATAGTCCGTTAAATCATCTGAATCGATCAAATCATTCTATTTCATTGACTGGTGTTATTTTGAAAATACCTGTATGGTCCGTGAAAAGATACAAAAAAGTACAAATATTTTATTAGGGAGAAATATTGATAATTTCGTATTAAAAGCACTTGATCATTTAATTGTGCCAAAACAACGAACCATTACCCAGGATCCCACACGTTACAGGGATATTTTCTGGACTCCAAAAACCATCACTGTCACAATGTAATTCGAATGGTGGAAATTGGTCAGGCCGCTGTACATAACCGGCCGCACATTCCAGCCGAGCCACGGTCTCTGTTCCGCCGGCGGTGGTATGTAGTTTAAACTGACCATTTATTACGGTTGGTAATATACCACACGCTGGAAATAATTTGTATAGGCAAATCGTAAATAGGTGGGTTGTGAATAGTTTGTTACAAATACAAAACAACGTATCTTTATATGGTCATATACTGTTCACAAACAGTAGGGGATAATCTGTTTATACAAAAGGTTATTGTGGCTGCAAACTATTTAGGACAATCTAACTTATTCTTTGCCAACTAGCAGTTGTCTCATGGTAATATGGTAGTTATGGAATTCCCTTTTCTGCTAAACATGTCCTGCAAATTCAGCATTTAAGAAGAGATGGTTATGGCGCTTATTTTAACATGGCGTATTTTGTAATGGAAATTCTTACTGTAGTTGAGCATAACTTCTAGAAAAAATATTTGATGTTTATCTCTATCATGTAATCGCATCACATTTTGTTGATTATTGTGAGGTCTAATGAAAGCTCACCGTAAGTGAATCAATGGTATGCTGAAAACCAGAAGAACGTGAGTCCAGACTGCTATCAAACCCTATGTCTCACAGTCAGATATTGTCACGATATCAAACAATTGGCTTCTTTGTGGATGATTCAAAAACGTGGCCGTGAAGATGTATGGATGCCCAAGCTGACCAGAATACCACAAATAAAACTTACAATATCCTCTACTTTTTGTGAACAGTGTATTTATAATATTTATACATTGTATTTATAATGGAAAACACACTGATATAGATGAACACGTTAAAGTGCGTGACCAAAGGACAATTTTGTCTATACAATTTTTAGACGAAACCGACGTTTGGTCATTCACTAAAACTTGTGGACCAATAGCTCTAGTCTTGTGTACCTTAACCTATTTGTAAATGGTTTAAACAAATGGTAACAAGAATTATCATAGATGTCATGCCCTTTTTAAAGAAATGAGATGATTGTATTTAAACCGCGGGGATATATTTTAGCTTTTACGGTAGGCATGATAATATATGACCCTTCGAGCGAAAGAGGCCACATGGGCAGTACGTGAAATGCCGACCCTAGACAAACTGTCCATGGAGGATCCAGTAATTCAGGCGGTTCGAACATAGTAAAAATTCCGACAGGGGTTTTGCAATTCGTAACATCGCCCGGACTTTTCCGTAAACTGTAAAGTACCTCGGACGTAAGTGTAGTAATTTTGGGTCATTTTTAGGTAATTCGGTTTCTGGTGGTACATCGGTTATTTTATACGCGTAAAGAAAATCACAACTTGTTAATTCTCTCCGATCATCTGTCCAAAACTTTCGGGCATATTAAAATTTGATAACAAAACGCAGTAACATACTGCGTTTTGTTATCCAATTATAATATGGCCACTTTTAGTCTTTCCTTTGTTCGTTTTATGCATCGTCATCCTTAGAAGGATCGCTGATGTTTGTGACGTCATATAAACCCACGTGCGAAATGACGCGCTTTCATGGCAGCGCCCGTATTATTCTCGAGGTTTTTTCCGTAGAATCGCCGAGAGCTCCCGATTGGGGTTTTGCATGTCTGAGACTCACAAACATCTGCTGCAAGTAGGCAGGACCCCTGGAAATCAACTTCAGAATTGAAATTGAAGATTGTTTTAAAAAGTCTTCAATTCTTTTCTAAAATTGATTCCCACTCTTTTAAACAGTTTTCAATTCTTTTCTGAAGTCGATCCCAATAGGTACATATCTATCCATTAAATTGTGTAGGTAAGGGATCCAGATAATATTTTTACATTTTTTGTATAAAATATGAAAATGGCCTATATGGAAAGCCGGGATTCCTTGTAAGCGTAACATGTCCTTGGGAACGATCATATTTCGTTTACTCCATACAAAACCCCGGGAGTTTTTTTTTACTCCAACTCCAATGCAGCTTTAAACTTTTTTGTATATAGTTCAAATTTGTCATTTGCACGGTCATTTACACACACACACAAAAAAAAAAGAATCATTTCAACATAATTATCGCCAAAAGTCAATGTAAATGTATCTTATAGTCGGGCCATAATGTTGTCGTACTGTTACAATAAAAACAACGATTCGCTGGTCTCAGTGAATTTCACCAAGGGTAAGTTCATATCGGACTCGGTTTCGACCCGAGTTAACCGGGTTTCCATCAGAACGGCCTCGCTTTCGACACTAGAGATGTCATTTTAACCTTTCATCCTCGACGCTTCTGATCCTGGGTCAGGCCGATGTTACTTGGGTTCCAAAATGGTGTCGAAAATAGTGCACAAAAATTCGACTACAAAAAACAAATGTTCTCTATTACTTTAAACAACAAATACTTTTTTCTTAATTTATATAGTATTTTGCACGAGTTTATCACATTTCTTAATGGTATAACGATATTTCATGGTTAATTAATTATTGTAGCGTGAAATGTGTTTACTACCACCACGGGGTAGCTCCGTTCGCATGCATTACCTTTCTGCGCATGCATATTACAGTCAATTTTAGATTATTACATCATCTCACGCGACTCCCGGGCTGCCAATTGAATTTCCCCCAATAAAGAAAAGAGTAAAACATGATTTTTTTCATATACGAGTGGTGATTGGTGATTCTTATATAACTTATATAAGTATGTATTCGCCTTATCTGACGCTTTCTGTGTCCAATGAGTTAAATGTTTTAAAGAAGGGCCCCATCAACAATTTATTCCTTTTTTAAATGACAACGATCTTTAAGATCGAATTCATAAGGGCATGCTGTCTCAAAAAAAATCCTGGTTGCTAAGGATAAAATTGCTTTTGGAAAAATAAAGAATTTGTCGCTAGACAACGTCAGATCTGACTACTGTACTTATAAAAAGCCGGTAAATGATTAACATAATCTGGTGCTTCACAGTATCTAACTTGACATTTGTTTCATGGTATGGATATACAATATTTTCGTAAACAGTCACGCGAATCTGGCGCTAGGCTACACAGTTACGAGAATCTCGATAAACAGTATCCATCTTTAAATTGTACCAAAAGAACAAGCGCAAGAATATTGCTCCAGCTGAGTATTTCGGGGGGTTAGCTAAAGACTATTGTGAGTGCCTATATAATTTATAGGCACTTACAATAGTATGGCTCTGATCCCTTGATTAATATTTATAGAATCCCCGTAAACAAGTACGAACTTAAATATGACAATCACGTCCTACCTGAACACGATTCGCCATAGAATCCTGGTAGACAATTACACGAATCTGGGGCTATACATTGTCCTCCATTCGGGCAGGTTGTACTCCCGAAACATAAAGCTAGAAAAGAGATCCATGTTTGATTAAGTATTCATTAAATTTACATCAAATAAGAAATAAGACTACCAAAATACTTAATAAAAGTAATTCTATTTAATTTGAATATCATTCTAAGTAAATAGCATAGGGGAAGTTACTCGTAGATTGGATGCTCTTCTTAAAAGGAAATACAGAAATTCTTGATAAGGGACAACAATATATAGATTCAATGCTTTTTGTAACATGTTCCTCGGCTTTGGATAATCAACTGTCTTTTCTACCATATATATATTTATCTTATAACTATACAAATGTCCGTGTGATAAAGTCCCATATGATATTTTTTATGATATCTCATGGATATTTTAGAACAATGACACAATTCGGTTATTTTTAGAAACTTGCATTTCTGTTAGAAACATCAACGAAAATAAGGTAAATACAGGTAATAAGATGATATTGATACGAACTTGGTGTATTGTATGAAAAAATATATAACTCGGTTGGGGAAATTGACAATTGTCTCGGCAGAGCCTCGACAATTATCAATTCCCACAAACCTCGTTTGATATTTTTTCATACAAAACACTAAGTACGTATTTTATATGTGACCCGTCACACAAAAAGGGGCAATATGGGAATTTTGTAAAATGAATATTTGAAAAAAAGATTGGGTTCAGCATTGGTCAAGCATAAGTCGCATTTCAAAAATTCTTTCATTGAAAGGTAGATGGAACATTCTAGATTCAGAAAAATAAGCTTATTGCAAAAGGTTTCGACCCTAGTCAGTCTGTGCAAACCGCACAGTCTGACTAGGTTCGACACTTTAAGCACTACCCAGATGGTCCCTTTTCGCGTGACGGGTCAGATATGTACTCACGAGTCAAACAGTCATCACCACTGTATCCCGGGCAACACTTTTTGTCGTAACATGTCTCTTTGCACACGTAGGGCTCCAATCTAGAATATGTAAGAAATGTATTTTTCTTCTTCGTATTCTGCGTAATTAATGAACTGGTAGGGCGGGGCTTACCCGTGACGTAATTTGACGAGTTTACTTTTCAATAGTTTGGTTTCTTTCAAATTTTAGTCGGTAATCATGGCTAACGCGTGCAAATAACTGTATCCTAAAACCTAAAGGATTCTCGTGCTTTGAGAGAGTGAACACATTTCATCGTTTGGTTTGGCCTCGTAACGAGAATTTAGTTACCAATCTACGATTTAAGGTCTCGAGTTATTTATGTCGCCTCTCTTTAGAAGAAGGTTATTCCAGATAAAAGCAGATTTCCCTTAACCTTAAGTGCAACGACCCGTTACTTAGGCTCCGCCCTGCCAGGGCATTTATCATGTATAATATATTGCAGAGGTACAGATAAGAGGGGATAATAGCAGTCTAACATTTTTATTTCTCATTGAAACCCTTTGTTGTTGGTACTCAATTGAATCGTCTTGTGAAGATGATTCCAATGAGGACCCACAACATAGAATTTGCTCAAGCTAAGTTCAAATAATCTTATTTGAAATCCGAAATATCCCTTCTATCTGTAGCTCTGATTTTGTATACAAGCTTGCTTTACTCATACAGAACAAGCAACTGCATGACGGTTGCATGAAATTGTCCCGTATTTTAACAAAGTACAGTCTGAAGTACCATCCAGGTAGTGCTACAACCTTAGATATAAAACTCAGTCTCAAAAGGCTCTTTCGAAACAATCAATTTCCATTTATTTTGTCAACATACATGCCAAACCGGTTTGGTCTGTTTTCAAAATAGATGTTAGGTATGGTGCAACATCACACCATAATATTGTGAAATACTTTCTGCGATTTATTTCAATTTATAGTTTTTTAATTCAATGATCTACAATATTACTGTATATTTATCATTCTGTGAAATAGAAATTGATATATTGCTAAACAACCTAACAGGTATATAAACAATTAATGTCTATTTGTGTTGTGATAACACATCCATACACCTTAAAAGATCTACACGTTTACAAAATTAGAATGACATATATGACATATGTGTTTATAAAATAAGTCAAAAGAAATTGCTTGCATAACTACGTTTTGGGGCCGAGTTTTATACCAATGGTTGTAGTAGTACCTAGGTTGTACTTTAGGCAATACTTTGTTAAAATATGAGCCAATTTTATCCAACAGTCATGCAGTTGTTTGTTCTGTACAAAATGACCCTTTTCCACAATGTTTTGGCTATACCGCTATAGCTATAACAGTCTTATGTTTTTCAACTGCTTGTGCTCATAAATAGCTTCATTTTGATATATAATATTCCTGGACATACTGCTTATTCTTGGCAAATGAACGCCCTTAAAATTGGGTCTTAAACACTTTACATGAACCTTAATACAACATTAAAAAATACCTGGATTTATAACACTCGCTTGTTCCACACATCGTCTTATAGGTACTCATTGTATAACATGTTGAATCACAATCGTAAGGCACTGTGCAGAAACCCGCCTCGATGGACCTAGAAATGTGTAAATTTATACTATCAATTGCAACTGCTAAAGGTGTCGAATGAAGATGATTTCAACTATTGCTATATAACAGTGATGTAAAGTGAGCATATGATTGACAATTCCGACAATGTCATGTGCGCATGGTTGGCAAAAATTGAGATTCTTGGAGAATCACACACAGCCTTGAAATATTTTTAATTTTGATAATTGACTGCATGTTTGTGGCTATCTATTTCATGCGTAAAGAAGACTCTGATCAGACTGTCTTGATGGATTTTTAATGTTGTGCACAGGCTTAAATGTTTTACCCTATCGATTATCACGTTCAATACCTTTCATTGTAAATAAGAGTCTTTACATTTGAAATAAATGCTTAAACATATCCGCACGCATCTAGCTAAAATAAATTTTTCTATCAATCTTGAAATGACAGATCGACAAACAAATACGCATATTCAGTTCGTATGTTGCCAAAGGTTTTAATGTGTTTTCTCTAGAATTATATACTCAGCTGATCTTAAAACAAACTGCAACTTAAGTCAAATGTTAAAAATGAGCCTGTGCGTGGGATTTCCAAAAATTTTCAAATAACCGCAAAGCAAAGACTCTGACCAGCCTGTGCACCCGCACAGTCTGGTATGCGTCTTTACTATGCGTTTTGACGATAGATAAGGTCTCAAAGGATATGTAGACCATCAGATAACTTTATATTTACTTCATGTGACTGTCTAGGCTGCTCAATATTCGCCCCTCACGCACATTTTAAGGACGTCCGCACATCCGGTTTTGGATTTTCCGCCATTGAAAAAAACATTTGCGTTTCTGTAATCGTTATAAAACTATGAATCGAAATTTGAACTATGTTTCTAGATAGAGCTGTATGTAAGGTTGTCAAAACATGTAAAAATTTGTACAAAATCAAAAATTCTTTTTTACCCCAATTTTTCGGGGCTTCTTTCTCGTTTTTAGAATATTCAGAGAAAATGACAAGCAAGTATTCAATGTTACTCCTTGCCTATTGTTCGGATAGAGAGCAAATAAAACTTATGAGTATGGTAAAAAGAAGCCCTATCTCATATCCCTGAACCAAAATACCAACAAGTTTGTCATTTCAAATATTGAAAATTGTGGTTTGAAATTTAACTATTTATTGTGAATTACCTCCCTTTATTCAAACAAATAAGTCAAAATATCTAATAAAGTAAGAATGTGACCCCAACTTTTTTCCGTGTCAAAATATTCCTCATTATGTCACTAATTTATATTGAGAGTATAAGAAAAAGTTTAATAGTAGAACTATATTAATTCTTCTGCGAAGCATGTATTAGTAGCCCTCAATATTAAAGAAAAAATACTTCTTTCAATGATCGAATAAAGATGTCATAATTTTCTTTTCTTTTTTTTTTTTCATTTAAATTCCATATTTCTTTAATTAATTAGTAGATTTGGTTGTCGCTTTTAAATAAAACATATATCAATTGCTTTCAGAACGTTTATTTGTTCAAAAATATTAACTTCAAAGCAAGGGTGTAATTTTCAAAGAAACCCATTGATTGATTGATTGAATGGGGTTTTACGCCGCTTTCAGCATTATTTAAGTTATATCGCGGCGGCTGGAGCTCCTAACAATGGATTCCTGGTATTTCTCACGCCAGCACTACCATTACACCCTTTCCTAGCCTCCATCTGCTATCTCACATAGGTCTACGATTATCGACCAATTGGTGAGAGACAAAAAGTCGGAAAGAATGAGTGCCGCCGTCGGGGATCGAACCCGTGACCTCTAGTTTGACAGTCCGACGCGCTACCAACTGCGCTATGACGGCGGCTCAAAGAAACCCAAAGGCAAGAACTAAAGGGCACTAAATGTTTTTGGTACCTATTTTCATACGGATATAGAAAAAAATAAGCTCACTGACCCCATTTTTTCTTTTCAAAAATAGAAATAAAACATTTAGATCTTTCTAAAAAAATCAGGTTTAAAAGAGAGGTTTAATAGTAGGAAAAGGCCGAGCGAACTTCCTTAAATTGTTGGAAATGTCATGCATAGGCTCAAATCTAAGGTTTTTTTTGTACCGTATATTTCAGTAGTATTTCAGTAGTATTTCTAAATGCAATATGCTTAGTTCATGCTAAAAGTATACATTTAATAAAGCTTCAAAAGTAATCTCGATGATAATCCAAATGACACAACTCACCCAAAATATATAATTATTAATCCAGTATACAAAAGGAACATTTTTGTCGATATTTTTAACAACCGGTCAGGATCCAGCATATCTCAGATACTGACCACTGTCCATTAAACCCTTCATTTTGTGTGCTTGTTCGTAACGATAAGAAGACAAGAGTTTTTATGATCCATAAAATCAAAAGTCTACGACATACTTTATTTATTCATTAATTTATTCACTCATTTAATTATTTATTTCTGCAGTCTTTCTTCGGGGGCATTTTTGTCTGTTTATTTGTTTGTCAGTTAATCTGTTTGACCGTTTGCCTTCTAAGAAATTAAACGTCGGCCATTTTTCTTGAATTGTTAGAAATAGGGTCAGAATAATTCACTTTATTATTGCTTGTGACAATTAGTTTCTGCTGGTACCAACATCGATGTCAACAGTCTTGGTCAGGGTCTTTTCCATGGTAGAACTTGTTTGAATTTGAACTTTTAATTGAATATAACCTAATTAGATTCCAAGCTTAATGCCATTGTTCGGGATCGATGTAAGATTTTAAAGGCTACTTATTCTAGAAATAAAAAAACAACAACATTGACCTTTTCTTTTGAAGAGATATAGTATTTAAACTTTACATAATTACTAGTTGTAATTGTGAAAAAAACAGGAAAGGTAATGTTCAAGGTCAGATAATTCTTATTTAAAACTTTTTGGTCATAACTTTGGAACGGTAAAGTGATAGAGTCTTAACTTTCACATTGCTTGTGTATTGCAGTCGATGCAAATTTTAATGTTATTTCGATGTCAAAATCTTATCATAATGAAATCATAGGGAAACCTAGGTTAACACTGTTAATCGGCACTTGTTTCGCATTCTATACAAAAAATGGGTTCCAGCAAAATGTAATTTGGTGATTTTGATATCCAAGTGAATGCTTGTGAAGAGCGATTTTTAATAACACCTACTTAATCTACGTATAAGGGAAATAAAATAACATCGCCCATTTCGTTCAAATTAAACGAAATGTTCGATATTGAATTACCTCCCTTTACCTAATTATATAGTGTTCTATAGTGTTTACAGATAAACTATTCAGGCGCATTGAATTCACGCCTGCTAAAGAAATCGTGGAATAGTACGATCTGAATGATTATTCAGAGCGTTTCCGGTGATTGGAATACTCGTTTAAAATCCGTTGAACGGAGCGCAGAGTGAGCGATTAATACGTTGTGTTTTGTTGTTTTTCCGATTTATTTGTAGTCCTTTTGTTTTATGTTATGTAATAACTGTGTATGACCTATGAAAGGGGGACTAGTCGAATGCAGTCCAATCGAATGCAGTATCTTTTCACTTGTATATGTATTAGCAGCACCAAATCCTTCAGTTACTAAGTAACTAACATATTGACTTCTCCTTGACCTAACCAAGGAAAACAAATGCTAGTAATATTTAATCCTTTTCCACAAATCCATGCATTTATCTTCCTTGAGATGTAATACGTAAAAAAAAAGAGTGAAAACGAGGAAATCGGTGTAAATTGGAAAGTGTCCTTTTCAGTTGGTAATGCGCTTATTTTGAGATGGCAACGGGCGATAAAGGGCCACTTCTGCCTGTGTAATGGGATTGTGGATTTGAGTGCACGTGTGTCCCATCCCTGTCTGGAGCAGAACGTCTACAATTGTGGATTAATTTCGTATATGAAGGTGCAAAGCGGGAACGAATGCCTAGAGCGATTGTCCAGTCAAAGTCAAGATGGTCCTTTTTCGCAAGTCGGCTCAAATTTATTCTCCGATAATTTTAGTGTAGTGACGTGATAAATAGTGTCAAGATGCCGGAATAGATTTTGAAAGTTTATGATTTTGCAGCAGAACATTCACCAAAAAAAGAGACTCAGACCGCTCTTACGATTATTCTAGAGTTATTGTTTTTCAATAAAATTCTAAACCGTTAGATAAGGAGTTTAAGGATTAAGAATTTTCCCGTATGATAAATATATACAGATATCACATGCTTCCTTTCGACTAAGTGGGCAATAAATTGCAATAATACCCACTTGTGCAGTTTGAGGGTTTTTTATTTGGGTAAGTGTAAATCGGTCTACTTCAAAGTTGCCCTCATACTGCGTCCTTGATGAGATTGGTCGGATTTTAACCCAAGACGTTCGCTCCAGTAGCGGGCTCTCTACCACAAAACTAATGGATCATTTTCGTCCATTAGCCAATGGTAATGCCCACTATGTTCTATTCACGCAAATAGAACACGTAGTCGGCATCAACCTTGGCTAGCGGAAATAATGTTATACAATACAATACAAATGGTTTATTGTTCAAATCATAAACATATGATATACGAACATTACAAAATAATATTGCTTACATACAAATACATTCATACAGTGACGGGGATCACATAAAGTAATCGCGGAATTAAAGGGGGCCATAACCTCGGTCAGATTATTTTGATGAAAAAGACTATAGGGCAAACATTTGCGTACGTTACTAAATCGTAACTAGGTCTATTTTGATTGGTCTAGTGAATTACACACTATGACGTAATTTCATTGATGAATTTCGGGTAAATAAAGCATGTAGCCTTATTAAATGTGGATTATTTTTCTCAAATAAACAAAGTTTTAAACTGTTTGATTAAATAACTGTGGTGATCTCTCTTGGTTCTATGTGATTCTTTTTTCGTGGATTTACTAAGAAGGAATTAAAATCAACTTAACTGTGAGTATTTTAAGATTCTCTTGGCAAATAAAATGAATTTTTTGTACACTGGATATCCATCCGGTTGACACAAATTTCATTCTGTTACTAATCGACCATCTTTCAGTTTGATTTTGATTTTGTCACTGTTTGAGTTCAAACACCCTCACACTCATAATCAAATTACTATAATAATAAGATTTTTGAAACAAAAAGACATACAAGAATCTGTTTTCAAAAGGTAGAAAATGTCGTCCATTCCTAAATCGGAAAATCATGAATGACACGGATGTGTTTACACGTAAAGATCTATTCACGAGCATGCAGCTACGTTGTTATCTGTATTGTAGTTCCCCTGTTCAGTCGGCCTTGCCGAAATGAAACACAAGACTGACTTAGGGGAATATTTAACCCCTTTTTTTGAGTTTTCAGAATGAAGTTGTGATTTGAAGCTCATTGATTTTATCTCATGCAAAAATAATTTGTCTTGAATGAATAGATTTAATTGGAATCCTACAAGATCAAAGTTTTCAAAACACTGGATGCACTACATGTGAGTTAGTACTCATTTTGAAAATTAAATTTTCAAGCTTTTCTGGTTTCAAAGGAGGAAAAACAGGTGGGATAGGCAAAGATCAGACTGCACATCATGTGCAGGCTGATGTTTATCCATAGCTCCTGCCTAGACAAGAATATTCCAGGTTCAGCATGACAAGCGTTAAAGTATGCCTGGCATTATAGACCAAGATCAGCCTGCTCTGAAATGCTGTCAGATCTTAGTCTATAAAGCCTAGCTTATACTAAATTAATTTTTTAATGAATTCAAATTGGTTGATGATCACAAATATTTTCAAGCAAATAGAAATATAGCGGTAAGGATTCTCAGAGCTCATTTTGAAATAACTTGTAGGCTTTTGTGGGGAAGAGTAGAAGCATGTACATGTATTGAGATTAATCAGAATCTGCACTATGGTGGCTAACAGTTTGCTAAAAGGAGAGGAATGCCTCTCCTTTCCCCAAAGTGTGCTTCCATATTGCTTTAAGATTATATAATAAAAGAGATTATTAAATTTGGAAAAGAAGAAGCATCTTGCTCATCAACATGTAAGTACAATAATTACTATGATATAGTAGTTCAAAGCAACAAATGTTTGAGACTAGTTGGAGAATATTTCTCTGTGCTTTTTTGTAATGATAGACACAAACTTAGAGAGATTTTTTAAGCTCTTCAATGAGTCGTTTGTCATAAGCTCAATGAATTTGTGCATACTTGGGTACTTGTAATAATATGGTTTTACATATTTTTTCCTACTTGATTGAAAGTAAGGACATTTGAGAACCATATGCATTTCATCTCCAACATCATTATGGTTGCACAAGGTGCACTTTCTTTCACAATATTCTATGTTGTTCCAACGGCCAATTTCTACTGGTAAATGATGATTTCCAGTTCTAAATTTAATCATATTCAGATATTCTGGTCTTTTTAATATTGTAAGATATTTAGGCATTTCCATGTTTTGTTTAAAATGAAAGTAGTTCTTGCCTTTATTGGATTCCTGTGTTGAAGAGTGCCAGTTTTGAAATTCTTGATCAATCAAGGTTTGTTTGACAATTTTTTTAATATTGGTATTGGTAATATTTTTTTGGTTAAGCCAAATATCGTTCAAACCGCATGAATTTAAGATGCACTGAATGTGATTTATCCATTTTGAGTTAAAATTAGGTATATTAAGCATGTATTGGTATAATTTCTTTGATAATTTATTTGTGCCATTTACTATTAGTTTGTTCCAAAAACCTATCATTCTACATTTAATAGTTATTTCTAATGGATATCTGCCAGACTCTGCATAGACCATATAGTTTGGAGTACTTTTTCTCAATTGCAAGATTTTCTTGATAAAATTAGTATGTATTTGTTCATGTTGATTATTTTTTTCATATCCCCATGTTTCAACAGAGTAAAGCAAAATTGGAAGTATAGTGTGGTCAAAGAGTTTAAAAGCTAGATCTGGGGGGAGATTAAGATTGTAAATTCTTTTGTATAAAAGGTGCATTGCTTTTTTTGATTGTTGTGCAAGGAGCATCTTATTTAGTTTAAAGTTACCTTTGTTACTGAAATGGGTACCAAGATACTTGTATGATTTAACTTGTTCTAATTCTTGATTATTTATTATGAAAGTTGTGTTATTTGATGTTGATCCTAAAACCATCACTTTTGTTTTTTCAGTATTGATGTTAAGTTTCCATTTCTCACAGTATTTTACAAAGTTATTAAGATTTCTTTGAAGAATTTTTGGGTCATCCGAAAATAGAATTGTGTCATCAGCATAAATTAGTAAAAATATTTCTAGGTAAAGTGTTGGTTCGATGTCGGGGTCATTTAATTTTACACCAGTACAATTGAAATTCTTTAGGTATTCTTCCAAGTCATTCAAGAATAGTGAAAATAGGATCGGTGATAAATTTTCGCCCTGCCGGACTCCACAATTACTGTAGAAAAAGGAAGACTTATTGCTTTTGAGAGAAATACAGGATTTTATATTTGAGTACATGCTCTTAATTATTCTGAGAAACTTTCCAGATATACTTTGTTTTGCTAGCTTTTGCCAAAGACCTGTGTGCCAAATAGAGTCAAAAGCTTTTGAAAAGTCTATGAAAATACAGTATAATTTTTTTTGTAATGTTTAAGGATTTCATGCAGGGAGTTCAGAGTAAATATATGATCAACTGTAGAGTAATTTTTTCTGTATGCAGCTTGATTCTCAAGAAGGATACCATTTTTCTCAATGAAGCTTGTAAGCCTGCAATTTAAAATGCTAGTGAAAAGTTTACTTATACAAGATAATAGTGTTATTGGTCTGTAGTTTGTAGGGCAAGAAGGGTCACCTTTACCTTTATAAATTGGTATAATCATTCCTTCTCCCCATGATTTAGGTATATATCCAATATCTAGGATAACATTGAATAAGTTTGTATATACTGGTAACATCTTTAGACTGGAATTTTTTATATATTCATTAATTACTTGATCAATACCTGCAGACTTGTTATTTTTCAAATTTTGGATACATTTTTGAATTTCTCCTGCGGTTATCTTTCTATTCAGAATATTATCTTCTTGGTCTATATTGACTTGGATTTCGGAAGATAGATCCGAAGTTACTTCATCATGTGTAATTTTATTGCTTTCTTGTTGAAAATGATTAAAGAGTGACTCGATTGAGGGTGTGGTTGTTGCTGATTGTCGGTTATTGAACTGATTTATAAATTGCCAATATTTTTTGGGTTTTTTTGTTTGCATTTTCCTAAGTTTTATTTGTTGCTCCCTATTAAATTCATTGATGCTGACATTCATAGTATTTTTATAAAATTTACTAGCTCTCTTTTTTAATAAGTTATTTTCTGAATTTGGACAATTCATATATTTTTTGCATGCTTTTCTGTACTGTTTTTTTGCTTTTTTACAATCATTATTGAACCAAGGTTTTGTGTTTTTCTTTTTTGTAGTATTCTTTTGTTTACTGGTTTTTCTTGGAAATGTTTTATTTGCACTTTCAATCATTATTTGTGTCAGCTTGAAAGATATTTTGTCTATACTATGGTGGCTCTTAGTTGTGGATGTTCTATTTATATCATACATAAGCTCTGCAATTTTGTTATCTGAAATGTTATCAGCAAAACAACTGGCCTTTTCTTCATCCCAGACTGGTTTAGTATCCTTTTCTGCATAATTTACAGTAACACAATTATTTCTTTTCCTCATGGGTATATCCGAGTCAATGTTAAATTTAAGTAATGAGTGACCATCACTATAAATAGTATCTAACTCTTTGATTTCAAAGTATTTAATCATGCAAAAACTCTTTATACTTGACAGAAGATAATCAATTACTGAAGTACTACGATAAGTCCAATTACCTATTTTGTTATCTGGTGCTAGTCTACCATTAACTATCATTAACTGGTTATTCTTACATAAATCAATTAGACGATATCCATGATTGTTTTTCTTCTTATCGAGTGATATTCTTTATAATGGAATATTATTTCTAATCAAATGTGATGTTGTGTTGCGATAAGATTCTTCAATATTGTTGAAAATATCAGTTTGTCGAAATTAAGATGCGTAAGTTTGAGTGACTGAATAAATGTCAGTTTTGTCTATACATGTATAGACAAAATTGACCTAAGATCACTCACTTAAACTTGTACATCTCTAAGAATTGATCTTCAAATGGTAGACGATCACCCGTGATTGGAGAATAAAACAATAGCTAAATGCCATTTTAATGAAAAATGTAATGACACTCTTCGTTTTGTGCTTGTTTTGATAGTGAAAATGTCGATTATCAAAATTATAAATACATGTAATCATGAATGATTCATGGGTCGCACACAGTACTGTGTAGATTGATTTCAACTTAAGATAACGATATCTCCGCAATAGAAACGCATTCAAAATACCCCACACGAGGAAGACCTACCATTGTTAAAAGTTACGAAATGTATTAATTTGCAGAGATAATCGAGTCAGGAGCTCGGGATAAATGGAAGATTGAAGGTATGTAAAACCCTGTGTCTGTCTCTGTCTCTCTCTGTCTCTCTCTCTCCCCCTCCCTATCTCTCTCCATCTATCTATCTATCTATCTATCTATCTATCTATCTATCTATCTATCTATCTATCTATCTATCTATCTATCTATCTATCTATCTATCTATCTTTCTATCTTTCTATCTTTCTATCTATCTATCTATCTATCTATCTATCTATCTATCTATCTATCTATCTATCTATCTCTCTCTCTCTCTCTCTCTCTCTCTCTCTCTCTCTCCCTCCCTATCTCTCTCTATCTATCTCTCTATCTATCTTTCTATCTATCTATCTATCTATCTATCTATCTATCTATCTATCTATCTATCTATCTATCTATCTATCTATCTATCTATCTATCTATCTATCTATCTATCTTTCTATCTATCTATCTATCTACCTATCTACCTATCTATCTATCTATCTATCTATCTATCTATCTATCTATCTATCTATCTATCTATCTATCTATCTATCTATCTATCTAACTTATCTATTTACCTACAATTGCTTTTATCTTTGTTACAGTACGTGAAAAAGAAGTAACAGAAATGGGGGACGCAGCTAGATCTTGTACAAATCAAGGAAAAGATTCCAGATTTCTGGCCCGACTTATCAGCGACCTTGATTTTCGACGTAAATTGGTCCGCACAGGAATACTTTGTTGGTCTCTTGTTGGCTCGGTAAGCGAGATAACTCATACCGCACAAGCTTATTAGTCCGGTAATGATATTTACCATTTCCCTTTTTGTCTATTTCTATTAAGGTAGTGGATCCGTAATAGTTCCGCAACCTTAAGGGAGTGATGAACTTTTACAGTGTTTACCGAGGTTTCCTAATGATTGTCATTAGGAAACCTTGGTCAACATTGTGAAAATTTATGATATCCGAAATGTTGCGGAACTTTTAATGTTCCACTACCTTAAGCTATCATGTGTGAGATACATTCACCGTGTGAATACCATACTATCTACATGCAGGTGCCAACTTACAAACCTATTTGTTACTTTGGTGATATCCATTAGACCAATGAAATGCAGTTGAGCGGTTCAGGACCATTTTGGTAATCTAGTTTTATTAATTATCTACATGAATATTTTCAAACTTTAAATGTTGGAATGAAATCAGATATTTCCAGATACTTTTTGAAAAACATCTCCTTATGTTTGCTTATGACATTCCCATTATTTCAGGTACCATTTGTGGATTATAAACAATTGAGCTTGCTTGCTGAGCTTGTGTATTTTTGTTACAGAATTAAAATTATATAACAAAAATGACAATCAATAGAACTAGAACTGAAATATTTGCATTTTAGATACAGGGAAAGATATTACAAAAAAAAAATAAACGGTGGAAATGAATCCTAAAGTTAGAGTGCACGTGTTAGATCTATGCACCTGTTTAGGCCAGTAGTGTTTAATGTTACGATTATATCTTATGGTCCTCACGAGCCTGGCCATCGATATTTGGAAGAAGCATGGGGTTACGAGCTCGATCCCCGTGTATGACGTTTCCAGCAATTTCAAATGTGCACAAAGCAAAGTTTCTGGCCAGCCTGTGCAGACACACAGTCTGCCCAGAATCCTCACTATGCGCCATATTGATGTATAATGTCTTAATCCATCCTCATGCAGGCAGCATATATGATTATTGCATTTTGTTGTTGTCAACGCTAACCAACGTTCGTACCTCGCGCAAGTGTGAAATTGTTGGAAATGCCACGCACAGGCTCAATTCCGACATTGGTCTCCTAGGTAAGGATGGATAATCTTAACCTGTGTGGGATAGTAGTTGAAGGCTAGGAAAATGTGCAATGGTAGATATGGTGGAAAAGGTACAAGGAATCTATGGTTTGGAGCTAGGGCCGTACGATATGATTATAAATTGTAAAGCGGTGTTAAACACCAAATAAACAAACAAAAATCGTAAGATATTCGAGACTTCTGAGATAATTGATTTTGAATATCAAAATAAAAATAAAAAAATTAATGAAAAAAAAGCAAATGGAACCATTATTTTAAAAAAACATAGTGTTCGAAAGAGATAGAAATCTAAATGACGTCGGATAGGGCCTACGCGTTTATTATATACATGAATGAATACTTTTGTTTAACAGGGCTTTGCACTTGGTATGTCTGGTCCTGCCTTTTTAGACATTACAGAAATCATCAAAGAAGATATAACGAAGGCTACATTCATGTTCACAATTGCCAACTTAGGGTATGTATTTTGTTAGTTGTGATAACGTTTCCCTCTTTTTACAGGCTGATGTCGGAGAGATGCGACTTAAACGTATACGTAGAATCGTATCTGCTAGGATACGGAAACTTTAGGATTTTAAGTTTAAATATTCAAAACCATCTCAAAGAGGCCTTTTGATCGACATTGTGATTTACATAACCGCTATACAAGGTTGTTGAGTTTGGCAAAGAAAAGGTTTTGAAAGTTGGGTTATTAAAGCTTCATTACTTTTTCGCTTTACAGAAAATAACAGGTGAGATAGCTCTTTTGACATAACTTGCCAATAAAATTGATATGTGTAATGTTAATATTAACATTTGAAAGGAACTAGACTTTATTTTTCCCTATGCGCTTAACTGTCAAAATTGGTTCCTGCAACAAATGACACATATGGAGGACATTATTAGTTATACGGTTTCTTGGCGGGGTATATGACGATTTTTTCCCGGCTGGAAAAAAATGATGTCACCCGAGCCGTAGGCGAGGTTTGACATTTTTTTTACTGCCGGGAATAAATCGTCATATACCCAGGGCAAGAAACCGTATTACGAATTTATTACACTTCAAAGGTTTAGGGCTAAATATCTGTCTTTTGCCTATTTAAGGCGTTGGTTTAAACCGATTTCTTTTAAACCACCAATACCCCTTAATGCGCCCCTATGAAAAGTAAACATGTACAAAGTGACGTCATATATAGTTGTGACGTCACACTTCTACACTCTGCGCTGTTGTGATTTGAAAGCGTTTGTTGGCTGAACCTGCGAGAAACTTGGCACTTTAAATGGACAGATTTGTAAAAATTTAAGGTATTTATTGACATCTTTATAATTTTTTATTTGCACATTATTAACTGACATGCTTTTCAACTGTATCCTAGTGTGTATTTTCGGGTCGTGTTATCAGCGAAGCGAGAGAATCATGGCTGCCATTACCGTTTCGATTTTTTGTCTATGTTCACGGCGAGGCGCCTTAAGGAAACATTAGAAGTCATACCGGAGCGGCCGTAGATATCAGTGTTTATCAGGTCAACATTAACCAATGAAAATGCTAGAATTTTCTTTGCAGTATAATAATAAGTCCTCGATGTCAGCACAGCGGTTTAAATTTAACCTGTGTTAATCTTGTTTTATCTCAAAAAAGGACTGACATAGCATAATAAAATGGGATATTTTTTTATTGATGGTGAGTGGATAACAAGCAAGGGAAGTATCCACAATTTTAAATATATGTGAAAGTTTAATTTTATATAATTTAAAATTATAAAGGATTTTAGATACAATTAAGGAAATATTTCAAGCTTGAAAGCCGATTTTTTAGAGCAAAAAATGAACGTTTTTTTTATCAGTGTGTTTTGAACTATGGTATTGGAATGCACAGCATGATAAAAAAAAATGAAAAAATTGATTGCTTACTGGGTAAAATAAATTCTCAAGTGTAAATTCAAACAGAAGATGAAAAGATTTGTCAAAAAAGGGGCTTGGAAAAATGGAATCTTTCTCAGACTCTTCGAAAAGGTTGATGCTCATTTTCAACAGCCAGGATCTCAGAGGAATGAAAACACAAGGATGTAAAATTTGACTAAGCTGACTAGCAAAGGACCCTGAATTATCTGAAAATAAAATATGTTGGAGTATTCTGTGAAAATAATGTTTTATCTGATAGATGGTGTCAAAGACACAAAAGACAAATACCACCATGCCTTGACTGATGTCTCATTATTGTGTAAATCAAAGTTCCAACACAAATAAACTCATAATTGTTAACTAGTTGATGCTTAAAACTGACGAGAAACAAAATTTCAAAGTCCATTCCAAATCATCAGAGGATAAGTTTATTTCTTGAAGTTTGTTTAGAGTTTTTCATCATTGCGACGCCTGTAAAAAACTTGACTCACTTTTTGCTTGGGGCTGTATGTGATGACAACATTTTACATACGGCGTTAGATCTTTTACGTATATTACGTATTTCTCGCAATATTTTTTATCAATAGATTAATCATAATGTTTTTTATCGACCTATCAAAAAATACATGTTGTATATAGAATATCAAATTCACGTTTACCGGGAAACCATTGTTAGGTGCTCCAGCCGACGAGATTTAACTGAAAAAATGTTGAAAGCGGCGTTAAACTCCATTCAATCAATCAATCAATCAAATTCACGTTTATGACTCATCATCTGAAATTTCTATGCTTTTTTATTTGTTTATAGATGACTCGTTAAATAAATTTGGTATTTCGTGACCACTCCTTCAATATTTTCTATTTTAGATACCTTTCAGGATCTTTAGGTGGAGGAATTGTATTCGATCGATGCAACAAACTCGTCCTTCTTATATTCCAAACTCTTGGTCTAGCTTTGTCTCATGGTTTAACACCGTTCTGCACGTCCCTTACACCCCTGCTAGTGGTTAGATTCTTCGTAGGTCTTTTTGCCGGAGCTGTTGATACTGGTATGTTTGGATTTTGCAGAAAGACAAGTTTTATATACTTTTAGAAAGATGGGTGCTTTGTAAATGTGGGAAGTTTCCTGTTCTCAAAACACTCTAACCTCCTAGACTACCTTCCTTTTTTGGAGATCGGTACAAGCGACCCACACACTGTTGCTTTTGGCAGTAAGGCCTATAGCAACAGTGAGTGTATCGCTTGTTTCTTCCTCCAAAATGGCTCACAACAAAAATGTTTTGAGAACAAGAAACTAGAACGACATTTATCGCAAGAAGCCATAATTTGATAAATACACTTGAGATAAGCTATATATTATGATATATAGGTAAGCCATATACGCAAGTGTATGATGTCAGAGTAGCTAACTCCAAAACAAGTTAACCTCGAAGAGCAAGACGTCGTCTAAAAAAGTTCTTTCCATGGGAATAAATTTGTTTATTACATCGGTTGATTAATTTTCCTTTGTTGTTAGAGTTCGACTTTTTAACGATATGATAAGTTGAGAATAACACTGTATTTTTTAATATCATATATACATAAAGAATAAATCGTTTTACTTTTCACGAAGGCCAAGGCACCCTTGGAATCGGATTCAATTCAATGAATTGGATAAACCATTAATTTTTCAATAAATGCAAGATTTATCTCTAAAGATAACGGCATTTATCTGTCTTTAGGGCGGGGAATTTATTTTAGAAACATCATCAGTAAATATATAATTGCTTTGGAATAACAATCACTAATTGTGATTTTTTTAATTTCAAGGTACTCAAGCCGACATATTCTATATCTGGGGAACGGAAGGTAGTCCTTACATGCTTGCGCTTCATTTTACATACAGCGTTGGGGTCTTTATTGCCCCTCTCGTTACAGAACCTTTCCTCGCAGAGAGAACGTACGTTTGCCCCCATGTAAACTCTACTAGTGGTATCGAAAGTTATTACAATAAAACAAGTTCCAATGCCGGAATGGTGTTCGAAAAGTGTGAAGATTCCGTCGAATCAACAAGGATTCATTTGGCCTTCATAATTACTGCGTCTATTTGCCTTTCCTCTACAATTTGCTTCTTTGTCCTTTATATCGCATATAGAAAACAAGTTGCTGATGATCATTCCAAATCAGATATAAACATATCGTTGGACAATTGTGAAAAAGAAGAGCGAGAAATTAATCAACCTTCTTCAGCGAATGGTAACAGTTTACCTGTAAAAAACAAGGTTTTGCTAATAGTGTTTGTATGTCTACAATTGTCAGTCTGTGCACTTGTTGAAGATAATTTTGGTAACTTTCTCATGACCTTCACTACTGTACAGTTACGATGGAGAAAATCGGATGGTTCATTTGCTACAGCAGTGTCTCGGATGGCCTTGACAATAACACGATTTATTACAATCTTCATGACAAAGTGCTGCAGGAATAGTGTAATGTTGTTTTCAATGCTCGTCGCTCTTATATTAGGAATTCTTGGATTCTATGTGGCAGTACTTTTTTCATATACCCCTGGTGTTTGGATATTCGCAGCTGTTATAGGTGCAGCAATGTCTTCTATATACCCAACGGTGATAAACTGGACAACGGAAAACGTAATGGATGTAAAAGGGTGGGTTTTATCAATTCTAGTGACTACTGTGTGTGTGTTTAGTTTAATATTTCCAACAATTTTTGGCCATTTGATTGAAAATGTTGACCCAATGTGGTTTATATACTTATTGATTATCTTTCAAGCATATGCGTTAATTAATTATGGTGTTCTTATTTTACTTAGGCGACGTTTTGACAGCCTATTAGACAAGGTTGCTGACGAAAGTGACGAGGTCAAAGATGTGTTCTTAGACAAGAAAGTTTAAAAGTGCTCTTTGAATTTGTTAAATTGATTAGTGAGGTGAAAACGAACCAAATTAGCTCACATTTTTTTCTAGAGACAGATGTTAAGAACATAGTTCGTTTTCAGGGTCCATGGATTATGATGGTAATTTCAATATTTGGGATGACTATATCGGTAAAATTTAGCCAATCTATTCCTTTCTAATTCCCCTTTCTAGAGCAAAACCATTCTTTAAAAAGTTTTGATTTTCAAATATTGACAATTAAATAAAGGTTGTTTTTTTTCCGTAAAAACAACGTGCTTAATTGTAGCTTTTAAGGTCACTTAAGGTCACACCGTAGTTTATTGTGTGTCTCGTGTCGTCAACTTTCTTAAAACTTCTCCTAAATTGCAAGGCTAATTTCGATGAATTTTGCCTGGATGCTACTTTGGCGACCGACCCTATTCAATACTTGTTCGTATAGATATTGGTGAAGCAGACCTTTCGCAAATAACCAATCGGCGGATTTCAACCAAATTTGGCAGATATGTTCCTTGGGGATTACACCTTTTAGAAAATCGTATTTTGAAAGAGCCCTAAAATATTGGAGTGATAGTGCTGTGTTCTTCGGGTGACCATTTATAAAACTCGATCGTGAATCTTTCGATGAGTACTAAAACATAGGCGTGACTGGGCGGGGTTTATTTTGACCTTCAAATCTTTAAACCTCTTCTCTTTACATACCCAAAGACGGATGTCGTTACCAAAATTTTACACATCTCTTTGCCAATAATCACTCGGCCAATTTCAATCAAATTTGGCAGAAGTGTTCCTTAGGCGACCCTTCTTCTTTCTCAACTTTTACTATTTACTGACCAAAAAAAAAAAGGCTGGTGTGGCAGGTCGGGGTTTATTTTGACCCCGAAATCTTAAAACATCTTTTAACTATTAACCACTGGGTTAATTATAAACTAACTTTGAATAATTTTGTTTCCTCCAATTAAGTACACTGCTCAAATCGCGTTATGTTTACTTTTCACTGAGTTAAACAAAAATAAAAAAAATGCTTTCTAATATATTCAATAGAACTTCAGTATATGGCTTAAACTGGTAGCCCGTCGTCCGAGAGACTAGTATCAATAGACCTAGGGATAGTAACCCAGTATATCTATGGCTGACTATGCTGTTATCGTTTATTGAATCGCATTTACAATTCATATTCTGCTTGATGGTTAGTTTTCTCTGTGTCTTTATTTCTAAAATGAATAAAAAACGGAAAGCGTTATTAATTTTCTTTGGTGTTTTGTCAATTTAAAGTTCGCCATAAGCAGAGTCGCTGAACACAAACATTTAAAAAATACCCCGAATGCTAAAGTACTATCACGCTAATATATGTTGGGAAAAAACTATTTATCGTACCCTTCACGGCATATTAATAGTTAGTGCTGTACATTTACCTAAATATAGTTTTAAGGTAGTGGGCCCGTAATAGGTCCACAACGTTTCGGAAGTCATGAACTTTGACCGTGTTAATCGAGGTTTTCTAGTGATTTCATTAGGAAACCTTGGTTAACATTTTGAATGATCATGACTTCCGAAATGTTGCGGAACTACACATTTTATATCATGGGTCCACTTCCATAATTGACAAGTTTAATTTACGTGACCCTATCAATTTCATAATCAAGCTTTACTTCCCTTGAAAATGTGTAAACGGGATACATGTACTAAGATACCACGAAGTCATTTTATTTAATTTTGACGTGCTTGTTTTTACCCTCCATGAAAAGATTCATTCTTATAAAAAGATGTTCTAAAAAGCCCACTGAGAAATTTTAAAATACGGTTACCCTTTAAAAGTAGTCGCCAGTTCTATCTTTCATATGGCCTAATTTCGTATTTGCCCTCTGCTCCGACTCTATACTCATTGCCAAAGTCAACATTTTTCCACTGCACCCATATCCATCCGGGCGTAAATCCGGCGATTCTCGTAATGTTGCCAAGGCCGCGTCCGTCCTTGTAATAGATAATATAATGTCGTCAAAAGGAACATTATTCAAACGATGGTCTACTGGCCTAAATTAATGTTGTAGTTATTTTGCCATAAAAAAAAAATGGGAATTAAGATGAATGTTTAAAATGAGACGTTTAATATAATGCTTTTTGTGACCCTTCACGCCATAGCAACCATCTGGGAAATGCGAATATTGTCGACCTTTGTCAGACTTCGCAAAATTGGTACAATGATAATGGTAGATACAAAAGTGAAATGTAAAACCAACAATTCTGATAATTACTCATGTTATATTTCAAAAAGACTTTTTGAAATATATCATGGGTAGCCATCATAATAATGTACATTTAACCTCAAATTATTTTCCCAATCTGATGTGCGCACAGTCCTTTTCTGTGGTGTGGATCAGTTTTAATGATACATATTCACAATGAAAATGGTAATCATAAAAATGAAACATAAAACCAACATAATCTACTAATTTTCAACAACTCTGAAGCTATTTCAATTAATTTCGACGAAATATGACAAAAAAAACTTCCTCTGTCTGTTTTGAACTTTTGTTGCTCCCTTAAATTTCGCGTTACATTTCTGCATCGAAAAAAAATCGAATGCAATCAAACATAACCGACTGATATAGTAATAAGTCAGCGCTCAGGACTTGAGTTAAAAGACGGGAAAACGAGTAAGGTCAAACCTGTCTTAAGCAAGCACCCAAGGGACATTCAAAAATGCTTGCTTAAGACATGTGCTTTCTTAATACAGGTCAATTTCAGTGCAATACGTTCATTTGGGACTCGGTGGCCACTTGCTTAATACAGGTTGCTTGCTGTATGCAGGTGGCCGCTAAGACAGGTTTGACTGAAATCTTCTTGTATAGGTTATAGTGATTTTGTTTGAGAACTGTTTTCAAATGTGAACGGATTCCTAAAATAAGAACGAGTGAAGATGACTTGTAACCAAGTACGTACTTGATCACCCCATGTCCAGTCTGGCCCTCTTACCACTAACAATCCTATCTTTATCTCTGAAATACAGGTTATTGAATGAGTGGTCATGAAATGCCGAATATATGCTTTAGAATGAAAGATTTGTCCTTTTTCAGTTTATGAATAAACCTCTTAATTTGAAAAATACTGTTTTGAAAATATTGCTTAGCCATATCGCTCCTGTCTTCAAACAATATGACCGGTTTTCACCGGAAACTGAGTCGCAAATGACGTTAATTTCATCCCAACGACGTTGATGACGTTCTATTTTTTCACGCAGTATACGACAATACATATTGAAGTTTTGCATGAGAGCCTTTCTTCATTGACAATCCAATAAAAAGCACTAAAAATATGGGGAAAAGGTCATCTTCATTTTAGAATATATTTTGTGTTTTTGCAGGTTCGTTGTTGGAGCATGAAATACAGACGATTTCTGATTATTTTTGGATTACCGAAACACGTTTTTCATTTATTAGTTATTGTTATTACTTTTTTTTAAATTTGAGGAAACAGCAGGCCTCGTTTTTAACAACGTTCGCCCAAACAGTTTAAACAACGTTGTATTCAACCCTTCGTTATTAGCCAATCCATCGTTCTTGTTATTCCGACATTTCATTATTTGGCAGTCGATCAAAGTTTTACAAAACGACCATAAATTAAAAGGCTTAAAGGTCCATTTTACAATAATGCTACATCTATTGATTTCCTATTTCTGGTTAAATAAAACTTTCGTGTTATTTGCCTATTCCCGAAACCGGATAATTCTTTGTCATTAGTATACTAGTATTTAACGCGTCAACTATCATTTTACAAAATTGCTACATCTATTGATTTATCTTTGTCATTAATATATTAACGAGTCAACTATTAATAGACACGATGATTCTCGAAATTTTGTTATAGATCAAATTCAAGTGTTTTGTTTTGCGGCATGGAATTTGCACGTACTTACCACCTAACACCTTTTTATACTCAGGGAAAATGTTTTACGAATAATAAAAAAATGATTAAAAATGTGCGAAACATATAATACCGTTTGTAACACATGCAAAGATGCTTACGTACGAGTAAAATATAAAGTAAGTTTTGGTGGACATTTTACTAAGTGTAAAAACTCAAGTCAAACTTTTTAAAAATATATTGCCAATTCAATTTAGGTTCAATTTACTTTTTTCAAGACACATTTCCATAAAAATGTGCATTTTGAAAATGTCGTTATCCAAGACTCTTTACAATTTTATAAATTATTCAAAGACTCCTTTTACGAAAAAAAATCACTTATTTCAGCCCACGCGTAACCCACGCGTAAAGAATAAGAACGACAAGGTGGATTTGTACTTTCTCATGGACTAAGGGAGATAACACCTAACTGGCAGCCCGCTGTCTGAGATATCGTAAGGAACGATTTTTTTTTTCATTTGAATGAAAGCTTTATTGTCGTCAAAACTACCTGGTAAAGTATATGCTGAGCAAGCTTCGTTTTCTGAATAAGATTTTTTATGATTTTTAAATAATCTGAGAAATATGAGAAGCATAAGAAGCATTTTAATACTTCCCCGTAATTTAAAAATATGTAAGCTATATTTAGAATCTTCCAATGCCGCATGATATTTAATAAATCGGTTGTTGTTACGACATTTTAGTCGCCTTGCGCTGATATCTCTCTGTCTGTCACTCAGGGCAATGCTAGCGAAGTAACCGTGAATGCGAACTTATAAGTAATGAGATAAATTTGATGATTAAAAAAAATAATTTAAGCTGTTATTGCGAGATTCCATGTGTTCATATAATTAGTATAGTCGTTCGGTGGCATTTGTGGACATTCCTTTAAGTTACAAATTCATCATTAACACACATACGCCCACTCATTTAAATAATGGTGGTGGTGAGAAATTAGAAAAGAAGGATGAATTGTTTTCTGTCAAATATAAAAAATATAAATATCGTCCCAAATTTTTTTCTAGATTTCTTTTCTTGTAACAGGTTAAACTTTATGAGGACTTTTTCCTTAATGTAAAATCTTGTTTCAATTTCTGAAAAATATAAAAACTGTAACATTTTAAAACATGTCTTAAATATTGGTACAAACCCGTTTTAATGATTTCGCATATTTAAGGATTTATCGCATTGTTACTAATGACAAGATGAAACTGAATCGATAAAAAATTATGCCAGAAGTAATTATAATGAGTTGATTCATATTACTCTGCATATTTTGCGTTCTCTGAAACGAGTTTATGGCTTCACAGATATAGAATCACTTGAAAAATAACAGAACAAATCGGCAAAATATTTGAGAACTTCCTTATTTTCATGAATGTTCATATTCTTTCTCTTGGCGATTATTTTTCAGTCATTATAATATCCCATGGTACAAGACGTTTATAATCTCAATTTAATTTCCAACAGTAGCTAATTTATGCATGTCTAATTATGGTTTAATATAAAATTTTCAAAAATATCCTCTTCAAAATTCTGTAATTTATGATAATTTTAAAACTTCAATTAACGCGTTACTAATGTAATATGGTTTAATAACCCTACATCGGGGGAAATCAATGTGATGTCAAAGATAAACGAAACAAAACGATAACCAATTATTTGAATCAATTTAGCCTCTCGTACATATGAATGAAATAGTTTCATCTGAAAAGAGGGTTGGATAAACAAATGTGTTTAGTTTGTGAAAATAACAGGCGGCATTGTCTTAAGACTGGAGAAAAGCTAGTAATATCTTTTCAAAAAATGTGAATACAAGGACGCAGGTTACCATTTACACCCAAATTCAATAAACCCAATGGTTATCATGAATTCAAAAGGTTCGTCAGTAATGAGTCGCATTACCTGTATCACAGTTTGTATTAAAATATCCCAGCGTACATCGACATCTCCTTGACGCTAGTATACAATATCCGTTGTTACAGTCTCTATCCTTACTACAGTCACCTGGAAATCACAGGAGATATTCTGCGTTATTAATGAACTGGCAGGGCGGGGCTTAACCGTGACGTTATTTGGCGAGCTTACATTTCAATAGTTTGGGTTCTTTCAAATTTTAGTCGGTAATCATCGTTAACGCGTGCAAATAACTGTATCATAAAACCTAAAGGATTCACGTGCTTTGAGAGAGTGAACACGTTTCATCGTTTGGTTACCAATGCCTCGTAACTTCAGCTTGATTAAGCTGAAGTTACGAGGATTTGGTTACCAATCTACGATTTAAGGTTTCCAGTCATTTATGTCGACTCTCTTAGGAAGTAGGTTATTTTAGATAAAAGCTGATTTCCCTTTACCTTAAGTGCAACGACCCATTACTTAGGCTCCGCCCTGTCAGGGCATTAATCATGGATAATAAACATATATCTTTAATTACCCGTTTAGCAGCTGTTTATCAAAAGATCGACTAACCAATTAAAACAGTCATTTATAATTAATAGAATAAATTCAACTCAATTTTTTCTGCCTGGCGACTTTAACGTCGTTACAATATCTTTGACAAGCTGTAGCTAGGACATTGAGGCCGCCTTACAAAGATTTGCTCTTTGTTTAATGTAAAATTATTTTATTTTGCTGAGAGGTATGTAATGACGTAGGTTAGGAGGCCAAATTTCTCCACTGAAGCAGATATTGTTAAGGAAGGTACAACACATTTTGAAAGATGGATGTGCGTGAGTCTTTCAATCACATGGTCTCGACTTTTATTCTTTTTCTTCGAAATCCTTCGTTGCATCCATCCCCTACCAATAGGTGGAGGGGAAAGTATCAAGAGTCTATGGTTTGGTACTCCATTTATCGTAGTAGGACTGAATTATCGTTAAAGAAAGCAAGCATTATTCAGATACACGTACCGAATGTTAGCTGAAAGCGAAAGATTTCTACCCTTATCATCCCCATCCCACATCTTTAGGGTAGATATCGCTTGACTAGTTTGCATCTATATCCCACGTGTGTACAAAATGTTCAGCTTTCATACCTTTTGTTTTGCAAGCAGGATAAGGTTTGTTCCATGTCTGAGTTGATTTGTCACACAATATACTTGCTGTCTGACCTCCATAAGTAAACTCAAACCCATTATAACATTTAAACATTGCAACATCTTCTGTCAAATTTGTTAGATATCCATGGTCTATTGTCGGAACATTCTGCCTACAAACTGTAGTTAAAATCCTTTTAACCATAGATGCTAAATCATTACAGGTGTGCGAGTGAAATTACTAAAGAACAAAAACATCTCAACTTTTCATGTACGTATAATGTAAATATCTAAATCATTTCAAAGTAGTTTCAATTTATCAAGCTATTGATATGCATATCATTTGATGTATTTATTACCTTCATCGTTGTGCAAATAATAAGGTTTTTTGGGCGAATCTCTACACAAAATTAATTAAAGATACGGAGATCCCAGTTAAGTCTAAATTAATGAAGCACAAAATGTATAAATGTTTAAAGAACTCATAATTGGTATGTAGTTAAATTAGTTCATTCTACACTAGGTGAATTGATTTCTCTTTCTCTCTCGTCTCTCTTTCTCTCTCTCTTTCTCGCATCGTCTCTCTCGTCTCTCTCTCTCTCTCTCTCTCTCTCTCTCTCTCTCTCTCTCTCTCTCTCTCTCTCTCTCTCTCTCTCTCTCTCTCTCTCTCTCTCTCAATTCAACTACTTATTTTGTTTAAACCTTGTTTAAGCATTTGTCTTCGTGATTTCAATTGCTTTGCAATTACTTAGCTTACAGTTAATACATGAAAATTTTGAAGTTCAAACATACGTAACTGAAGTTTATGAGTCGTCAGCTGGTCTCTTGGCGATGACGATACAGATGAGAAAGGCGTTGAAGAAATCTTCGTTGTGATGCTTCCTAACTCCGAAGTATACACAAAAGGGAACTTGATGGTTGTTAAAGAAGCTAAACCAATTGAGCTTGATATATTCATAAGAGTTAAAGATGTGGTGAGGGGTGGTTGTTGATCTATTGTTGTGTAATTAGTGTTTGAAATATTGATAGAAAATGGTTTTGCCATTGTGCTTTCTAGGCTTGGAGTTGATGTAGATAAAATGCTTGGCGTTGTTGTCTGTAATTTTGTCGTCGGGATTGATGATGGGATTGTTGAGATGGCTGCAAAAACAGATGGTCGCTTAATTACTGTACGAGTGATGAATTTTTTTTTTAAACAATTGAAATTTAAGACGTTTTCCATCGCAATCAAAACAACTTTTCTGCCATTTTTGCCACTAAAATATCAAGGTAACATGAGGAAAATTATCAAGGCATACTGTATCTTGTTGTAGATTTGAACGGTACTTACCTTATTACAGATTTCGAACCATGGTATTTGACATCGATGAAGCATAAGTAATATGACTCTGTGGTGAAACGCGTAAAGCCGTGTGTGCTTACTTGTAAATGTAGAAGTTATAAGCTACTTTCGACCTCAATTTCAGGTAAAAGTTTTCGATCGAATTTAGATCATATCCCGCTCCATTCCGATATAGTAGGAAGAGTCATTTACATGTCTTAATATTTTGGAGTTGGTAGGGATAGTGATTCGAAATCGAACATTTCGCTCCGTTAATCTGCTTACAAAATAGAGAAAAATAAGAGCAAAAAATAACAGTTTTTCTTATGGCAAATTCTGGTACAGTATTAGAAAAAGAAAGAATATACTCTCTTAATTTTTTCACATATCTGAGAACAAATATCAATAATACTGGATAAGTTGTGAATACGCATGCGTTTGTACCTACCTGCACATGGATGATTATTACAAAAATCTGTTTGAGCCGATGATTCCAGACATTGGTTACTGGAGCAGAATCGTGTTCTCGTTCTCAATCCCATACCACATGATCTAGAACACTGTGACCATAGCGACCAACCTGACCATGTATTTCCTTCCACTGTAATAAAGTTGGAGACCTATGTGAGATAGAAGCTGGAAAAGATGTGATGGTAGTAATGGTGAGAGAAATACCAGGAATATATTGTCAAGTGTGCGTTTGGAAGCGCGTCGTACTGTCAATCTAAAGGTCCTCTGTTCGATCCTGAACGGTGGCACTCATTCTTTCCGAGTATTGTCTCCCACCAACGGGTCGAAAACGGGTCAATTGTTTATTTAAAATTGTAAACTGACTACATTACTCAATTAGACAATTTAATTACCGCAAGGTCTTACACGGTTAAAGTAACCTGCTACGTTCGGATGTTGATAATTGTAATGACGATATTTTAATTTTTCAAAATATGTATAATGACAAAGAAGGAAGATTTGACAAAGTTCCATATGAATTTTGTCAATATAAGTTTTATCCTTACAAGACTTTATTTCCTCTATCTATATTATCTACATGTATATAGTTTTGAGCGAATTAACCGTGTTTGCATTTAACGCCATATATATTCATAAGACGTGTTCTTACCATTACAATCAATCAGTTTACATTCTCGCATATCTGTCTGGTTCCCTTCACACCGTCCTATCGTCGTACACTGTCGATGTCGTACATTCTGACCATACCCACATGTCTTCGAGCAGCGACTCCACACTGACCAAACACTCCACGTCTCGTCAACTGGGTAGTAGGTAGAGTAAACGTGAGTGACCCGTCAAACAAACAGGGACCATCAGTAAAACTCCGGATGGGAAATATTTGAAAAGGAGAGTGTTCCAAGTGGAGGTGAATAGGATGTCGCATTACTTGGCTAGCCATTTTTCGCAGAACGGATCGAATTTTATTGCGTCACTGTGTTATGTATGTATGCAGAAAGTATTTTCTGTTGAAAAAAAATGACGCCAAAGGATCAAGAATCGCCAATCTTTTCTAAACGCAAAGATAACGTTACACCATTTGACTCACCGATAATATTTTGTTAGGCTAATCAATACCATATAGATAAAGAAAATTGTAGAAGAACAAAACAAAAAACAAAGAGATGAAGCTCTCTCATTTGTTCCATTAGCCCGGGATATATGACACGTCTTTTAGTTGTTGAAACTTAATAACACAACTCTTGGGCATTTTGTTGAATAAAGAACATGTTGATGCTGATAGGAACCCCTCCGGCCTTTATATTTCTTGTCACCAACTCTATCCTCGATCAACACTTTCTTCTTTCTATTAGACCTAGCTAGACACAAAAAAAAAACTCGTTAGCTGCCATCGCAAAACTAGCACTGAAATTACTAGCTATGCATGTGGTAGAAGGAATACCAAACCTTGCTAATGCGTTTCTTAATTTGCACGTCAACTTCGTTGATTTTAATTTAGATTATTCAAATCGGCTTTGTAAACTCGAGATCGGCGCACAAAAACAATAGTAAAAAGATGGGGCCATACCTTGAAATACTGGACAAAGGTTGGTGTTACAGAGATCGTACTCACAACAAAGGCTGCAGATCGTGTCCACAGATATATCCGAGGAGCATGCCTAGTAGATAAAAATACTGTAGTTTAGTTTTAGCTCTTTTTTGTGAGTGTCATCTCATACTGAATGCAGCAGGGCCTTTATTTGCGGTTGGTTATTTTCCCCTTAAGAGTACTTTTAAGAAAATCACATGATCACTAGTTATATTTTGAAACATCGGATTTTTATTACAAGAAAATAATAACAAATTAGTACACAGGAATCTGTAATATGTAAAGTGGGATGTAGGGTCGAAAGAAAAGTTTATAATAAAAGAATACCTCGTGAAGCGTAATGACTTAGTAGGAAACCTATCGTTTGGTAGGTACATGTATTAGATTGAATTTTTATAATAACTAAACAATTTCAGTTTATGGGGGTGAAGCAATAAGTAAATTTACATCTTCATCCTTGCAGCCCAAGTTAAAGCTTAGTTCACCAGAATTCCTATATGAAACAGCCATGTGGCATTTCTGAAAGGGAGAGCAATTGTAAAATAAGACATACTTAATCGTTGATGACCAGAACAAAAGTTATCTCCATTAGTGTGGGCCTGAAAAATAGGGTATTCTCGATTATAATCTCGTAAAACTGCTATTTGGAAAGGGTACTTTTACAAAGACAGTGCTTATATATACTACTCAAAATTTGATCTAAATGATTATCAATCATCCCAGAAACGGCAAAAAAGTCTAAGGATTCTGCTAGAATAGTAATACAGTGAGACACTTGCCAAAAAATAGCTAAAATTCAAAGGCTTGTCTCGATTTTACCGAAAATCTCTTTAATCTTCACTTGCCTGAAATGTCCTGACGGCGACAGTCATCCATTCCGGCTATTTGTCTTTCACCAATGGGTTAAAATTGTTGTTGTATGAGGAATAACAGCTGGAAGCTAGGAAAGGATGTAATGGTAGTACTGGTGTGAGAAATATCAGGAAGCCATTGTTAGGTGCTCTAGCCGCCGCGATGTATTTGCTGAAAGATAGTTGAAAGCGGCGTAAAACCCTATTCAAGCAAACAAACCTACCGATTTTCCACCACTCTAATATTTTAACAGTTTCTTATCTCAGTCGGCTTTTTGGTGTTAATGTGTTTTTTAAATGAACAACCTTTTCGGACTAGAAACAAATTTTGCTAATTCTCAACCTCGTACAAAAAAGACACATTATAAAAAGCGATGCTTATCAAACTTTGATTGTTTACATGGAATGAGGAAATATTTTCTGTGATTAATCATTGATGTATGTTAAGATATTGCTTACTTTAAACAACCACCGTTCAAGTTCTTTTTCTCAAATAGTTTGTTTCCTAAAAGTTTGTAGACAATTGTTTAAAAATAGGTAAAAATGATAGAAATTACCCCCAAAGCAATGTCAGGAAAATGATATTTATGGTTAAAACTTATTTGCTCAAATGCATATGCTGTTCAATACATTTTTTTCTAATTGAATGTGCCATGAATGTTTAACGCATTTTTGTCACCTTATCAAATTGGCCGTTTACAATGAAGACAAGAAAAAATTAGATTAGCCTCATTCGGAGAATACGCAGAATCTTGTTTAACCTTGGTCAACTTATATTTGTTTTGTAAAACTCTGGACGCCCAGTAAAACAGATGATACTTGGGATAATAATGACCTAGATGGAATTCCTGTTCCTGTCTTAGTGTAGAAATATACAGTTTGTATTACCTGACCAGATTTACACGTTACTGTTCTTGTACACGTAAAACTGTTGGTAATATTTGAACACGAAAAACATCTCAATGGTTCTGCAATGAAAATTGAAATATTTTTTATCTCTTTTCAGATTAGCCGCATGTCTCTTTTATTTAGGAGAGTTTTCGTACTGCAATTTTAAATGAATAACTATGCTGTATTCCTAAAAAGACAAATTACAGATAGAAGTGACACGATCAGGCATAAAGGACCATCTGGAAGTAGCGAATAGTGTCATCTCTGGTCAGAAATTGCGGGAAGGCTGAAAAGAGAAGACACTCTTTACTCTTTGTTGATTATCTCAACCTAGATATGTTAACTTTACCTCCCTATTTATTTATTTATTTATTTATTTATTTATTTATTTATTTATTTATTTATTTATTTATTTATTTACTTATCTATTTATTTATAATTAATTTTCTTTTTATTTTATTTTTTTATTAAAAGTGCCTTCAAGTTTACCTCTTTCGGATCTGGGCCCGAGATTATAATTTTTTCTTATTCCCAACTCACAATTTTCTTGATTATAACTTGAGATTTAAGCTTGAACTCTCTTGTTATGCTATATTATAATGAATGTACGATTATTATAGTTGTACTAATAAGTTGTTACAAATAACAACTTATTGACAGTGTCCTTTATATCCATTACATATATTTAAATACTGTTTTGAATAATTTTCAGTTGAGAACAAACTAAGTTTTATTATCTCGGATCCAAATCTCCTTTTCAATATTTGTTTTTCGTATTTCCCAGTTGGTGTTTTTTTCTTCTGGCGAATCAAATATACGTCTCGGAATATCTAAAAGGATATTACTAAATGGTGGGAAATAATGTAACATTTTTTTTCGTTTTTGTTTAGGATAAATATCCTGACTTGTCATGAAAATAGTTGATTTGGTTTAAACTTTTTTATTTTACATCTATTGTAAAACAAGTTCATTAAATTCAAATTAAATTCTCGATTCTGATTCCTGGAAAATTCGCCTCTACTCGCTCGGAATGTTTTTGCCGATGTAAGAACCAAGATCGGTTTCCGCTCCCGGGTAAAATAAACTCGGGACCCACAAGTCAAGAAGTCGACGCTCTACCTCTAAACAACGGACTCCACAAAAATGGTTGAATGGGTGAGATAATCTTTTATATGAGTCTTACTTTGACGACAAACGAAGACGAACCATTTGTATTAATTTTGTTCCATTATATCCCTTTAATAACTATTCGGAGATTTGTTGGCTTACGTTACTATTTGTTGTGACGGATCCTAGTCACATACCTTATTTTTATTGTGAAAGTTTAAAGTCAAATGTTTGTACAGAAGGAAAAAGAATACAAAGATATTCAGTGACAGTGACCTAGGTACGTCACTCTCCTTGTGGGCGTTTTATAGACCTCTGACGGTTTATCAACGTCAGTTTAAAATTGTAAAAAATTGACGGTAATAAAGGGATATCAGTTTTCATATCTTTGCTCTGAAAATGGATTTACGTCACAATAGAGATGTTGATCCGCCACGTTCTGAAATTTCAATTGTTTCTGTGTTCACATCTCAGCCAAAGCAGAGAAAAGATGGGGAAAGTTTCAAGTAATGAAACAACATCGCTGCCGTCAACCTGTAATTAGGCTGCTGGGAAAAAATTACATATATATATTTATAAAGATACACAGAATAAAGTGGATGATCAAATATCAATTTGCCAATTCCTGTATAGGTTGAACTTTTGCATCTACACTATGAAATGTTCCATTTCTTGTTCATCATGAGTTTAATCGATCTGTTTATCTATCTTTCCTACTGACACAATGATTTACCGTAACCAAAGACCCAGGTCAGTCTGCACTTTCAGTATAAACTGACATGGGGCTCATCGCTTGGCTTTCTTGTTGGAGTATCTAAATATCCACTCTGTCTGATGATTGCATATCTAGCATATTCTACGGTCAACCTTACCTTTATAGGCTGGTAATATTAAACGAATTTTCCTTAATTTTAACAAACGATTTGACATATACTAAGGTCAATAGCAAAGTTTTTATGTCAGATTCTAAAAATTGTCCTAAACAACTAATGCAGGAAGAGAGAAAATTCTGATAGCTACAATTGATTTCTTTTTCTTTTTTTTCTATTTAGTTTTTAGTTGAAAAGCCCGATCTCTTTCCGTTCTTTTGGTAGGTTTTTGTATGTTTTTCAGCTATTCTGAACACAAAGTCCTTAAAGTTGGCTATTATTTCCGGCATCCATCGTCCGTTGTCAATCTTGTGTGCACCCTAGATGCCACCTCTTCGGCATAAATGTCTTAAAACTTGGTCAGTATGTTTGTCTACAGGATTTCCCAGACGAGTTTGAATTCGGGTCAAGTGGGATTGAAAAAAAAAGTAAAATGGTTGAAATCTTAGAAAAACCTTAAACCCACTCTATATGCCAAATTTTGTACCCAAATGTCTTAGAACTTTGTCAGAATAATAGGATACATAAAATCTAAGTCAAGTTTGAATTTTGGTTAAATGAGGCAATGTGGTCAAATTGTTGAAATAATAACTGGTGGGCACTCAAGAGACCTCGTTTTGAACTCAAATGTCTTGAAGCTTTGTCAAAATGTATATCTACATCAAATAAAGGTCGAATTCGAAATTGGGTTGGGGGGTGTAAAAATGAGATCAAGTGGTCAAATATTAGAGACAAACTTGAGTGCACTATAGAGGACACTTTTTATTATTGTCATTGCTGTAATGTCTTGAAACTTGGTAAGTATGTTTGTCCACATGATATCTGGGGCTTGATGTCATTTCCGTTTAGATTGCTAGAGGCAGACAATGACGTACAAGTAGTACTTAATTTCATTAAAAATGCACTCACGACGCAAACGGATGGTGCGGAAATGATTCGTGTTACTAAAATTTAGCGATGTCTTTCAAGGCTTTCCAAAATCCAGCCGAAAAAAAATGCTTTAGCGATTTGCTACCTTACTTTCATTTTTGGGTGTATGCTATCCATGATTTTTGCCCTGGCAGTGCGGAATCTAAGTAACGGGTAGTTGTATTTCTAGTTAAGGTAATAACTTGAAACGTAAAAACATCGTTGGCTATCCATACCCTCGTCACTTTAGCGTATGACGATTTGGTAACCCAACGATGATATGTATTCCTTTTCGCACCTTCAACCATTTGTTTTAGGATACAGCTATTTAAACGCGTAAACAAACTTTGCGGAGTAACTTTGGAAAGAACATAAAATATTAAAAAGTAAACTCCCAAAATTACGACACGACTAAGCCACGCGCTGCCAGGTAAAACATAATGTAGAATATTATCCATGATTAATGTCCTGGCAGGGCGGAGCCTAGGTAACGGGTCGTTGCACTTAATGTTAAGGGAAATCAGCTTTTATCTAAAATAACCTACTTCTAAAGAAATTCGGCATAAATAACTCGAGACCTCAAATCGTGTTTTGGTAACCAAATCCTCGTAACTTCAGCTAATTCAAGCTGGAGTTACGAGGCCTTGGTAATCAAACGATAAAATGTGTTCACTCTCTCAAATCACGTGAATCCTTTAGGTATTAGGAAACAGTTATTTGCACGCTTTATCGATGATTACCGACTAAAATTTGAAAGAACCCAAACTATTGAAAAGTAAACTCGCCAAATTACGTCACGGTTAAGCCCCGCCCTGCCAGTTCATTAATTACGCAGAATACCACTAGAAAACTTCGGTGTAAACAATTATTTACTGCCTTTGCATTAGGTCTACTAGCTTGAACAAATGATCAAATACCAATTTAACATTGAGATTAAAAGACGTTACCGGTCATGGTTTCTCGAGACTCACTTTTGATCGTAACCAGCCCTGTATTCCGAATGTAAAAATGCTTTCGAACGTTTGGATATTGCCACCGCTTTGCTCGTTAGTATTTGCGTCAATTCTGGTCTCAATTCTACGAGTAAAACCCCAGTCGTAAAAAGTTTCGCGATTGATTTCATCTTGCGTACAGGGCAGGTTTATAACAAAAACAACACCCGGATGTATCAAAGAGATATATTTGAAGAAAGAGGTTGTTCCACACAAGAAGTGCATAGAAGTGAAAATGCCTGTGTCAGTAAGTTTGCTCATTAGTACCTATTGTCATATCAATTACAATGCAACCAAACCAATGAGCCTTACCCATAAAGCCTCGAGATAACCAAGTCATGCAAATGATAATTAAGCCAGGGCGTAATATTTCTAACAATTTCAAAGATGCGCTGAGCAAAGACTCTGGTCGGCCCTGACACCTGCTTTACAGTCTATCCGGTGTCTTTTTAAGGTGCTCTTAATATAAAGAAGGTCTAAAAGTATCTTTAGAATATCGGTCAATGTTCTTATTTGATCTGAGCCTGTGCGTGACATTTCCAACAATTCGACTTGTGCGTGAGGGGCAAACATTGAGCGGCATACAAAGCTATATAGTCCAAATAGAAGATTGTCTGACTGTCTCAAGATACTCTGAGACCCAATCTATCTACAAAGAGCACAGTAAAGACTGTGGTCAGACTATGCGGATGCACAGTCTGACCAGAGTCTTTTTTGTCGCACATCTTTAATTGTTGGAAATGTCCCACATAAGCTCATTTTAAGTTCATATTCCTCAATGTTTGCACCTCATGTACATATGACATTTTTTTAAATGCCAGACACGAATTCAAACATGACGACCCTCAGATGCATTGAAATACTTCATAGTGTGGTCCGGTAACTTATTTTAACTCCATAAATGTTTTTATCAAAGTAATAATCCACATTTAAACACAATTTGAAATTAAACATATAAATTTCTCAGGGCGTTATCAGAAAATTCCATATATGTCAAGCAAAGTTCAACTTGTAGACAATCAGAAAAAATACGGTCAGAACCAAACGTGTTACAGTTAGTAACATTGTGAAATTGACATTCACCTCAATCAAACCATTCTAAACCGCTCATTCAGCGCTTCATTCATTCATTCTAAATACTCACTCAAACCATTCAAAATCACTCCAAACTGACAGAAAAAGATGGAATCAACAACGTAATTAGAAACAAAAATAGAAATACAGCTAGAAAAAATCGCGATTTCACTGACACAATTCAAGTTGTAAGCGTCTGAATCTTGAAGAAAGGGGAAGCTATTTGTAGAACTTGTGTGCATATTTTATTAAAGGGATGTAATCAATATTGCTTATTTGGCTCATCCTGAACAAAATTTGCGATATTGGATTACCTCCCATTAAATTCACTCGAAACTCTCTCCACACACTCATTCAATTTTTCTCCAAATTTATTCACCGTGTCTATTTCACGATTTTGTTAACTGAAGCAATAGACAATTAAAAGAATCTTTCTGATTATTTGTAAGATACGTATAGTTAGAATCTAGTAACTAAGTAAATAGATTTCGCTTTTATATTTTAGTAAATGTGTTTAACTGTCCCCACATAATCAAACCTTTCACCATGAAATAAAAAAGAAAGCTTGAGAGAACATCGTGGAAAATTGATATGTTGTTTGATGCAAGCAATTTACTCACAATACCCCCCCCCCCCTTCACCCTTTCTAAGCGAATGCCAACGAATGACTAAATAGTGAGAAAATTTAAGGCGAAAAAGGGATATAATTCTTTAATAATTCTCGTAAATTCCTGCACTTTATAGTGTGGATTGCTCTTGTGATGGAAAACACACATGCGGATACAGGGATCAATACTTGGGCCATTTATTTTTTTAATTAATGTAAATGGCATTACCCTCAAATTATCAGCTAACATTGACATGTATGCCGATGATGCAACGCTTCATAAGTCTTGTTACTCTGTATCAATGATAAATGAAACTTTAAATACTAATGGGGGTACAGGGAAGGTTCACGTTGAAAAAGTGTGCTTCAAATTATCATCTCAGCTTCTGTTTACTAAGAAAAGTAAAGCCTATTTTTTATTTGCCTTACGGAGTCTGTACGGCGCCCGTAACTCCAAAATCGTTCGGACCATCTGGGTAGTGCGTAAAGTGTCGACCCTTGTCAGACTGCGCGGATTGCGCAGACTGACTACGATCGAAACTCTTCGCACTTTGCTAATTTTCTGAATCTAGAATGATTAACTTTCAATTCAATTCAATTCTTTATTCATACTTTAAGGCCTCCGGCCCATGATACATTACAATTTTACATAACTAATACATAAATTTACAAAGCAGTATATCAATTAGCAATGAAAGATTTATGTGTATAAAGAAAAAAAAGTAAAACATTGTTTAGAACATATGTTAGGAAAAAAGAATTCTCTTAAATCGTTAAACAAAGGGCAGACCATCATGAAATGGTATTCATCTTCAATCGAGTAGGTGTTATTACTTAAGCAATATTTGCAGAATCTATATTGTTTTTCCGTTTGTTCTCTTCTTCCTATCTTAATATATTTTTCAGAGTTCCTCCATTTCTAAAGGCGATAATCTTCGTTTTCTGTGTATTAATATCCATTCCTGTAGAATCACAGGATTTTTCGACTACCTTTAGTTCTTTTTGTAATCGATTAACAGTGTCTGAAAAAGTTGATACATCGTCTGCGAACAGAAAAGCGGAAATATCCCAATTTCATTGTTTACTCGAATGTCATGGTTACATTCCATTTTGAGAAGATATACTTAATTGTTGATTAAAATGGAGAAGATCTGAGGCGAACTCAAACAGCCTTGTCGCGTCCCGATCTCATATTTGAAAGAAGTTGATACGTGGCTATTATTGTTAATTGTTAACATTATACTTGCATTCAATTGTTGATACATCGATTTAAAGACATTTAAAAACATCCATTTATGCCTTTTCTTATCAAAGAGTCAAACAACCTATAATGATTTACGCTGTCAAAAGCTTTTTTAAAATCTGTAAACACGCAATAAAAACGACCCTTTTACTTTGTTAAATACTTTTGAATTATTGCTTGTAAAATAAAGGAGTTATCGATAACATTATTATTTCTTCTAAATCCAGACTGTTCTTCGTAGATTATACTGTTTGTTTCGGTCCACTGTGTTAGCCTTTCAGTGAGAATACCAATGAAAATTTCACTTAGATTGTTTATGAGTGATATGCCCCTATAATTTCCGGGATCTTTCAACGGGCCGCTCTTATGTACAGGGACAATTAAACTTTGACTCCATGATACAGAAAATATTCCACTGTAGAAAATGACGTTGAAAATGTTTGTGAGAAGTGGCGTAGTAATACTGGCGGTGTTTAAACATTTCGGAGCAAAGACCATCCGGCCCATTTAAGTTTCTTTATATTTTCATAAATCTCATCTTCAGTAGGCCCGTGATGGATAATGTTAAGTGTTGAACTAGCTTTTTCCATTACGATATTAGATAAAAAAATCATTTAAATTGGAGTTATCACTTGACAAAAGATGCATGAAATAATTGACCAAATTTGTTGAGCCTAAAGGACAAGAACTTGGCGCACAGTTAAGATGCTTGACAGTTTTCCAAAATAAACTTGGTTGGTCACGTGCCGATAGCGATTTATCTCTGTTAGCTTTTTCGTATGCTCTACGACTTTGTTTACACTTCGATTTAAATTTACTCTTAGCGATTTTATATTGCAAAAAATCAGAATTTTCGTTTGTTCGTCTGAATCGGTGAAGTGCAGTATACTTTTCCTCTCTTTAGCTGTTCACACGAGCTGTTACACCAAGGGTTCGTTTTTATTGAAGACGACTTAGGTGAACGTTCATTGATTTTCATTTCTTTTGCAGATCGTTTAAATATGTCACATAAATGATCTATCAACAAAGTTGCGTCATTAATAGGATAGGCTAACGAAATGTAAAAATCACGGAAATTATCTTGAGAGTTAATACTGAAGTTTTCCTTGCAGTTTTCATTCCATTTATATTGTGGATGATATAATAAGTTAACGTGAGGAGGGAGACAACTCTGTTTGTCCTGTATATTAAAATCAAATTTGCAAACTATTGGATAATGGTCAGAAAAATCTCTCACGTGGACATAAAATGAATTTAAAAACGTAAAAAATACGCTTGATATGATACAATAATCGACCAAACTTTTTCCACCGTTTACTGTACATGTAAATTCTCCTTTTAAATTATCTTTACTCTGTCATTTACTATATGGATATCAAACAATTTACATAATACAATAAGCGAAAGCCCAAACTTGTTAAAAAATAATCTGTTGAAATTCTTTTCAAATAAGAATTATCGTTCGGATAATCAAGGTTCATTTCATTGCGAAAGACGTAGTCAATTTCGTCGTTCTCAATGAAATCAATTAGATTACCTGTTCTTGCATTTAAGTAACCAATTAACAAAATTCTAGCATCCTGATAGAAGGATGAAATGTACATGATTTTTTCATGTTAAATATCAGTGTCTTTTGTATCTTCCTCATACAAAGAAGATTTTTCGGGGATATATAAGTAAATAGCATTATTATGTCAAATTCTGTGTTAAATAATGTTCGATCAAAGTGTATCACTACACATTCTAACATATCGCTAAAAATTCGTTTACCCTTACCCATTGAGGGCAAAGTTTCTTTTATAAGAACGGAAACCCCACCAGAACCTCTGACGGAGTTTCTTTTCTTCTTTCAAACAAAAAATTGTAAATAGCCAGATAAACAACTAAGAGTTCCCCTCTCTGTTTTCCAAGTTTCAATCAGTGCAATTACATGTATATCAAATTTTGAACAGTTATTTATGAAGCGTCAATCGGTTTTAAATTTACTTAAACCTCTTATATTAAGAGCACAAGTATTGAGTTCACTGTTAATTTGGTTATTGTGACTAGGTGTTGCGTATATATTGAACAATTTGTATCAAACGATTGTGGGCTTTGGCCTATATATCAATCATCTGAAGTTCCGACTTTCTTTTTCAAGCAATTTTGCGATTAAGTGTATCATACCTGTACAGACATCATCTATCATTTGAGTGTCAAATATCAAATACGCTCTGTGTTCATCTCCGATACTCTTTTCGAGAAAGGGACACAAATCTGATCGAGCTTTTGTGACTCGTGACGGAAAGTTCTCTGTAACTCTCACATGTTTTACTGAGTGTAATCATGGGACTGTCATCTCTCTTTGGCTAATTCTCGATAACTTGATAAAACAGTCTCTTTATATTTGAAGAATGAGAACTTTACGACGATCGGTCTGGGAGTTGATTTACCAGGGAGGCGATGTGTTCGCTCAATGCTAATATTTGCAGGGTCAATCTTAAGGTCATAAGCCATATATGTTTGAATTTTGTTTTCCGTTTCCTCCTATGATTCATTTAGAGATTCAAGTACGTCCAAAATGTTCGGCAGTGAGATTGTATCGATGTCCTTTTGTTGAGCTATCGTGCCTCTTCGGGTACTGCACTTAACATCTACATCTACTAATACATCGTCTCAGTCAACCTTGGCTATTACGCGATGGGTGGTGTTAGGCTAAGGAGAAAAGGAAAAGATAGGACTAGAGTCTAGACTGGATAGCTAAAAGCTAGAAATAGGAAGGCTTGGTCAGCAATGTTTTCGCCTCTTCAACCCAAACCTCTCCGGTTACGGTGGCCACGGCCTGCACAGCAGTGGGCATCCATAGAGACTACTTAAAGCTGAGCTGCATTAGTAAGAAGGATAATGATACCAGTCCCTGCTTGAAGGATACTAAGTCAGGGGCTTCTGCTACTTCTGATGGAAGGCTGTTCCAGATAGTAGTTGATCTAGGGAAGAAAGATTGGTTGTAGTATGTTGTCGCTGATGTTATTTGGCGGAATTTTCTTGAGTGACTAGATCTGGTGTCGGATTGTCCTGGTGTAATGTAGTCTGCAACAGGAATGTCGACTAGATTGTTGATGATCTTGTACAACATTGTGACTTGGGCCTTTGTCCTTCTTGATTCTAAAGACTCCAAACCTAGGTGTTCAATCAAGTCCGATACACTGCTGGTGTTATGGTGCCTGTATGTTTTATATCGAGCAGCCCTCCTTTGCACCCAAATTTGTTGGTTAACGCTTTTGTATGAAGGTTCCACACTGTACAGCAGTATTCTAGGATAGGACGGACTAAAGTGTTGAAAGCTGAGGTTTTTACTTCTTCATTCTTGATACGAATGTTTCTTTTGAGGAATCCTAGAGTACTGTTTGCCTTTTTAACGGACTTGTCAATATGTGTTTTCCAAGATAGATTTTGGGTAAGGTTGATTCCTGGCTATTTCTAATCAGTATCAGTTTGTAGGGTAGGTCCTATTAGGGAATAGTTATGCACCAGGGGATATCTTTTTCGATGTACTCGTAGGATACTGCATTTCTCAGGATGGAAGCTCATACCCCAGACTCTTTCCCATTCTGCTAGTTTGTGTAGGTCCTGTTGGAGGATGTTACAATCTTCTTGGGAGTTAATTTCTCGATAAACTACACAATCATCGGCAAATAATCTACATTTTAATGATACATGTATGGGTTAGTCATTGATGAAGACAAGTAATAGAATGGGTCCGAGTACGATTCCCTGTTGTACTCTGCTTACTACAGGAGCTGGTTCTGAGGCTTCACCATCAACTACGACCCTTTGTGTTCTTCCTGTGAAGAATGCCTCTATCCATTTGAAGGTGTGTCCTCTTATGCCGTAGTGCTCTAATTTGGTCAGTAGACGCTTATGGGGTACTCGATCAAAAGCTTTGCTAAAGTCTAAGATGGCTAAGTCATATTGTTTCCTATTATCCATAGATCTAAGCAGTTCACCAGTAAGAGTTAAAAGTTGAGTTTCACAGCTTCTTCGTCGTCTAAATCCATGTTGTGACTCAGTTAGTATGTTGTTATAGTCGAGATGTTTCATGATGGTACTGACTATTATGTGTTCTAACATCTTACACGGGATATAGGTTAGTGATACTGTCCTGTAGTTGCTAGCTTTAAACCTTTCTCGCTTCTTGAAAATTGCTGATACATTAGCTGTTTTCCAAATGTTCTGGGTGTTTCCATCTAGAAGGCACTTGTTGTAGGTAAATGTGAGAAACGGGGCACACTCTGTAGCTGTTTCGTTGAGGATTTTAGCGGTAATCAAATCTGGTCCAGTTGCTTTCTGTGGATTGAGCTTTAGACGTAGTTTTAAGACCCCATCATTAGTGACATATATATTTGGCATGTCCGGGAAGGGTGATCCTTTGGGTGTTTGTATGTTTAATTGGTCCTCTTTTGTAAAGACAGTTGTTTCGTACAGTTTGTTTAGTAAATTTGCTTTGTCACAAGATGAACTGTGAAGTTTACCATTGCCCTTAAGGGGTGACACTCCACAGCTGTCCTTTTTTAGTGATTTAATGTAGCCCCAAAAGCGTTTCTGTTTAGGAACTTGTTGGTCTGTGTCTGGGTCTCCAATGTCTATGAGGTTTTCAATGGACTTCCAGTAGGCTTGTCGTTCTAATTTTTTGGACTGTTCTTCTAAATTTGATGTACTTGGTTTTGTCTTTATGGCAACTACTTGTCTTCTGTTTGGTCTAAAGGTAATTCCTTTTACTGTAAAGTCTTTTCATCTCTTTGCTAATCCAAGGTTTGCTTGTCTTGTTACCAGTTAAAAGTTTGGAAGGGATGTGTTTATCCTTGAGCTGTTGTATCTTTAGCAATTGTTAACAATAGTTGCGTCCATAGACCTATTTTGTTCTGTTGAAAGAGTATTTCATCTTTCTTTTTTTTTAAATTAATTGATCAAGTGTTTAAAAACACGTCCATTGCCAAGGGACGCTACTCCTTCTACCTTCCCGTGAAACAATTTTTGAAATACGACCTTCGGTTGACCTGTTTTAGGACCAATCTCTTTTTCAAATATTAATTTGACGGAGTTCCCAGATGGTCCCTTTTCGCGTGACGGGTCACATATAAAAAAGTCGTCACTTTAAATAAGTCTTTCGTTATTCATGTCTAATGCTTGTAAAATGATTTCAACTTAAAGAGTTACCTTCTTTAAATGAAGAATTTATTTTCATTTAGATAATATATTCAGTAGAGTAAAAGTTATGATCAAGGTTTTATTTTTTCATCCCACGCCAACAGCGACGCCAAGGTGAGGACAATACCTAGATGTTTTGTCACGAAATAGCCTAGGCATTTAGAAAAAGTTTCAGCCTTCGATTTACGACAATAGTTACATAGAATGGCAGCTTGATAAATTTACACTCGGAGAAATGCTAAAAGTGAAAATATTCTACTTAGGATTCTTTATTATCTCTCTCCACGGTGGATCTTTTTTTGCGTGATGGGAAACACCTCACGGATGAGATGGAGTCGATTTTTCCTTGTCATCGAGATCGAATTTTTGACAATAAACTTCAACAAGATGTGTTTGTTGAATATGAATGCCCTCGCAGTTGCCATTCTTCGGAACAGTGTTTTGATACATAAATATGGAAATCCTATATGTAAGTCTTGTTTGTCTAAAACTGCTGCTTCATACCGACTTTCAACATTTAGTGTCATACCAATCAAGTTATACCTAGTAGTAGAGTTTTACTATCATCATTGAGTGCCCTTCTCTAAAGGACACTGACCTTGATCAATGACCTTGACTTTGTGTTGCATGTACAGGTCTTCGCACGAGCATGTACGTGTGAAATATCAAGGACATATTGCTTACCAATCAAAGGTTATAGCAAAAGTTAGTTTTAATTAAAAAAGCTTGACATTAAAAAATGAACTTGACCTCAACACGTTAACTTTAAGTTGATACCTTGCCCCCAGCAAACATCATTTGAAATTTGAAGGCTTTATCACTTACTAATCAAAAGTTATGGCCAATTTTAAAGATTTTATGTTGAAAAAGTGTGACCTTGAAAAAATGACCTTGATCTTGACAGACAACATTTACTTTAGTTTTCACAGAAAGGTCTTGTCACAAGCAATGCACATATGAAATCTAAAGGCTATATTACTAACCAAAACAAAGTTATGGCCAATATTTAAGTTTTAATTATTCACAAATTTTACCCTAAAAATGACCTTGAAATATGACTTTGAGCTTGGTATCAACAGAATAAATATGAAATATAAAGTAATAGCCAATGTAAATGTTTTTCCTTCGGACAAACGGATAGAGTAACTGACAAAAAGATAAACAGACAGACAGAACAAAAACAATATGTCCCCGATGCGGGGGCATAATAATCGATGTAAATCACAGAGTTCTACAGACACCATCTGCATAGTTTTGCGGTGACACGGCACGTAAAACTCGTTAATTGGCAACAAGCATAGCAAGATTCTGATTGGTCAGTAATCCCTGTTGAAGTATAAAATTAAAAATTTGTGCGCGATACGTCACAGTTTTATTATTCTCAGTCGTGAACAGTTGTTAGAAAATTTTGAGAGCAGTGTCTAAACTGTGCATTGTTCTTTTTATATTGTTCGAGAATAATTTATATTAGTAACGATGAGAGCAGTGCTGTAGAAGGACTATTTGTTTAGTAGTGTACTAGTCTTGGGAACTATATATTTGCAGGGTTCCTTAGGGAAATTTAATTGATATCATTGTCTTACAACGATCTTACTAACTTTTCACAACAATTAATAAGAGATCCAGACCTCAAATTAATTACAAAAAGATGAACGAGGCAGGATTGGTGAGTTCTTTACCATTAACACCTATGGGGAGAGGCAAACCCGTGGGGACCCCCACAGAACGAAAACCAGCGCAGACGGAAACGTCCCGGGAACCAGCCATGTTTTCGTCGTTAACATCCGCTTCTCCGGACGAGCATGAAATGCATGAGATAGATAGGCAGTTTGAGGAGGAAAGGGGCCGTCTTTCCATAACTTTACATAAATTAAGACGAGAAAAGGAACTTCAGAAACTACGAGAAGAAGTAGAGAAGGCGCAGCAAGAATTAAGTGTGAGTGTTGCTTCGCAGAACAGCGACAAACCAGTGAAAGAACAGTCGTCGGAGAAACGAAGTGCCGAAGTCGGTAAGAGCCCGAGAGTAGACGAGGGACAAGAACAGTGCAAAGGTAAATCTAGTATTTCTTTGAAAACTTTACGTGAAAACACTGATTTAAATGTGCTGCCAGACGACAATTGGCTAAACTTGGTTTGATTGAGGACGGTGTTGAGGTAGAGAGTAGCGATAGTGATGATGAATTTTCCCTTGACATTCCAGTTTCTAAGGAAAAGAAAAGTGCTTGTAGGTCAGGCATTAGTAGCAAGTCATCTGACCAAGTGATTTGTCCGCAAAAATACCCACATGCCTTTTTAAGGTTTGAGTATGTTAGCAACTCAGTTGAATTTGACAATTTAAATTTCAATTTATTTGTAGCTGGTGAATTGGAAATTATTTCTTTAAAAGGCTTATCAGAAAATGAAAAAAAGGTAGAACAAATCTTTTGAAAAGATTAATGTATTTGAATAATTCTTATGAGTTTTCGATTCTCAAATCCTTGTATGCAGCAATTTTAAGAGATATAGAACTTGGATACAAAAAATGGGGTGATGACTTTCTGTACATTGAAAATACAATTTTGGCCCCAGCTTCAATCAAGCTGAGACCCAAAACAGAATTTTCAATGGGTAGTAACACGATAACGAAAGCAGAGGATAGGTTCTGGTTTTGTGCCAGATACCAGAGAAACAAATGCACATATAAAGATTCTCACCCCATTACAGTCAAAGGAAAAATTAAAATGGCTAAACATGTGTGTGCTGCATGTTGGTTGAAAGACAAGAAAGAAATTAACCATCCTGAATGTTCAACTGCATGTCCATACATGAATTCATGACAATTTCCCAGTAATAGTTCACAAATTCTTGAAACGACAGAAAAAATTGTAGATATATTTTTACCTAGATTTATCAACTTTAATAAATGTAATTCTAAATTTGGATGTAAGAAATCATCCTGTGATATTTGCAAATCGTTGCAGCCTATCACTTTAAACAATTCATTAAAACTGATTGAAGTTCATGAAAAAGTAATAGAATCAGGTTTTTTCAATTATGAAAAACTTAAGATTCCCATAAATCTTAAATTCAATACTGATTTCATGCAGAGAATGCTGCATGGATATAATGATTTGCAAGTTTTAGATCTATTGAAATATGGATTTCCAATCGGGTATTCTCGTCCTGCGAACATGAATGATTTAAATACATGTCGTAAAGTTAAAAATCATAGAGGCGCCATAGAATATCCGGTTCATATTCAAAAATACCTTGAAAAAGAGGCATCCCATGGGGCAATTTTGGGTCCATTCAACACTAATCCTTTTCAGTCTGATTTAGTGATATCACCTTTGAATTCAGTGCCAAAATCTGACCCAGGGGAAAGAAGGGTGATTTTAGATCTTAGTTTTCCAAAGAACGGTGATAGTATCAATAAATTTGTTTCTAATGAATTCTATTTGGGGGATAAAGTTGATTTAGTGTTCCCAAAAATTGATGATTTTATTTCTCTGATTTTAAGTAAAGGTCCTGGTAGTTTAATGTTTAAAATAGATTTAAGAAGGGCTTATAGACAGATCAGTATTTGTCCTTCAAGTTACAATCTAGTAGCCTTTCAATGGAAAGGTCACATTTTTGCAGACAGCGTGCTCCCGATGGGTTTGAAAAGTTCGGCTCAAATATGCCAAAGAGTCACTAACGCCTTTTCATTCATGATGTAAAATATTGGGGTAGCTGTTTTGAATTATCTGGATGATTTCGGGGGTGTTGAAACTCCAGACAAAGCTTATTTTGCCTTTAAGACAATGAGACAAATCTTCATTTGCAGTGGTCTAGAGGAGGCTTTTGATAAAGCTTGTGAACCTTCAGAGATCATGATTTTCTTAGGGGTTTTATTTGATACTAGGTCAATGACAATGTCTGTGACTCAGACTAGATTGCAAGAAATAAAATTGCTAATAAAAGTTTGGTTAATAAAAGAAGTTGCATGCATCAAAGACATTCAAAAGTTAATTGGAAAATTGAATTTTGTGGGAGCTTGTGTCAGGTCAAGCAGAATTTTTGTGAACAGAATTTTGAATTGGTTGAGGGAATGCTGTGAATTGCCTCATAATCAAGATTGGCCTATTCCATCTGAGGTTAAAAGAGATGTGGGATGGTGGGATAAATTTCTTCCAGTATTTAACGGCATCACATTAATTGATCATGGTCCTTGGATGACTGTAGATTCTTTATTGAGTACAGATAGTTGTTTGACAGGGTGTGGTGGAATGTTTGGCAGTAGATTCTTTCATTCTGAGTTCCCGGAATTCATTCTTAAGGAAAACCTGCACATAAGCGCCTTGGAATTACTAGCAATTGTAGTAAGCCTCCATCTATGGGCAAAGTATTTGACAGGTAAACGAATTCAGATATTTTGTGACAATCAAGCAGCTTGCATAGTTCTCAATTCAGGGAAAGCTAGATGTCCTTTTCTTCAAAAGTGTTTACGTGAGATTTGTTATTGGACTGCAGTTCATGACTTTCAATTACGAGCTGTTTTCCTTGAAGGGAAGTTAAATCGGACTTCAGATAATTTGTCGAGATGGCATTTGAATGCAAAATTTAAAGAGTCATTTTTATCTGATTTTTCAGATGTTGAATTGTTTTAGGAAATCATTAATGATGATAGCTTCAAATTTGTACATCCCTGGTAATGTTCTCTTTCATGTGTTTTTCTTCAAAACCTGACAAAAGATATGCAAGAGTCTACTAAGTATGCCTATGCAGTGGGTACACATAAAAACCTCCAAGTACAATGGGAGGCATTTATCATGTTTTGTATATATTTCAAGCTGTCCTTTTTACCAGCTTCTGTAAATACAATAAGATTGTATGCTCAATTTCTCTCAAGGTCTTTTGAGTCGGTTCAAAGTATTAGAAATTACATAGCAGGAGTCAAGACCTTACATTCAATGGTTGGATGTGAGGTGATCCAATTTGATGATTTCATTTTGCAATTAACTCTAAGAGGCTTATCTAGGGTAAAACCTCGGTCTGTTAAAAGAGCAGCACCCATTACTATAGACATTCTGTTACAAATTCATGATAGTCTTGATTGGACCGATTCAGATAATATTGTTTATTGGTGTTTGTTTTTATTTGCTTTCTTCTTAGTAGCTCGCAAATCAAATCTGGTGCCTTCCAGTAAGAAAGATTTCAAAGACCAAAAATTTTTGAAATACGATGATATTGAAATTAAGTCAAATTGTTTGATTGTTAGATTCAGATATTCAAAAACTGTCCAGTTTGGAGAAAGGGAGATTTTTTGTCCCTTACTCCCTTTAAAAGATAAGAGAATTTGCCCAGTAAGCGCCTTTGATAAGTTAAGGTTAAACAAGTTGAATCATTCATCAGGAGCATTATTTGTGCTCAAAGATTCTAGGTATGTTACATACCATCTTTTTCAATCCAAATTGCGTAAATGTATTCATGCCATAGGTTTGAATCCTACAGCATTTTCTTCTCATTCATTCAGACGAGGTTTTGCCACCCTTGCTTTCCAGTCAAACGTTCCTCCTGAATATATACAATTATTAGGAGATTGGAAATCTGATTGCTACAAGGATTACTTGGAATTGTCATGGAAGGATAAATTTATAGTGCTACATAAAATGTTGGTTAATTTATGAAGAATTACAGTGGATTCCGTGTTGATATCAATCGGACTAGGAGTATATATTAATTTATTTTCTTGCTTCTTAAACAAAGCACATTAATTGCTTACACTAACGGATATTGTCTTAAATTTCTTCAATTCATTCAATTAGAAACGAGCTGTGAATTGACATGGTCTGAATGGATGTTAAATGGAGTCCACTGTGTAACACACATCTTTAATTGTACATTTAAGTAATTATGTTAAAGAATGTTTTGTTTTTGTGTGTTTTTTTTTTTACAGATATAAAAGTTCATATCATATCAGACTCCATAGCGAAATATGTAAGAGATATTAACTATGCACAGGTTATTCCATTTCCTGGTATCAATGTGGCACGGCTAACTAGGCGTATCGAAAGAATGCCTAATTTGGTGAAAGCTGAATTTTATTATTTTGCACGTGGGCACTAATGATGTTATTGCATTATCAGTGGGTGAATTACTTAGCAATTTCTCATATTTGATCTCCGTAATCAGAGGACTTTCAATTGCAAGGATCATTGTTTCCTCAATTTTGCCAAGACCTATAGATCATGAAGAATCTGGTGATAAAATTAAACAAATTAATTTCGAGTTAAAAAAATTGTGCCAATCTTTGAAATTGCAATTTATTCATTCTTATAGACATTTTTTCAAATTTGGTAAACCCATTAGAGAACTTTTTGCTGTCAGAGATGGGGGGTTGCATTTGAATTTTGAGGGGACTAGAAAATTGAGATTGTGTTTCATAAACACAGTAGTGCATTTGTTGAAAAAATAATTTTAATTCATTTCTTATATGGTGAAATCACATAGTGAATTTTTTCCTTAATTACAAACAGAATACATAATAAGATGATGGGAATAAAGCTTATTGGGGAAGGGCCCTCCTTGATAGAGGTGTTTTACTCTATCGGAGGTTTTATCCATGTTATAGTAATATGTTATACTATTGGTGGATAGGGATGGGCTTCATCATAGGGGTTCAGGGAGGGGCCCTCCTTAAGGGAGATACTTTCCTCCTTTGAAGGTTGGTTCAAGTGGTAGTAGTACTTGATATTGCTCTTGAACCGGGATGGGTTGTTTGAATTGATTTTGTATATATACATGTATTAGTGTATTGATGTATTTTGGCTTCTGTTGGGGGATGTGTGAGGGCTTGGATTGGCGGATGATCAATTAGCCAGCATTGCTTATAGTTCATTTGTTTATATTTTCATAACATTATCATTTTTGCATGTTGGTATGGCAGTGCTGGCTCATTGGTATATTCTTGCTCACTGATTATAAAGTTGTCATATAATTAATATTTCGTCATATTGAATAGTTTTATATGTGACTGAGATGTACCAAATAAATCATCTATAGAGTGAATAATATCTTGTTGTTTGGTGGCCAATTTGCATAGTTTTGCGGTGACACGGCACGTAAAACTCGTTAATTGGCAACAAGCATAGCAAGATTCTGATTGGTCAGTAATCCCTGTTGAAGTATAAAATTAAAAATTTGTGCGCGATACGTCACAGTTTTATTATTCTCAGTCGTGAACAGTTGTTAGAAAATTTTCCCACCCTCCCATTGCCCCTCATTTGACTGAGATGTACCAAATAAATCATCTATGGAGTGAATAATATCTTGTTGTTTGGTGGCCAATTAATTTTATTTCTCGTCAAAATGAAACATATGAATACAAATACACAAACTGTCTTGCGTTTTATTCACGAGTTAAGTGGTAAAAACAAAGAACAGAAAGGAGAAGAAATGTAAAAAGAATACTATATTCATATAATAAAATAAAATGTAATAAATAAATATCCATCGTTTCTTTATCTCAGCACCTGACTAAGTCTATAAGACAGCCCACACAATAGTCTCCAGTTATAGACAGAGATCAGTCGTCGCGTGTCCTTGCTGAAGCCCCGTCTTCCCGTGTACTTCTGAAAGGTAAGCAAATATGGACCGGTCTGTTAAAACAGCCCATATGGGAAAATAGAAAAGTACCGACAATTTTCAAGTTAGAATACATGTTCTTACTTTTAGTACCAATATTCTAGAGTAAGGATGTTCAACAGATGCATACTTCAGAAATATTTTTTAGGAACAGTCTCGCGGATTGAAAATCAAGACTGTGATATTTAGTATATATAAAGTCACGCCTCTATAAAGGTCTATTAAGGGTTTTCTCTTAAATATGTCTCTTTTAACAAATCGTGTATTCGTAAATTGGACAAGAAACATTTGTTATATCAAACAATTCACTTATTACTAACGCCACATATAAGAATGTCACAGACGAAGATTTTTTTATCAAAGCCCAGGGCACACTTTCTTTCACAAAGCCTACAAGCGATAATATTTGAGCCTGTGCGTGACATTTCCAACAATTTCAAATGTGCGCAAAGCAAGGACTCTGACCAGCCTGTGTATCCGCTTTGCGCTTAGTAGATAGATAAGGTATCAACATATCTGTAGGCAATCAAGTAACTTTATATTTACAGTATATGGCTGTTCACGCTGCTCAATGTTTGCACCTCACGAACATTTCAAACTGTTGGAAATGTCACGCACAGGCTAAATTTAATTCCAATTCCAAATACTGCGACTCTTCCGACTGCCCTGTGCGTATGATAACGAAGCACAAGCAAGCGCTCGAAGTTTGAAACGAGCTCAAATACACTTCACTGAGTTATGCAGGGAACCACTTATTTCTATGTCGCTTGTTTTTCCTTCATTACCCTGAAGCAACAGTTTCACTTTTATTAATGAATATTTCAAACGGCGTTTACGGTTAAGCTCAGAAAGACTTATGTTCATTTGAATATTTCATAGCTACCCCCACCAAAATTAGAATCAACCCTACGTTCAGGATAACAGAAAGTGGCAAGGTGAACGCAGGGCAGATTGCAGGAATGCGTTATTATAAAGTTATATCGCATGAAAGAGCGGCGTTATATACATAATCGTTGAGTTAAAAAACATACATAGGCACACAAATGCACATATAATAAACAAATCCACATATTATACCTTCTGTAATTTGACGTTGGGGCACCAATGGATCTACTGGTAATGAAAATTAACAAACACGTATTTGACTCGTCACAAAAATACATATGAAGGTTTTTTTTTATTATAGTCCATGACGAAAAAGGAACTAAGCGAACACATTCAGATATCAAATATGTATTGCTTGTGTTTTAACACATTTGTTAAGTAAGTAATTATTTTTGATGTAATTCTCAGTGTTGAAGATATCTTAAACTTTTTGTACGTTAATGCTTTAAATTAAAATGAAGAGATTCGAGAATAGGATATTACATGCACACCCAGCGCCGTCATAGCGCAGTTGGTAGCGCGTCGGACTGTCAGTCTAGAGGTCCTGGGTTCGACGGCGACACTCATTCATTCTGACTATTTGTCTCTCACAAATTGATTGATAATCGTAGATCTATGTAAGATAGTAGCTGGAGGCAAGGAACGGATGTGATGGTGGTACTGGTAAAACCAGGAATCCATTGTTAGGTGCTCAAGCCGCTGCGGTGGCCTAGTGGTAAATGCACTCGACCCGTGACCTGGAGGTCCGTGGTTCGAGCCCCACTGTCGCCGGGGTGTGTTTATGGGCAAAACACTTAATAGCCAGCCCCAGTTCACCCAGCTGTAAAAATGGCTAGCAGTGGGTTTAAACCACTGCCTCTCTCTCAGCGACGTGAAAACATCAGGATTGAGTGTTCGAGAGCGATTCTATAAGCTTAAGCTTTCGTCGCAATCGAACTAAAATAAATTAGTATAAACTAAGCCGCCGCTTAGAAATATTAGTAAAATAAGTAAAAAATTGAAAGCGGCGTTAAACTCCATTCAATCAGTTAATCAATCAAGTACATGCACACCTATTCAGGTGTGAACATTCTGTGTGTATGCAACTTTTTTGCAAATTTATATTTCTTTTATTATAAAAAAAAATAGAATGTCACACTTAAAAATTGTTCTTGATTTTTTTGTTTTGTTGTTGTTGAACAGCGGCTTTAAACGTGTTTAAAAGTGTTTCAAATCAGTTGACAACCAAATCCAGCTTCAATAAGCTGGACTTACGAAGTTTTGGTCGTCAACTGAAGACTTACTTTGAAGACCTCGTCCTTGACGTGGGTGTGGACGGTAGCTGTGTGTAGGTCGAGTCGAAGGCAATCTTCATTCCGATACGCTGGCGTTCCTCCTGTAACTTCTGTATCTTTGTCTTTAACGACTCCAGAGATTTCTCTAGCTCCTCCTTCTCTTCCTCTATCTTTTGGTTGGCATCTAGCGCTTTCTTTGCTCTATCTTTAGCAAGCCTCACAGCTCTTGTCTGGTTTAGCAATTGATTCTTTATTTCCTCGATCCGTATCTCCTTTTCTAATAATAACTTTCTCATTGTGTATATCAAATCGGGAAGTTCTTTCTCTTTATTCGTTTCGCCGATTTTTTCATAACATGTGTCAAGAGTTGATTGTAGATCATTTACCCTATCGCACAGCAAACTTATTTCTTTTTCTATTTTGTCAATGGTTACATTATCTGGAAGCGTTTCTTTGATTGACATTTGGTCACTTTCATCCAATGTGTTCACGTGTATCGCTGCCATTAACTGTTTATGTATGCTGAACAGTTTATGGCCGTGAAGTCTGGGGTTGTTAAGGTTTGAGTCGATCACAATGTGTCGACAAAGAAAATCTTCTACAGCTTTTTGTTGGGCCTGATTGATGCGGGTTGTCTTGGCCAAATCCTTGACGTACTCTTTGATTGTTCGCCTTAGTTCTGGCAATATGTCCATTTTACCTGTTTGAAATTTTTCAGTAAATTTACTAGGTTCGTTGTTAATTATACGATGTACAGAATGATGCAGATGCCGATGAGATAAAAAAAAAAAAAAAAAAAAAAAAACGTAAGTATAGAATTCTTTGTGCAACCAAATTCAAATGGAAACAGCTAGTAGCATCGTGAAATTGACACTCATTTTGATCAAAACAATTCAAAATCAATTACCCAAGGCTCCAATCATTCACCCGAAACACTCACTTCAGTCCATCAAAAGCGCTCAGAATTTCTTCAAAAATTCTTCGAGGTCGTTCAAAATGATCATCATTTCAATCTATCGAATAATGTTCATTTTCAACAGTCTGGTTTGTTCGTGAAGACAAAAAAAAGAACAAAGAAAAGTACAAAGATTTTCATAAAGGGGTTGGGGTGTAAAATGTATCTCCAATTCTATCAATAATGTTTTACCTCCCTTGAAAATCATTCTAAACATCCTCCACACACTCATTTAATTTCACTCCAAAATCATTAAATCATTGAACTTGTCAATTTCACGATGTTTCTAACTGTATTATCATTTTAACAACATAAAAAAGAAAGGCAACGCTATAGAAAAAATAGAAAAATAAGACATTGGTATAGTTTGGATGGTAAACACTGCAAATCATTGGGCCAACTTATTTCTGACCCTGGGCGGATACTGTTGCCCGCAATATCAGAGTATCTCTCAGAAAGCGGGCTACCAGCTCTAGACTGGTCCACATATCGACTATCAGAATAGCCTAGAATAGGCTATTCTGATATTCGAAAGTGAGACCAGTCTACACCCGACCCGAAAGAGGGCCAGAAAAAAGTTGGCCCAATGTTAGTAGTAGAGCTCGGAAGAGTACTCCAGTATCCGGGTATGGGGTAGGGTAACGTGCCTACCCGTGTCAGCTTAAATCATTATTGGTTACCCGACTATTACATAATCACTATGTACCTTTGAAAATCAATTTCAGAAAAGAATTGAAGCCTGTTTCAAACAGTCTTCAATTCTTTTCTGACCTTGATCTCCAGATGATCTTACGGACGTACATCAGATAGTATTGAGACTCCTGGATACGTATTTGCGAGTCACAGTCTAGCATCGCAAATTTGTATCCCTTAAAACAATGTCGGAATGTGTATGCTCAAACTCCTTTACATAAATTCTGGGTCTACCTTTGTATTTTGATAAAATGGATATATATAGACAGTGATCATCGGGTACTCGTATAGCCGCGGGTAATGAGATCTCAGGTACTCGGATATAAAATTTCTACTCGTCTTAGCTAGTTTATAGAGCGGTACCCACAGGGAAATGTTCCGCTGATTTTTTATGAACATATATGATAATTTAGACAAGGGGTCGAACTCCATTTTGGAGCGAAAATCACCCGGCACGAATCGAGCGTCGATTTCTAAGTCAGTTCTTACCCAATCTGAATGCCCAATACATCATTTCATAGCTAAATGGATAAACTACCAACGAGTATTTAATTTTAATTTCCAAACAAACTTCGTTTACGAAAGCCAAACTAAAATGTCGTGCGATTCGACGTCAATTTCGCATCTAAGACAAATACCTGCACAAAATGTTACAGGGATAAACGTTCATACAGACGCCACAATCATTGGTATTAAATTAAGTACTCGTTGGTAGTTTATCCATTTAGCGGTACCCTCACTGCCAGATAGTTAAGGTAAGGGCGCTGTATTATAAAATCGACATAAAAGAGTCCCTAATAAAATATATCACAGTTTTTAACCATATACACAAGACATATTGTTCTAAACCACTAATGCCGTATTATTTTACATTTAGAGAGATAAGAATTAAAGTTAATTGACCTAAACGAATTTACGTAAGAAAATCGTGTTTGTTTTCCACCTTTCGAAATCCTTATTCATAATGAATGTAATTCAAGAAAAAGTTCATAAATAACCATTGATATCTGTATTTCCCGATTAGACAACTCGCCTAGCTTTTGGTAGCCGTATTATAGAGTAATACTGAGGTTGTATTCGAATATTAACTCTGAAACTTATGGATTTGTCAAAGATTGTGACCCGTTACGCGAAAAGGGTTCGACCATCTGGGTAGTGCTTAAAGTGTCGGCTCTAGTCAGTCTGCGCAGATTGCGCAGACTGACTAGAGTCGAAACCTTTCATAAAGTGCTTATTTTCTTAATCTAGAATGGTCAATTTACCTTCAATTGAAAGAACTTTTGAAATGCGACCTCTGGTTGACCTATGCTGGACACATTTTTTTCTCATATTCATTTTACAGAGTTCCCAGATGGTCCCCTTTTCGCCTGACGGGTCACAATTAAAGGCGATTAATGAAAGTCAAATCTACTATAATTTGGATTGGCAACCCCCTTTTTATTGGCAAGACCTTTGAATTGGGTTATCAAAAAATAAAATACCCGGTCGATTCAAACGTTTTGACTTCCGAATTCAATCTCTTAATTATTTATCAATCTACGGTCTAAGAAATAAATATAATTCTAAACTAAATGTGAATTATACAGAAAACTTGTTTTCATCTTGCAAAGTGCAAAGGTAAATCGTTTGAGACTCAGAAATCGTGACTGACTTAAATGAAATAAGTGAATGTTCCCGAGTTTAGTGAAACTGAAAAGGAATGAAACATTTAATACCTCTTGAGTTGACCAGTTCTGTCTCTTTTTCCTTAAAATTTTCCACGACCCACGGATAGTCATCTTCTAGACATTCCAAAAGTTTTGCATAGGCCTCAGGTCCACGTTTTGCTATCATGTCTAGCATTTTCTGCATTTGTTTCTCGGGGTCTTTTTCAGCCTTTAACAAAAATGTGTACATGTTGCCTATTTCTTCTGTTTTGAGAATTGTTATTTCAAGACAAAAAACGACTACATAGTCGTGAATTCAGCAAGCATAATTTATTTTTTGACATTATGATGTCCCACTAATAATTTGCTACACTTTTGATTTAGCCTGTGTAAAACATTTCCAACAATTTCAAATGAGCACCAAACAAAGACTCTGGCCAACCTGTGCATCTACGCTGTCTGACCAGGATCTTCACTTTGCGCTTTTTTAAAAGATAAGGCCAAAAGGCGTTTTTAGTAAGCCAGGCAAACTTTTAATTATACTACATTGCAGTCAATGTTGGCAAATGTTTGCCCTTCACCCACATGTCATACTGTTGGAAATGTCACGCACATACTCGATTACAATGTATTTGCATCTGTATGAAACCAAGCGCATTGACAGACGTGGTTAATTCAGAGAAAAGGATCCTCATCCCTAAAAGGGTGACTTTGTCGGTATACACCCCCCCCCCCATTTTAACAGTTGTATTTCAGTCAAAATAATACCAGGGGCCTCTTTCAAGAAAGGTCCTACGATTGAAATTTAGTCGTATCGCAATCGTATGATAAAAATTGGCTTTCAAGAAACTTTTTGGCTTTCAAGAAAGGTGTCGTATCGTGAAATCTACGATAAAATATACGACACCTTCAAACCAGTCGTAAATTTTACGATTTTGCCCCTATGAGCCTTAATTTTTTTCGGATTCCTTTCCAGCTCTCGCGGATGTTTGAATGATTATTTAGCTATGCACATGCCAAATTTCCAAGTGCATTATAGTATAATAAACGAAATATATTGAAAACAACAGATGCACCATCATTTCGATGTTTGATTTTACTCTGCGATAATCGTACGATTGTCGCAGAATGTTTTCATAGTGGTATTCAGTTATTTATTAACCGTAAGAATCGACCATTTTGTGACCATGACTAAAAACGTTTGCTTACCCTTCCCAGTGACACAGAAAGTCGGAGATACCAAATCAATATTTTTACGCATATATAAATTACTTACTTTTCTTTAAAAAAAAACACAAACTACTCTCACGTTATGCAATATGGATTCCTGTGTTTCATGCTTCAAGTGTGACATAAATTAAAAGGAAAATTCCACAGTCTATAGTCAAAGCCTATACAATTCTTTATAAATAGGAGGATTTGTTGTGTCTGTGGTCTAGAGGTAGAGCGTCGGCCTCTTGACCTAAAGGTCCTGAGTTCGATTCCCGGGAGCGGCTATCGATCTTGGTTCTTTCCTTGGCCCACACATTCGGCGCGAGTACTGGTGATTTTTCCAGGAAGCAGAATCGAGAGGGATTAATCTAAGTTGTAAGAACTTGTTTCCCAATCGATGTAAAATAAATAGGTTTAAACCAAATAGGAGGATTTCTTAACAACAACAACAACAACAACAACAACAACAACAAAATCATCATTATCAACTACAAAACCGCTGCACTCGATATTTTTTCTCTCTCTTTTCGCCAAAGATGAACTGAGCAAATAACAATGCAGATACAATAATTGAACGGCGACATTAAGCCAGATGAAACTTGTCTAAGCTTCATGTTACTGTTGTAGTTACACGGATACGCCAACGAGCACTGTACTAGAACCGAAATGAGAGTTCATAGGTAATTTTGAATTAAAGCGATTGAATATAATATATATAATATCCATCTAAAGTTCATTTCAATACCTTCAATACCTTCCATATAGGCACAGAATTATACAGATTTGAACAATTACCTAACAAATACATTTAAGAATCAAAGCACTGAAAGTATTGATGGTGGACGTTTTTGTTGGCATACTATAGTGATTCTTCCTTTGTTGAGAAAAGAGAAATTTTACATGTAAAATTTCGATAAAAGGAAAATGACCTGACCGAAATTCGCATTTTGCATTAGATATACATTTTTCATTTATTGTCGATCGTCAACCAAAGTCCTGTAATTGCAAGGTTTCGATAACTTTCGGCAGTATGTCGGGTGTAATTTAAAGAGTGATTGTCTGATCCATTATGTATAAAAGGAAAGAAATGACATTTAGATGATCTAGGTTATTATTCTTAATTTGTCATGCTAATCGATTCTTCGTAATCTCATAATTCAAATTATGGTGTTATCTGCTTAAAAATTTCTATGCAGGGATAATAATTAATTGTTCCGCAATATTCATTCTCAAATAGAGAAAGAAAGGGTAAGTTTTTATATAAACACGTAAAAAATTGCAGACACTCGTCTCGAGATTGGCTGTCGCGTGTTGAAAAGTAAAGTAAACCCCCTTTGCATAAACCTTTATCGCACAACGGATGCTTTACTTTACCTGCTCGGGCTGTACCATAAATATTCCGGTATTTCCATTAATTGGTCATATATACATTAGTAGTGTCAGGGGAGGTTACCATTCCAGAAATTCCATTCACCAAGTTTTCATGAGTGACCTCCCATAGACCATTTGCAAACAAGGGACAAATTACCCACTCTATCTGAAAGTAGTTCTACGCAAGCAAAACGTTCGCCTGATCTCAGAATTACATATGATTTCACACTTAAAGATGTCTTTGAGGTTTCAACAAGTTATGTAGAATCCTTTTTCTCTCCATTTTTAAAATGCATAGTTGTCAGACGGATACAATTCTCGAAAAAGAGTAAATTGAAGCTTAGTGAGCACTGCTGTTTTGAAAACCTATTAACATCTGACAGGATTGTTCTTAAGCGGTATTAACACTGGTGAACGTAAACGTCCACCAAAAAATGGATGAGCCTTTTTTCATCTTACCCTTTTAAAAATGTTGTATTCTTGTACATGCTAATACTTCACCAGAAAACAACCAACCAACCAAACAACAATGGTAATAAAATATAATGATAATTAAGTCATACACCGAAAACTTGGTGCAGATGATCATTAACTAGAACATGTGCATTTTTACAATGCGGTCCAATGTTCGATTGCTCCACATTCGGCGCGACAGACGGTATACTACAAGTAAATGGCTTTTCTACGGTCAGTTTGCTGATTTACCCTTTTTGGTATTTTAAAAAGCGGACAATATACCCACTAACGCGGAAGTTTATATCATATGATCAGCACGTGCAAATGTGAAAGATCAACTTTACGATAATCTTATGAGGTCGTATAGTCTGCGATTTCAACGATATTTTTGTGAAAGTCGTTTACGACCGTCTTAAATATAATCGTACGATATTTATAAGATAAATCGTACGATATTTTTCTTGAAAGAGGCCCAGGTTTTCTTAATGTTTTGTGGAATTTAAGATAAAATATTGTTGAAACAAACGTTTCGTTTACAGTCACTAGATAAAAAATAATTGGTTTCATCACATATTAAAGAAAATAAAAGTATATCTGTGATTCTGCATGCAAAAAAGGGACCATGATGGCCCTAGGATGCGCTCCTGATTCTTTTGACCCCAAGGACATCACATTGACACCAATGAGATAGAAAGATTCCCAAAAGGAGCTAATTCCTACATTTATATGAGTCATTTGTCTCCCACTATTCGTTGAATGATAAGGAGAACGCGCAAGCAGCTGGTGGTTCTGGTGAAATGTTGTGATTGTTATGGTGTGAGAAATGATAGGAAGTCATGGGTAGGTGAACCGGCCGCCGAGATATAACTAGAATTGCGTTGAAAGTGGCTTTAAACCTCATACATGCAAGCAACTTACACTCTACGCACTACCCAGATGGCCCCTGTTTGCCTGATGGTTCGCAAATATCTAAATTTAAAGATAAATAACGGGTAAGGTAGAATAACCATTCAGATCCAAGAAACATGCAGATAGCGATTAGCTTCGACCTTAGTAAGCATGCGCAATACCCGCAGTCTGACTATGGCCGATGCTTTTCGCACTGCCGGGTTAAATGACTAGTCACATTTGTTTCTCTCCTCTCGGTTATATCGACAAGGACTGACATTTTACGCACTATCCAGACTGCGCAGTGCTTGCATTTTGACTTTGCTTGATATACTTTTCGCACTACCGAGATCGTATTTTGTTTGTTTGAATGGGGTTTACACCGCTTTAAACAATATTTTTGCTAATTCGCGGCGGGTGATGCATCTTACAATAGATTCCTTGTATTTTTTCACACAACTACTACCATCACATCCTTTCCTAGCCTCATATCCCTTAAGGTTTTCGACCCATTGGCGAAATACAAAATAGTCGGAAAGAATGAGTGCCGCCGCCAGGGATTGAACCCGGGACCTTTAGATTGACAGTCCGACGTGCTACCAACTGCGCTATGGCAGCGGCCAACGAGATCGGAGGATCGGTCACGTTTATTTTGCCCTCCTTCGAAGAAGAAGGGTTTATTGCTTTGCAAGTGTCGGTCCGTCTGTCGGTCCGTCCGTCCATCTCTGGACCTTTTATTATCCAGAGCATATCTTATAAATTTTGCAAGATCTCATCGATGCGAAGTGCAGTGCACAAAAACCATAACTCTACTCTTCATATTTTTTTGTCTTTGTCCTTTGTGAAAATTAATTATTGATTTTTGTACGGAGCATATTACGCAGTTAGAATCATTAAAGTTCACAGGTTGATAGATCTCAAACATCTCTTGTTTCTCTCCTATCGGTTATACCGACAAAATTTATTACTGCAACGAAATAATTGAGAAATATGTTACGTTCCATTTACAAAATTATATTAGCAGCAGTCTACCTCAATAATCTGCCAAATGGTTCAACTTACAAGAATTGCATAAGCCATATTTGCAGTAAATACTCCTTTGTCCTTCAGAGCGTTGACGAGTCCCTCTTCCATAATAACATTCTCTTGAAGATATCGTTGCCGCTTTCGTATAAGTTCTCTGTGAACTTCATCCATGTTTGTGTTATTGATTATTCTTCTATTTAAATTTTTGTCACGGTTGATGTTGTTGTTTTCCAATTAACAGTGAGACTGGTTTAAATATGCCGAAATATTAACCATACACGCATAAAGGAATTCTATTTCATAACTGGTTTAAGAATCTATGTAATAACTATTCAAGAAATCAGCGTAAGAATCCCTAGCATATTAAACTACTTCTAAGCGACAGTCAAAGTAAAGACTCTGATCAACAAGTGCTTATTCACGGGGTCCGATCAGAGTCTTCAACACGCACTCTGACGATATCACGTTTGTGTGTGTGTATGTGTGTGTGGTTTTTTTCACAGTATTCTATCCTGCGTCCAGATGAAAACGATCACGAAGCGTTTGAGAAATGCGACCCCGCCTTGCACGTGAATACACGTGCAAAGCGGGGTTCAATTTCTAAACCGTTCGGTAAAGTTAAACGCATGACTTTCGGCGTCAATATCTTAAATCCAGTTTCCAGTCTTTAACTCTAGTAAAGCGTTTCAATTTTCCGTGAAGGTGTTTTTTGTCACCTGCCTTAGCCAACAATATCCCAAATCTGATTCCATGCACTTGGTCATACCACGTCTTTTGTTTTATGTGTTCGTCGCGAGTATTGTCTTTTGGTTTTTACAATATAATCACGAACGACTTGTCTATTAAACCTATTGTAATTAACCAATAATGAGATCACGTGACTCACCCTTTATATCCGCCAGAATACAATTTTCCGATCGGGTGTACCTTCATAGAATGATCCCTAAAAGTTGCATGCTTGTGAACGCACTGGCTACAGACTTTATTTATTCATTTATTTATTTATTTGGGTGCTCCTTTTTTGTTGGGTTTAAAATTGTTTATATTCTAGCCCAACCAGAAAGCTCTAAATCGGACGGCATTTGGAAAAGTCAAAGAGGTCAGCCCAGTTTTTTTTCAGTCCAACTCATTAACCTCTGAACTGTTTTGAAATATTATGTTTGTCTCCTATACGGTAATCAATCTTGGAATATCTTGAATATGAGTCTGTTCGCGACATTTTCAGCAATTTAAAATGCTCGTTGCCAGCCGCATAATGTAACATAGAGTCATCTGATTGTCTTCGGATACTTAGAGACCTTATATATCGAAATAACGCATAGTGAAGACTGTGCGACTGCACTGGCTGGTCAGAGTCTTTGCTTTGTGCATATTTGAAATTGTTGGAAATCTCACGCACAAGCTCATTTTAAACCACCTACTGCCACAAAACTTTTTTACGACATACCTCTAAAGCATTAATAGCGCATTCTCGGAGCCCAGACAAGCCTCCGTCATAGCGCAGTTGGTAGCGCGTTGGACTGTCAATCTAGAGGTCCCAGGTTCGAACCCCGCCGGCGGCACTCATCCTTTCCGGCTATTTGTCTCTCACCAATGGGTTGATACTTTGTAGACATATGGGGTCATACTAAACTATGCCCCACGGAGAAAGTATGCCCCACCTAGCCCCACGGTACAAAATGACGCCCCACGGGTTTTAGCAATGTGTCTAGGGGTATTTTTATGTTTTTTATATAGGAAAACACATTTTTAATCATCAGTCCAAGTTTTATTTGTCTATCTTAAAAAATAAGCGAGATATTAGTGAAAATATTTTACGACTAAGCCAGTTCAGTTTCGACCACACGCCCTACCATTTCAATGGATGATAAGCAATTTGTTAGTACCAATTCTAACAAAATACAACTATATCAGTGTATAAAACAGCTTTATATTGAATAATTACCGACATCTTTATTTTATTTTCAGGTTTTGAAGATATTTCAAATTCAACACGGGACAGTTGAAAGGGACAGTACTCTTCAACGCTTAGTCAGACGTCAACAGAAGTTGTCGTTTATGACACGGAGCGTTGGGGAAAACCGATCGATAGAAAGAGTAAAGCGTTGATGTTAACCCATTCCCACACAGCCCTGGAATCTTACAAAACATCAAGTTATGCTGTATTAACGATGTCTTATCAAATTTGAATGAAAACAAATGCAGAAGGGGGATTTCTTTTAATTTACAATGAACAATTTCAGTAGGTTTACTTGATCGGGATTGGAATCTTGATCAGGTAGAAACTTCGTAACTATAACTTTTAACTTAATCGCCATTGGACTATTATAATATCGTATATTTAATTAATGGCTAAATAAATGAAAAAAACATGAATTTTAATATGTCTTAAAACAATGATGTTATGGTCCTTATGGTCTGTATTAGGGTTTCATTTTTGTATCGATAATATGATATTTGGGTCAGATGAAGAACAAGCATTGTTAAATGCAATTAAAGTTGCTTTTCCAAACGCAAAGCAAATTTTATGCACACGTCATTTAGCCGAAAATATGAAAAAAAAAACTAAAGTAAAAGCAAATTTTTCGAACAAGAACAGAATCATTGTACTAATCAGCTATTTGGAAAACACGGAATCCTAACATCAGATAGCCGCGTTGCTTTCATTGAGAAAAAAGATGAAATATTGGAACAATTCAAAATTGACAACGGTTATTTAAAAGACAGATTGATTCCAACCCTCTATAAGTACGTGTTCCTTCCCCGACTTGAAAACCAAAATATTCCAATATTTTGGAAAAATAACAATTGTGAAAGTATGAATCATAAAATAAAAATTAATAGGAAACTGGCACATTTCAAAGCTTATGATTTGATCGAAAGATTGCAAGACATAGAAACTTCCCAAATGTTGGATATTCGTGGGGCCCTTCATGGTAGAGGATATTTTCAATTGTCACCCCATGCCATTGCGTTCAGAACCACGCATACTGTTTGGGTGGGCTTAAATGAGTCAACGAGGAGAAAAATAATTGAAATTTTTTTTAGATTCGTACATAGAGATTCACTTTTGGTAACTTCAACTGACACTGCTTTAAATGTTCCAGTGACAGCAAAAAATAGCAAAAAAACCGGGTCAAATAAAAAGAGTAAGATCAACGAAAACAATTACTATTCAAAGTAAGAAACCGAAATGCAATCTTTAAGATGGAGCAAGTTCACGAAACCGAGATTCACATTAAAATGTCTTTTTGATAGTCAGTGGGTCCTTGAAACTTCGTAACTGCAGCTGTATTTACGAAGTTTTATCAGCATATGACGAAATTAATGTGAATTATAATATTAATAATAAATTAACGCAAGATGTCTCATATGCCGCTCACTCTGCGTTGAGTGCCCTGTCAAGACGGGGAGGTAATGAGACTAGTAAAACTCATAGATATAATTTGCGACAAAAAGAAACAGCCGGTCGTATTGTATAAACTGCAAAATTTGAGCCTCAATAAAATTTCACCCATGCACACACTCACACATAAAATAATTCAAAACCAAAATTGATCATAATGAAAATTATCTGTCGAAAAACAGTTTGTCTTATACGCCGAGAATCCCTTGTTGGGTGCTTCGAATCATAGTATGGAGTGGTAATAAGTCATACATAAATTCGCACATTTGAATAATGTTAAAATATAATACATGTAAAAAAGGGGGAATGTAATATAGATTTTGTGTTAATCTGACAAAATGGGACCGCTTGACGGGAAATGTTGTTGTGTAATCAAAACCCCGGAGCTGCAAGCTGTAGTTTCGAGGTTTTCGTTGTACATCAACAAAATGCAATGAGAGAGCAATTATGGGGTATATATAATTACATATATATTTTTTTGGTTTATCCACTCTCTTTGTTAAATAGGTCATTTTACGATGATAATTTAATTTTATTCACGGTCGTCTGCTTTTCTTCCTGTTTTTTTTTTTTTTTCCCCCTTTAGTATCCTTCCAGTGTGTACTTCCTGAAAAATAAGCAAATAAACAAAATCAACGAAATAAATAAAGAAATAAAGAAATAAATAAATGTAAAAAAAAAAGGACTCAGAGTAGAACCACGTCCACGTCATTGAGTCTGGAAACATCCCAGTATGGCTAAGAGTTCTACATAATAGAGTTGTTCAACCAAAACATTATATATGCAGCTATAAAAAAATCATTCCCGATCAATATGCCAATCCCAACAGTAAACTGTTGATTGTAAATTCTGCATATGTTTTTATATCTAAATTTGATAAAACATTGTGAATACAGAATTTTGTAAGATTCTATTCACAACAGCAGAGTTGTGTGGGAATGGGTTAACATCCACACTTTACTCTTTCTATCGATCGGTTTTCCCCAACGCTCCGTGTCATAAACGACAACTTCTGTTGACGTCTGACTAAGCGTTGAAGAGTACTGTCCCTTTCAACTGTCCCGTGTTGAATTTGAAATATCTTCAAAACCTGAAAATAAAATAAAGATGTCGGTAATTATTCAATATAAAGCTGTTTTATACACTGATATAGTTGTATTTTGTTAGAATGGGTACTAACAAATTGCTTATCGTCCATTGAAATGGTAGGGCGTGTGGTCGAAACTGAACTGGCTTAGTCGTAAAATATTTTCACTAATATCTCGCTTATTTTTTAAGATAGACAAATAAAACTTGGACTGATGATTAAAAATGTGTTTTCCTATATAAAAAACATAAAAATACCCCTAGACACATTGCTAAAACCCGTGGGGCGTCATTTTGTACCGTGGGGCTAGGTGGGGCATACTTTCTCCGTGGGGCATAGTTTAGTATGACCGGACATATGTGAGATTGTAGCTGGAGACTAGGAAAGGATGTGATGGTTGTGAAGATGAGAGAAATACAAGGAATCCTTTGTTAGGTGCTCCAGCCGCCGAGATAAAACTGACAAACTGTTGAAAGCGGTGTTAACTCCGTTCAATCAATTAATAGGATCGCAGACATAAAGAATTGCGTTACATTCCATACATTGCGATAATACAATCTTCATAATGGTGCAACTTTGAGTTACCGTGATTTTTTTAACCCTTTGCTGTTTAATCCCTGCTTTTTACGTGCCTGTGATTTTATGATTGTACAAACATTGTGAAAAAAGAAAAATTGCTTCTGACAAGCAATTTCTTCTTTTTACACACTATTTTCTACCCTACTGAATGGTTATTTTTCAAATTAAATCCACTTTAAATTTTCGTCTGCAAAACATTTGAATTTGGACAGGTCCAAAATTTTGTAAAACAGGAAAGTGTTAAAAAAAACACAAAAAACGATATTTTCGTTGGAAAACACCACAAGGCACGCAAGACTGATTTTCGACTAGGAACCGATCTTTGATTTTGCGTGTTTTGCATAATTATACATCACATGCAAGATGAATAATTGATCAGAAATTGCATGTAATACAATTATTGAAGCTTCTCTAACCATAAAATGACATTTCCATTAAAAGTGCCCTTGATGCAATAGCGTTAATGGAATAAAGATTAACGTTGGTGACCAGCAGTGAACCAAATGAGACTAAAATCTCCAACAGAATTCATTTAGAATTTATTTTCCAATAGATCTCGAAGGAAAAGAGATAAAAAAAATCATCCACAAAATTTACTAGAAAAACAATATTTTATATTTATAAAGATCTCGCAATTTAGTACCCGTTTTAGTTTATTCTCGACCTAACAAAAATGATAAATTACGTAAAACATTAAGCTGTTTTAGATTGAGTTCACATTATCTGAACATTGAAATGGGAAGATACTCACATATACCCAGAATGAATCGTCTGTATAAGTGCTGCAATATCAACCGGATTGAGTCAGAATATCATTTTCTTTTGTGCTGTCCATTATATGCAGATCTTGGGAAAAAATACATAGGCAAGATCACATGGCTAGCTTGACTATATTTTCAAATATTTTATCATCTATGAGTTCCTCAACGATAATCAATGTTGCAAAATATCTAAGAGATGCAAATACGCTCAGGAATGAAAAAAACAAAAAAAAAAAAAAAAAAAAAAAAAAAAAAAAAAAAACAAACAAACAAATCGGTGATGGATAATTCTCATCATTACCTCACAACTTCCAAAATATTTCATAATTTTAAGATATTTAACTGATTTTCACAAAGATGATATAATAATATACAATTTTAACTTGCAATTGAGTCATGATTTCTCATTGTAATTTTTGCCTATTGTACTTTTCAATTTTTATATGTATATTGTACCTGTAATGTAATTTTGCCATATTTGCAAATATATACAAATTGTTTGTTATTGGCCATAAGCATTGTTTGCTGATTTGCAGAATAAATGAATTGAAAATTGAAATTGTTGAAATTTACAGTTTTGCAAGCCTGACTTTTTCTCCACACCTTTTTCGGAAAAAAACCTACTAAAATAATTCGTTCCAATTAAATCTTCGCAAACTATACAATAGCAATATTTAAAAACTAAAATATTTTTAGGTTGATATAAAAGATAAAGATATTACAGATCACTTATCAAGGACTTAACGCTTGTATTTCTGAAAGTAAAATTGTACACTTTCTTTCGGAATTAAATGTAAATATTGGTCAATTGAAATACATGTGTATTTTATTTGATTAAGCGTATCTACCGTGGACGACCAAACTTTCGTAGAAACAGCTTCGTAATTCCGACTTTTATTTCAAGCTTTTTTCATTGTAATATTTTTGGCGAGATTTAGATTTCACAACGACGTTATTACATTTTTATTAAACTATCATGTGCGTTCTATATATGCTAGGCCCAAAGAGTAGCCTCGACGTAAAAAAAATATGACAGCGTTGGCGCAAAACAGCTGTGAGTGTCTATGTTAAAATATACATGTATATAGAATTGAATTTACAAATCTCTAATGTAAATCAAAAAAAATATATATTGACCGTCAATCAAACCGTCCAAAAACCGTGATAACAGTTGGTCTCCGTCAATTTCCAGCGTCTTGATTTGAAATAACTAATTATCAATCTTGCTGCCAAAGCTGCCCTTCCCCCCGTCCTTCTTCCCTCGCGTTGACTTTACATTTGAAAGTAATGAAGTACTTTTTTTAAAAAAAAAGTATCGATGTTTCATTACTTGGAGAAATGAACGCTTCCATATTTGGATTTTATGCGCCCGGCGCAAAAACTCCACCCGGATTTTTTGCGTAAAAAATTGAAAGTTGTGTATGAAATTTCCCTCTATTATACGCACATCTATTTTACGTCGAAAATGAAAATGTTCATATCAAAATACAAAAAATTCCATAAGAACAAAAAATGCGTATATTCTACTGTAACAGTTAGTTTTGGTAACAGAAAATTGAGAAAGGATTATTTAACAATTTTGCGTATCCGATTACCCGAAAAATCCTCTGTATGTGTTTTTGTGCATACACTAAGAGGATTCATAGGGTTTTTACGCAGAAATCCCGGGGCGGAGCTTTTGCGTCGGGGCGCGAAAATCCAAATTTGGAACAGTTCATACCTGTTACTGGGCGATCCGACACTTCCCAAATTACACTGGCCAATGAAATAATCGAATATTTGAATGAAATTGGCATTTTGATCGATTTGAAAACGTATTGGAAGATTTGGATGATGTCAAAGTCAAGAGCGCCGAGCGAGCGATTGAGAATGGTTTGGGTGCAAGAATATCACGGTTAATTAAATTTAAGGAAGCATGCCCGGCTTTTTTCCCACTATCAAACTTTTCGTTAAACCAGATTATTTTTTTTTTTACATAGATCTAAATTATTTTATTTCGATTTTTGAAAAGAAAAAACGGGGTCGAAAATAGGTTACAAAAAACATTTTGTGCCTTGGAATTCTTACCTTGGAATTACACCCGTGATTTGAAGTTATTATTTTTGACAAATTAATTGATTTATGTTTTGTTTAAATATCAACCCATTACACTAAATTATTTTAAAAGTATGGAATTTCCGAAAAAAAAAGAGAAAATATCACATCTTTATTCGGTCCTTGATAGAAGTATTTTTCATTTAATATTTGGGGCTACTAATACATGCTTCACAGTATATTATACAGAATAAAGATCTACTATTAAACTATTTCTTATACTTTCAATATAAATTTGTGACATAATGATGAATATTTTGAAAGGAAGAAAATGGGATCACAGTCTTACTTTTATTATTATCATTATTATTATTATTATCATTTTCTACATATTTTGACTTTATTGTTAAAATAAAGGGCAGTAATTCACAAAAAATTGTTCAAATTTCAAAACACATTTTTCAGTATTAAAAATTACAAGCTTGTAGATATTTTGGTTCGGAGGTATGAGGTATGGGTATTTTTTACCATTTTCAGAAGTTTTATTTGCTGTCTATCCGACAGACAAGGGACAATGTTGAATACTTTAATACATGCTTGTCGTTTTGTCTGAATGCTCTTGAATAAGGTGGGGGGGGGGGGGTCCCAAAAATTGGTGAAAAAAATAGTTTTTTGAATTCATACAATTTTTTCCGTGTTTTGTCAACCGTTTGAATTTGGATTCATAGTCTATAACGATCTCACAAACGCAAACATTTTGAATGGCAGAAAATCCGCGGTTGAGCAGGCGTCCTTATCTCGAAAAAAAAAATAATAAAAAAAAACCCCTCTTCATCTCTAAAATGTTTTAAGATTCTTTTTTTTTAATATGTACTCGTCTATCACACGTTTAAACGGGTAAATATGTCCTATCTACGCTACCCAGGCTCCAATACTTGTAGTATCGATCATTTCAGGACAGATTTACCAGTCAAACACAAGTTATTCAAGCCTTCCAGTCTATGTTCTAGGTGGCGTACCTAGTTTCCGGTTTCCGTTGGATTGTAAACATTGAAAGTTGGCTTTTGTAACTTTAAGAGTTGCAGGAATCTCACATCTTCTACGCTTATGCATATTTCTAAGAATGAAATAAACATGCAAACTCCATTACATTGCTAGGAAAAGAAGGAGGTGGCGCATCTCAACATGGGAACAAAAGGTGAAGCTACCTTCTTGCACCAAGTCTTCTGCAAAGTGTTTTCCTTCTCAATATCGATATCTATTCCAGGGGCCTAGATAATAGGCAATAAAGCTACATGAAATTCTCAACAAATCCATTTATTATGAATGCTATATCAAATCCAATTAGAACCTACAAAAATGGGTTTGGTCAAGAATTGATAATCGGACTGTAGTGTTTGGTAATGAGTAGACTCATGACCAGGTGCCCGGTTAGCTCAGTTTGTAGAGCGCCGTGCTAGTGTTCCAGGGGATCGTGGATTCCAGTCCCATATTGGGCACAACTTTTCCTCTATAGTTACTTCAATGGTGTCAGAAGTAAACGGAGAACGCTCGGTTCGGCCATTTGGAAGCGGTATGGGACCAGCTCCAATTGGTTAAAAGGGGAAGGAGTGTAGTGTTCGAAAATGGATAGACTCATGACTAGGTGCCCGGTTAGCTCAGTTGGTAGAGCGCCGTGCTAGTGTTCCAGGGGTCGTGGGTTCGAGTCCCATGTCGGGCACAACTTTTCCTCTATAGTTACTTCAGGACATATTGTATACATCTATCTATGAAAATTAAATCAATGAAATCAATAAGCCCCGGGAAGGAAGTCAAAAACAAAATAAATTTCTGTATACTTATTTATCTAGCAGAATGTTCTATAGAATTACTTTAATTAACATTCTAAACAATTCAGCCTTCTTCTTTAAGAACATGTACATGATATCAAACATCGTAAAGGCATTTCATTCCAGATTGTTTTTCATCCTGTACAATATCACACAACTATGCATTTAATAATGAAATACAGTCAAAACTGTCAATAGTGGCCACCCACGGGACAAGGCAAAATCAGCCGCATATGGGAGTTTGTCGCTTAATGATTCTTTCCAATGCAATTATAATGAGCGCACCCATTTTGAGAATCATATTTTGTGTCTTTCTCGGGTTGGAAATTTCTTTTGGCTTCATACATGAGTCGACAGTAGGACCATTATATAATTAATTTTCATTAGTGATGAATAAATAGTCCATCATCTACTTTCATTAATGCTAATTGGAAAATACAGTTCTCTCATTCAAAAAACATGCAAGAATTTTTTGCTGGGAAATAGCTAATTTACATCCATTGAAAGTCAGACGCCGCCAACAATGTATGGATAACCAATTCAAATTGGCTGTTAATGCTAATTAATGCCACTCCTACTCTAGTCTAACAGACTTCAGATATGCCCATTATTGATTATTCCATGGTGCTACAAATAGTACGGTAAACAATCCTGTGTTTTTTTAAAACATGCTATGCAAGATAAACATATTGGTGTATAACACATGTCGCAATGTTATATTCGATGCATTACCAAGTCATCATAGGAGCGGGTTCCTGTGGATTTTGTGGCAATTTGTTTCACGTGCACAGAATGTAAACAAGATGGGTTTTCCGCTATGCTTGACGATGTTAGTTGAGATCATTTGGAAAATCCACAGACATTTTGAACAAGCGGCGCTTATTCCACGGAATTGACTGATAAAGAAAAAAACAGCAATTTTATTAATTTGTTATTCATTTTTTCACCTGAGTGTCATTTAATTTTCTCAAGAGGACGCAATTTTCTATCCAAAGAAGAAAAAAAACAACAACAGCAAAATGGATGCGATTTTGTATCCAAAGAAGAAAAAAACAACAACAGCAAAAGGGTTACCTACTTTGATAAAAAAAATAAGTACTTCTGGAGCTGACAAAGCAAAATTCCGTCCAAGATCAATCCTTTTTTTTTTTTCGATAGTACGGACAAACGGCAATGTATAGGTTTAATAGGCTTATCTATCGGAATAATCTGCTACCATTATCAATCAACTAATATGCTGGTCGCTCATACAACACAAATTAGTAGACATGTTCAGGGATTATTTTGGGATGGGCCGTACTGATTTTGTGGACAAACTATTTGTTTAAGACAAAATCTGGTTACAGTTTTGGATGGGCTCCATATATAATCTATTCAGATCTGATGCTCATTTTAACCTAGGATAGGTATTAAGGATTCTTTGGCCCACTACTTTTTCCTGACGGCCCATCTATTTTGCAAATGGCCCATCAAAATTTAAGATTGCAAGTAAATGAATGGGACATGGGCCATAGGCCCATTTCAATGGCCCATCATTAAATAGGTCCAAAATTATCCCTGCATGTTGATAAGGTATACCTTGGTTAAGTTGACCTGAATTTGACCTCTGTGGAAGATTTCCTTAAATAAAAATAAACGAAATATTATATCAATTAACAAAATATAAAATGGCATTCAATACCGTTTGTTATTTATTCCTATTAAAGCATGTGCAAAGCCGAGTATGAACTATCAGATTTTTACTCATTTAAATAGCAGGGGTTAGAATCAGGTCAATAAAACCGCGTTATAAGTGTCACGGTAAATGCATACAGTAATCAAGACGCGTTATCGATTTTTCTTTAATCAGTAAGTCACTTGTCATAAATTGATAGTCGCCTGACTGCTTAAGGGTATATAATGGTGCATTCAGACAATTTAAGGTGACCGCCGCCCACATATGACAGTTGCCGCTATTCACAGTAACTTTAAAGAGCAAATTTGAACGGGCGGACCTGAGCTGGCCGCAAACGTCAGTTTTGCTGCTATTCTCAGGAGACCGCTCGCACAGTTTTGACTGTAGTACAATGTCAAAATATCTTCATAATTTTCCAAGTAAACTTTTATGATAATTGTCACTAGATTTAAGCCTATAAGCATAAAAATTTAATCTGCATCTTTATACATGTACATGTATCTCAGTGCTCTCAATAAGCTGAAGCTGATGTAATATACATCCAGAATTTCTGAAATAACATCTGGAAAATAAGACTCGGGCGTAAAAAAATGTCCAAGATTCAAGGAAAACGTCCTGTAATTTGACTCCAGACGTTTTACAAATTTACCTAATTAAGGGTTTAAAGTAAGTCCACGCATGCAAAAAGTCAATATTCAACCCGAGCATACACATATTGCAGACCAAAACAAGTCATGTTTAATGTACGGGGTCATAGACTGTCGCTATTACAACCAGTCTATGATTAAGCGATTTTGCCAGGTTAGCGACACCTCATTTCCACCTCCGTCATTACCTTTCTTTTTTGGATGCAGATCGTGAGGGAAGATCTCCTTTGATATTGAAACAAAAGAAATTTAAATCAGGGGATCAAAATTAATTCTTACAGCTCTGTCCAATATTATTTCACAAAAAATTAAGAATAGATCTACTAAAAAACCCGAAATGAAAAAAAGAGATGCTACCAGGAAACATTTCCAAAAGGTTAATGGGCTGTCCTCGCTTATAAAAGGCATCTTCCGAGAAGGGGAAATCCTGATGATGTCATTTAAATCGTCTGCAACAACATGTCCGACGAGAGATTTGAAATGACATTTTTCTTGTCTTCAGTTTTTCGGATAATTCTGCATAAGATTAATGAAGGTGGGATACAATAAACTGCTGGTAGATTATTTGCACACTACCTAGAACATTTGGCATCCTTTGAATAACAAGGCGAATAAAATGAAGCTGCATTAATTTCCGTGGGCTCAATTTCCGTATTAGCGCTGGATACCAAAACATTGTAACTATGATTTGAGTAAGCTCATTTCCTAGCCCCACCAGACAAGATACGTTTAAGGACCGATTCCAAATCGAAACTCCCCAGTTTCTCGTATTAGTTTTCATAATGCATTTAATGAAAATAATTAAAAATTGTGCCACTAAAGCTGGTAACTCTAGTTAGGAGTTAAAAGCTAGGAGATTCAACACTTGGAAGTCCTTCCTGAAGTCGTAAAAAAATTCCTGAAATTACAACATGGAATTGAAAAATTCCTGAAATTGTCCCTTATTGAGAGCACTGGTATCTAACCTATATGATCTATATACAGGCTGGATTGACGGGACAAGTCATTCACAGGCAGAGTTGACTGTGAACAGTCTAAACAACCCCTACTTTGGTCAAAGCAGCCCAAACTGGTTTTTACAATTGGTCAAGATGACTTTAACATCTTTTGCTTCATTTTCATTTCTTTTCTGATTCCAAATGTATTTTATATATAAAGAACTTAAAAAGAAGGTACTGTTGTTGAAGTTACTACTACTGCGCTAATTTATCAAGATAGACCCACCATCTGGGATTTCGTAGGAACCGCTTCCAAATCTCTCATGATGCCGAAAGTGCTTGCATGTCTTTGAGGCCTCGATATCTATCATGTACTGACATGACTTATGATCAAGTCATATAAAACTATACTCTGCTGATTTACATATTCATTGTTTCTGTTTATCCAATCGTGCCTTTTGATTGATGTCGGTCAAAACGTCTTTTATTCCTTTTTCGGCGCTGCTCGCATTGTTTTTTCGACCTTTTTTTCCTAATGACCCTAATCAGTTTCAATTTTATACCTCTTTTATCCTATTGTCAAAGTGTTGTGCAGCTTGATCTTCGCATGATACACTGCCAGCCTCCTTTTCTTCGTGGAAGAAATCTTGCGACACACTTTCTGACTTGTCTTAAAAAGAATGAATTTGAATTCAGGTGGGTCAAAATTGTGTAATTATAAAAAAAAGAAACCCACCTTTTTGTATGTTCAAACCCCTTTACAGAAATCCTGGGTCTGATGCTGTCCCAAGTATGCAAATGCTAATCATAAGCCCTTAGATCGGAAGTCAAGCTTGTACTGATCATACTTTGACCAACAGTTTTCAGACAACTAGATTAAATCAATCTGCTGAAATGATTGTTAAAATCATGTATAGGACTTTATATATTAAAGATTTTTAACTGTAATCACTTTTGAGATTTTAATATAAAGCCTCTTTGACATAATTTATGTAGTTTTGTAAAAGTGGGCCAATACTGAATTTTATAAATTTAAAATTGATTTTTATCGATAGCATTTGTAAAATATAGACCAGATTTAATTTTCAACTAATCAGATGTGTTGTTTCATTTGTACCAATTGAAACAACATTCCTGATTGGCTTAAATTAAATTCCAGTTAAAATTTAACCAATGGTTTTCTTTTCTACAAATGGGCCCAGAAATGCATCATGATAAGGGTTGAATGTATATCATCATACCTGTGTTTCAGCTTTAGGAGGAGTCCCATGTTCTTTAAAGAATGATGCCAGGACTAGCCTTGTACCCACAGAGGTATTCTTGCATATCCAACAGAGACAACAAGGGTATGGAGGACCTCGAAATGTCAACCCACAGAATATTGTCAGTGATTATGTGTCACGTCATGTGCCCACCCTCCTGAGGGAGAAGGAATATAATCTAGGAAAAATTAATAAAATATTTACCTCACAGTGGATTAACGATAAACAAGTTGTCTTTGGAACAAAATGTAATAAGGTAATTGTTATTACTTCACTTAGCATGTAGCAAAAGGGCCATCTGGTCATTTTGTCAAACAAATCTTGAAGAAAAAAATCAAGTAGGTTATCAGAGATTACATTATGAAAAATAGAAAAAAATAGGGTAGAAATGTAATTGGTCATTCTGCAATGTGAGAAGCATGTGAAACAATAAAACTCTTCCTGGTCTGCACAGCTCACACAGTCTGATTCAGAGTCACAGTTTCCAGAGGGTCCCATTTTACATGTGACAGATTAAGAACACCTAACTCATCTCTGCACCTCAAGTTACAAATGATGAGAAGTTGGCAATTACAAAAGTGATGCACTGACCCCTCAATTTCTAAATGAGCCTGTGCGTGACATTTCCAACAATTTTAAATGTACGCCAAGCAAAGACTCTGGCCAGCCTGTGCATCTGCACAGTCTGTGCAGACTCTTCACTTTGCGCTTTTTAGGTAAACAAGGTTTCATAGTTTCTTAGGAAAGACAAACAAATTTTTAAATGTGCTATGTGACTGTCAGGTCTGCTTTATGATTTTCCCTCACGCACATTGCAAATTGTAGGAAATGTAACACACAGGCTCAAATTCAACTTTCTCCTTTACAGCTGATAGTGTTGGATCTACACACAGGAGCAATGGACCAGATCCCATCACTCAAAAGTAGCAGCAATAGTTCACCTGCTAACTGTCCGTGTGGTATACACAGTATAGCCATAAACCCATCAAAAACTTTGTTAGCAACAGGGGCAGAAAACACCAATGATCTAGCTGTATATAAATTACCTACCTTTGATCCTGTTTGTGTAGGGGAGGTAAGTCAGTTCTGTCATTTGACCTACCTTTCATCCCCTTGACACACTCTGGCATGTTGATTTATTAATGAACTAATGCTCCAGTCAGATTCTTTCACACTATAAGGTCAACTTTTATTGATTGATATCATTATTTTGAGAAAAATAAATTTTGCACTTATGTTTAAGAAGAATTGTGCTTTATCAAAGACTAATTTCTTTTTTGCAAAGGTCAAGAGCACATTCAAAGTTTGTGTCAATTTTTGTCCAGCTATTTAATTGATAAATATAGTATTTGTTAAAGTTATTAAGGTATGAAACTTATTCATCAATTCATACATGAGTTTGATTTGGTTTTTAGTTTCATACCTCAATAAAATTGTCTTCATATCTTATGACTTCATATCCTATGATTAGACTTATCATAAGTTCAAATGAAGCAAAAAAGTAAAAAATTATCAAAGGAAAGTAACAAAACAGCTGCATACGCAAATTTGTTTTCATTGAGAAATAAAACCCAACTTTTTGTCAAATCAGAATGCTTGAATCTTGATGGACTTGACTGAATTCAATTATTTATTGATGGATTTCAAAATAATTTGGCTTGAATTTCCCCTCAATGTAAATAAATCATCTATTTCAAACAATTATGAGTCCTGCATAGAAGAGTCATCAGTGCTTAGGGTGGCAGACTTGTGATTTGAGGGAGATCAAAGGTCAAAGTTTGAATCCTAGCTGTATCATTGGTCAGGTGGGTTTTAAGCAAGGTATTTCAGAGCAGGAAAAGATTGTTGGTGATACTAGGAAAGCACATGAACAAGTGAACCTCCCCGTGATGTGTCTGAAAGATAAGGAATAGCACCAATTAAGATCAAATCAATGAGTCATTGCTGTTGGTAAAAGGTCAAGGTAGAATTTCAATGTCAGTTTATTGTAGGCTTGACAAATGTAATAAAATCATCATTACCTTTTTGAGAATTTGTTGATGCACAATACAGATAGTTGATTTGAAACCTATTTAAGTTAGTGGACCTGTACTAGTTTTGCAATATCTCAGAAGTAATGAACTTTAACAGTGTTAACCAAGATTTTCATTAGGAAACCTTGGTTAACATTGTGAAAGAATATGTGGTCGGATATGTTGCGGAACTATTATGGGTACACTACCTTAAGTATCTTGTTTGATTTCAGAGAGCACATACAGACTGGATATTTGATTTAGTGTGGTTAGATGATGAATTTCTTATTACTGGTGAGGTCATTGTTCCTTTATTAACTTATTAGTATGCTGCTCAAGGTGGATGTATATTAGTATCATCTTTTCTGTCTTCCTTTGTTCAATGTCAGTATATAAATTTGTATGTCTCTTTGTACGAATGTCATGTCAACATTTTGTTAACCCTACCTCGCCTAAAAAATATGGACAGGTTTAAGAGATACTTTCACTAGATGTTTCTAATCAAATGACCTTGTGCATATTGTCGAGGTTTGATGATATTTTGCCATGGAACGTGTCTTTCATGATGCCTTGAGCATAATTCCAATACTTAGATTTAATTTTTTTAAATATTTTAGTTCAAAATCAGCCTTTTTAAAAATAATGCTTGTCTACCTAAGATTTACTCCCAACTTTTGGAACTTTTGCAGGGTCATTGTATGGTCAAAAGGACTGTTTCTTTTAAAAATGGGGCTGATCCATTGGAAAACATGGGAACAGGGGTCTTATAGAATTTTGTCATTAACATTCTTGTGTCCTAGAATAGACACTGTATTTATTAGAAAACTTCTGTTTGAAATTGTAATGAAATACAGAAAAAGGAGCATTGAACTAAGGAAAAACCTAGAAGTCAGTAGAGTGCCTCAGGTTTTCATAGGCCTCTTGTTGTTGAATCTGAATTATTTTAATGCTTGTATGATTTCACATACTTCAGGATCACGAGACAGTCAATTAGGGTTATGGAAAATAGATGCAATAGACGATGACGATACGTCCCGATTGAGTAGCTTACAAGTTCCTGAATATAGTATTAAATCTCCATTAATGGTCAAACAGTGTATAGATGCTCGTAAAGTTAGAGCATTAGCATACCATGATTATAGAAAGGTAAATACATGTCTCATCATATTGAATTAAGTCTCCCAATTTAAATATACCACACCTATGAAAATTGAATAAAATTTTATTGTGACTATGATATGTAGCTAAGACAAACATTTCAAATACTACCAGCCTTGTATTGAGGGCTCAACTTAATAAGGATGTAAGTGTCAATATAGGCACTTATGAGGTTGTTGTGTTAAGCTCTCAATATTACCTGTAATGAAGTTTCAGATAGTTGTAAAAAGTGTGAATTAGTGTGCAAAGTTTCAGTAATACTTCTTATCATCAATACCAAATGGTTATCCAGTTATAGATAATTACTCTGTTTTATTTCAGGAGCTAGCCGTTTTATCTCTAAATGCTTATTTTCATATATGGGATGTTGAAACATTTGCTATGGTAAGTTCTTCAACATAAAATTGACCTATCTAACTACACTTATTTTAGGTTTTAAAGGTTAAGAAAAAATCTGCATTTAATTTCTTTAAGAAAATTTTAGCTATTGCCTTATTTATAAACAACATAAGATTTGAACACTCACTATCATCTTAATTTTAGAAGAAAACATGTTCTCAGACAACCAATTCTTTCAAGATATTAAAAATATTAAAATATACAGAGAAATTAACCAGAAATGAAGCAATCATATTGTATGTCAGAGTGAGTAACATTTAGCTATGTATTCAAGACGGCACAGTCTGACAAAGAGTTAGTCGATTTTACTTTCTTAAGAGGTGCTCTTTAAAATCATGGATCAAATATTGATGGAACAGAGCTAAAATTTTGTAAATTCCTTTAAAATGCTTGTGTGGTTACAACTACAAATATAAAACATTGAATACATCAAGTTTGCAAGTAAATAGTAATAGATAATCAATGGCAATTTACATTTTGTTATTTGTAGATATATAATAGACGATTACAGTATGGTAAAGAGAATGTTTGTATGGGAGTATCGAAACCTAAAACATTATATGCAGTAGGATCGCAGTCACATGTTATATTGGTGGATCCACGATCTAAAAACACGCTCACAACTATAATATCTAAATACAGGGGAGGAGGTAGGTGTTTTCTTAAACTCAAAGGTTTCATATCAACCCTGAATAAATTTTGGCTAAAAGTTTTCATCAAAATCAAAGGGCAAAAAGCATTGAAAGTATCAACTGTAGGTCAATTTTATTTGAAAGACTAAATCTATCGACAATGGTGGTTTAAAAGTGAGAAACAGGAGGTGTAGACTAACATCAGACTGCACATATGTGCAGGCTGATATTGGTCTATAGCTCCTGCAAAAGCAGTGATATTCCAGATTCAGCATGACAAGAGTTAAAAAAAATTTAAAGTAGCTCTCCATTGTGATGTTTAACCAACTTGCATT